>CAWUFW010006849.1:600000-1091457 GCA_963921515.1 Calotriton arnoldi | reverse complement strand
TGTCCTGGCAGTTGTTTGGCTAAGAGTCCCAAGAGTGGCCCTGTGCTTCACACAACATAACCCAGGGTGGTGGTTCTTTGTGGGATCTTGTGTTAGGATGGGGGCATTGCATTCTACCAGGTGGGTACTGTGGAGTTTGTGTTGGGGTGTGTGTGAGGGGAGGTGCTTGTGACTATGGTTAGTGCTGCAAGTCCTCCTTCCCACCCAGCCAGCCAGCCAGCCAGTTATCCCACCATGGAACGTGCTTGCATTGCAGGGAGTGTAAGTTGTCTCTCAGGATGTCAGTCAGTGGTGTCCTGCTGTTTGTTGGTGCACAGTTGCCAGCAGGGCCTTGTGCTCCCCACAGCAGTAGCCAGTGTCAGCCATCTTGTGAGTCCTTCTCCACTCCCTGTGATGTGAGCATGGTTCAGGGTGGTGTTGATGGGACAGTTGTGGGGGTGAGCTATGTCTGTGACTACGACTCCCATCATGCCATTGCCTCCACCCCACTTCCCAGCATTCCCATACTTACTTGCTTTTGTGTGGAGTTCAGTGTGTGTGGGTGTGAGAGCAATGGCAAGATGGCTGACAGTGGTGTCCTGCTGTTGGTTGGTGTGCAGTACCCAGCATGCCCTTGTGCTCCCCACGACACAGCAACAGTGTCAGACATCTTTGATGGGCCTTTCCACTCTCTGTGGGATGTGCATGCGTGAGTGTGAGCTTGCTGGGCCATGTGGTGGGGGATGTAGAGCTGTGACTACGACTCCCATCATGCTATTGCCTCCTCCCCCTTCCCAGCATGCCCATGCTTCCTTCCTTTTGACTCTGCTTCCCTGTGGGGTGGGCTGGCTGTGCTGACAGGATGGCTGGGAGTGTTGTCCTGGCAGTTGTTTGGCTAGAAGTCCCAAGAGTGTCCCTGTGCTTCACACAACATAACCCAGGGTGGTGGTTCTTTGTGGGATCTTGTGTTAGGATGGGGGCATTGCATTCTACCAGGTGGGTTCTGTGGAGTTTGTGTTGGGGGGTGTGTGAGGGGAGGTGCTTGTGACTATGGTCAGTGCTGCAAGTCCCCCTTCCCACCCAGCCAGCCAGATATCCCACCATGGAACGTGCTTGCATTGCAGGGAGTGTAAGTTGTCTCTCAGGATGTCAGTCAGTGGTGTCCTGCTGTTTGTTGGTGCACAGTTGCCAGCAGGGCCTTGTGCTCCCCACAGCAGTAGCCAGTGTCAGCCATCTTGTGAGTCCTTCTCCACTTCCTGTGATGTGAGCATGGTTCAGGGTGGTGTTGATGGGACAGTTGTGGGGGTGACCAATATCAGTGACTACGACTCCCATCATGCTATTGCCTCCACCCCCTTCCCAGCATGCCCATGCTTCCTTCCTTTTGATTCTGCTTCCCTGTGGGGTGGGCTGGCTGTGCTGACAGGATGGCTGGGAGTGTTGTCCTGGCAGTTGTTTGGCTAAGAGTCCCAAGAGTGGCCCTGTGCTTCACACAACATAACCCAGGGTGGTGGTTCTTTGTGGGATCTTGTGTTAGGATGGGGGCATTGCATTCTACCAGGTGGGTACTGTGGAGATTGTGTTGGGGTGTGTGTGAGGGGAGGTGCTTGTGACTATGGTTAGTGCTGCAAGTCCTCCTTCCCACCCAGCCAGCCAGCCAGCCAGTTATCCCACCATGGAACGTGCTTGCATTGCAGGGAGTGTAAGTTGTCTCTCAGGATGTCAGTCAGTGGTGTCCTGCTGTTTGTTGGTGCACAGTTGCCAGCAGGGCCTTGTGCTCCCCACAGCAGTAGCCAGTGTCAGCCATCTTGTGAGTCCTTCTCCACTCCCTGTGATGTGAGCATGGTTCATGGTGGTGTTGATGGGACAGTTGTGGGGGGGCAATATGTGTGACTGCGACTCCCATGATGCTATTGGCTACACTGACTTGGCCAGCATACACAGAATTCCTTCCTTTGAGTGGTCTTCACTGTGTGTTGGTGTTGTTGTGGTGGCTACATGTCTGGATGTGTTTGTTAGTTCTATTTGTGCCACTGCCTAGCTGTAGTTGTGTTTGTACATGTGTTGGCACAGTTGGATGTGACTTTTTTGATGGCATGTGTTGTGTTTATCTGACTAACATACACATTTTGGGATGATTCTGTTCTGGTTGCTGTGTAATTGCTATGAGTGCATGGTTTGACTCTCCCCTTGACAGTGATGTGTGTGTTTTGTGGCAGTATATTGTGTACATTTGTTGTGTACTCACCAGGCTCTGGGATGTCCTCTAGTCCATATACGCTCACTGGCGGAAGGATGGCCCGCACCTTCTCCTCCCAGGGCCTGAGGTATATTGGCTTGGCAGGAGGGCCACTGCCGGTGTGTTGGCTGTTGATGTAGTCTTTCTTCAGCATGTCCCGTACCCTCCTGCGCACGTCATACCACCTGTTCTGGATGTCGGTCTTTGTGCGCCGACATGGTGATTGGGCGTTCACCCTGTTGATGATCCTCTCCCACATCTTGGTTTTCTGCGACATGGGGGTCTGTTGGACCAGTGTGCCAAACAGCTGTGGCTCCACCCTGAGGATCTCGTCTACCATGACTTCCAATTCACTATCTAGGAACTTGGGATTCTTCTTGGGGGGCATGGTGATGGTTGGTGATGGTGGGTGATGTGTGTGTTGGTGTGCAGGTGAGGGTGTGTGAGTGTGTGTTTTGCTGGGTGTATGTGAGGTAGGTATTTGTTGGTGTGCTGATGGTGTGTGGCTTGTGTGAGGGATGAGCTGTGGGTGTGTGGTTGCTTTCTCTTGGGTGCTGGCAGTGGAATGGCATTTGCAAAGGCTCATGGTTGTGATTTGTGTCCTTTATATAGGTGGAGTTGTGGGTGTGTCTTTGTTCTCTGTCCCCACCCCCCAGTATTTATTGGCTTGGTAATTGCTTGTTTGGCCTTTTTTTTGGGTGATTTTTCCTTTGTGTTGTTTGTGTATGTTGGAAACGTTCTTGTGACCGAGTCGGACCCTGCATTGGTCTCGTACGGTGTTCTCCGTTTCGTTCACGCTGTGTTTGTGCAGTTTTCTATGCTGTGTACGCGTCGGTCGCGGTGTATTGTGTTGCTTCGGCTCGGTTTTGTATGCGTGTCGGTCGTACGGCTTGTCCTCCGTCCGACTTGCTCGTGGTTTCGCGCCTTGCATCGTACTTTGCGGTTTGGAGTTCGCGTGTACGTTTCGGTCGGATTTGTTCCGGGTGCGTGTCGGTCGGTTGGATTCGCGTGTTTTTCCGGCCGGATTGCTGTTTTCCGTGCGGCTCGGTCGGTCGACTTGGTTTCGGTACGTGTCGGTCGGATTTTCGCGCCTTGCATCGTACTTGGCGTGTCGTGCGCCACGGGTACGTGTCGGTCGGTATTATTTCCGGATCCGAGTCGGTCGGCGCTTTTTCCGGCCCGAATCGGAATCGACCCCTCTGTCTTTTCCGAACATCGTTTAGTCCACAAATATTAAGGGTGGCAATCCGCAGTTTCCCCTTTCCTAACATTTAAAAGGACCTAGTCGTCCCCCCTTCTTATCACACCTATGTTTATAGCACAGGCAGTTTCTCTTAACAGCAAAAGAAAAAAATTAACCATAAAGCACTGCAACTTGAACATACATCTATCCCTGTGTGGACCCCTTCCTCCCCCACCCTAAACCCCCAGCGCAACCCCCACCCCTCCAAAAACTGAGCAATCAGAACACGCCTGAATGATGCACGCCTGACCAGCAAGCCCACCACCCATCCCCTCGTGCCAAAAGAAAGAACCAAAAAAAAATAAACATTCCAAATAGGTTTCGGCTATCCCGACCCGATTTTTATCCGGTCCTGCTTTCAGAGAGCTCATAAGCTGTTACACAAGAATATGCTCAGATCGGGTGGTTAAAACCACCAGGTATCACCTTAAGTTCATTAGATACTCTTGACCTTTGATTTCCGAAGTAAAACTGCAGCTAAAACCATTGAAAATAACTTTTAGCTTTGCCAGATTTTGAAGAAAAACTTTGACACCAATCTGCTGGAATGGAGCAAACAGTTGACGTAAGCGCCATCTACGTTCAACAGTAGCATGTGCGAAGTCAGCTTAGCAAAAAAAGGACACCCCTTCATGTTCTTTCTTAGCGTTTGGTCGAGCTTGATCATATAAAAATTGTTTTAACAAAAAGTTTCCAAAATAAACCAGCATTGCTCTAGGCCTCTCGACTTCATTTGACTGCCGTTTTTATAACATAAAGGGGAACTGGTGTGCACATTGAATCTCTAGTCCCATTTAATTTGATCGGAAAACGCTCCTTTCAAAAGATTCAACATGAACTGTCCAGCATTGCCGCCCTCTGCCCCTGCTGGAATCCCAAGAAATTGCAGGTTGTTCCGCCATTGTCTATTTTATTAGTCCTCTAACTTCCACATAATATCAGTCATAAGGGCCCCTTGGGAGATACTTTGAGATTTCAGTGCGTTAACTTCTGCCTCAAGGCTCTCTGTCCGGTCTTCAACCGAAGTTAAGCATTCCGCGATGTCTTTACATGTTTTATTCAACTTCCTATCCTGCCTTGCAATTTTTTGGTAGCAACTCTCGCCTGACAGTTATCGCTCCGTGCTTCTTCCTGAAATTGCTTTATGGAGTGAAGGATAGAGGACAAAGAGGGCTCCCCCATGTCAGTGTCTGCCTTATTTGATCCTTCTTGGCCGAGCTTTTTAGTGGATTCACCCCCATCAGGGTAGGCGAGCTGTGTGGCGGAATAGTCCCATTTTAATTGGCGATTTGTTCCCGCTGTGCTTCCCTATTTGTTTATTCAATGATGATTTCTTGCGTTGTGTTGAGACCAGATCCTTCACTGTAAAGCTACTATTAGAGTCTGAGGGGTCTTCATCGCTTGAAGACATATTTCCATCAATGGAGACTCTGATCCATCGGTCAGTGAAAAAGATATTCCCCAGCGTCTCAGGGGAAGGAGCTGCCCAGTGACCCTGGTGCTGAGCAGGGGGGTAGCAGGGTTATTAACGCCACAATCTCTTCCTTTTTGGGTTCCCAGTGTGGTATCAAGGGGAAGGCAGTTGCCTTGGACCACGTCCGTGATAAGCTTAGAATCCTCATGTGGCGTGAACGCCTGCCCACGTATCAAAGAGCCCAGTTGTTCCTCTTGTGTCTGCAATGGCAATAATTCCAGCCCAGCTACAGGAATATTGCTCAAAGGATATTTGCTGGGGATAGTCTGAGCCTCCGCCCCTGAGCCTGAAGGTTCAATAGAAAGTATATCCCCTAAAGTATCCTACGAGTTTTTTCCTCTAGAGCCCACAGAGTGGGAGGGGGAAACAAATTAGCGATAGAAGGCTGCAAACACCCCCCCCCTTCAGCTTGCAAAGAACCATGGGTTACTCGCTGTACAGCTTTTTTACCTGCTGTCTCTTTCTTTGCTCTACTGGACACCTACCCAGAGTTGGCTTCGTGGGAGGATTCCGCCAAGGCCGTGGGGGCCATTCCAGAGGCGCCTGGTACCCCAGAAGTCAGCAGAGCAGCTCGCATCTTGGTGTTCTTCAAGCCCCGAGCTGCCATGGCCCTATGCGAGAGAGCCCTGCTGATCTGCAGTGGCCCAGGCTCACAAGAGACCAAAAGACATAATAATGAAGCCGCTGAACCAAACAGATCACAGTAGCCAAGTCAGGACTGCTGCGACCAGGTTCTGAGCCGAGGCATAAGTGGCGGCGTCCTCCGAGCGATAGATGCCTCAGTGAGCGTAGGAGGGTTTGAGTTCCGGGCTGCATCCCTCAGTCCGCATAGCCAATCTCCAAGCTGCCACGGCATGGTAGGGGCGGTGGGCGGCAAAGCAAACTACTCAGGCGCCATCTTGCTTCAGAGAGCACAATCATCAACTCAAAAAAACATGTTTACAAAAATAAATACATTAGTAAAATAATAATTATACATTACAAAACACCTTTAAATATTTTAACTGTTTTAAAACATTTTTTAACACAATTAGAATTGTTTTTTTAAATATAAACATTTTAAAATTATCAATATATTAAAATATCAAATGTAACTACATTAAAAAAAGTTAAAAGGCACACACACACACACACACGCACACTTATATATGTAGATAACTCCCCACCCATTGACCCTATAACCCCAAATCCCTCTACTAGAAAATAAAAATTACAATTAAAAATTACTCATTTTTTTAAACATTCTAATCTTAAAAATATAAAGACACATATACACATATTTTATAACAATATTCTATTTTTTCAAGCTAAGCTAAAATACAAATATAAAACGCAAAAAATTACACTAAAAAGTAATTTTCAAAAATATAAAAAAAATATTTTTAAAAACAAGATTTTTAGTAACAACATTAAAAACAACACTAAAGCAATGGGGCTGATTACGATGGCGGGCGGACTAGGTCCATCGTAGCGGTGTTTGGGACCGCCCGCCAGACATGCGGCGGTCCCGCCACTCCGATTAGGGTGCGCCAGCCATACTGGCGAGCGCATCCAGGTCTTTTAACATTGCGGGCGGTGCTGCTGACTGCAGCACCGTACGCAATGTTAAAAGTGCTTGCACTGCATTTCCCTGCACTACGTGGCAGGCACCACACGGTGCCTGCCACTTGGTGCATGGAAATGCAGGGGGTTACCATGGGTACCCCCAGTGCAGCGACACCCCCCCCAAACAAGGGGGGCCCGCAACGGGCCCCCAAACCCAATCCCCGCCAGCCTTTCCATGGCAGCATCGCCACCATGGAAAGGCCGCCATAGAAAGGCCTTCCCAATACCCACTTCCTAATTTGGTGGACGGTGCCTGCTAGGCACCACCACCATTTTAGGGGCCCTGAACCGTCCGCCAGGCAATCGGTGCGATTGCCTTTGGCGGTGAAGCGGCGGACGGACTTTGCGTCCGGCGCGATACCCACCGCCATCCTAATTTGGCGGTGGGTAATACACTTGGTGATGGCGGAAGGACCGCCACCGCCGGGCCGGTGGTGGCGGTCCTTCCGCCATCATAATGACCCCCAATATTTGTACCTGCAATGTTCTTGTCGACGATATTTTCAACATCACGATATTGTTGAGACAATAGTCTTTTATCACAATATTAAAAACTTGCTATTTTGTCCAAACACCCAAAGGCTGTACCTGGGTTTGTTTTGTGGGAACTTCCCAGTGTAATGCAGAGTGACTGGATTTGAAATGATTTCATACGCTGACGATACTCAGCTTATTATCTCTTTTGATAAAGACTTGGATTTAGTTTAGGACCAGTTCTCCAATGACGGAAAAGTGGTTGCAGAATGGATGGTAACAAACTGCTTACAAATAAATGTCAATAAAACAGAGATCATACGGTTTTGTAAGGCCCAGCAACTTTGGACTTCGGAGTGGTGGCCTATAGAACTAGGTCCTGCTCCTATGCCTAAACAGGTAGTTAAGAATCTTGACCTTAAAATAGAACAGTCTTTATCTATGAAAGCTACGTTGTATCTGGTGATGAGACAGAATATCGAGGTCAAAAAATGTGAACTACATGAATATCGAGTTGGAAATATTGTGGAGTGGAAATATCGATTTGAAGGTAAGTAATATCGAATTTTAAAATATAGAAGTCATTAATATCGTTTGCAAAAATATAGTTGTTTAAAATATTGATTTTTTAATTAGTGTTATGTATTTTAGTATATATTTTAAATGTATGTGATGTATTTTTTTTGTATAAGAATTGTTTATGTATTTTAATATATGTGTTTAATTTTTAGTAGTTATCAATTTAATTTTGCAAAAATTTTGCGTTTTTTAGTTCCGTAGCGGGTTGTGGGTTTATAGGGGAATAGGGTGGGAAGTAATTTAATTATAATAAATTAACGATTATTTTTTATTTATTAATATTTATTTAATTGAGATTTTATAGTGTTAATTGTGGTAAGTAATTTATTGTTAATTCATTATTACTTGGTTAATTAATATTAATTAATTAATTGGTAATTAAATATGGTAATTGTGTAATTGTTTTAGGTGCAGGTTTATAGGGGTAAAGGGTGGGAAGTAATTTATTTTTAATTAATTAATAACTAATTAATTGAAATATAAATATGGAAATTGTGTGATTAATTTCAGGTGCAGGCTGTGGGGTTTATGGGGTAAAGGGTGGAAAGTAATTTATATTTGATTAATTAATAATTATTTGTTAATTGATATGAATTAATTTATTGAAAATTAATTATGGGAATTGTGTAATTAATTTTAGGTGCAAGTTGTGGGGTTTATAGGGGTAAAGGGTGGGAAGGGTGGGAAGTAATTTATGTTTAATCAATTAATAATTAATGTTTTTGCTTCTAAATATTTTCTAATTAAAAATATTTATTTGTTTGAAAATTATTTTTTAGTTTATTTAATATAATATTTGTAGGTATTTGCCATATGTATTTAACATTATAATATGTTTTTATTTTTTAATTTTGAATATTAAATATATTTGCATTTAAATTATTAACATATTTATATTTTTTTTATTTATTTTGTTTTTTAAATTTTATTGTTAATATTTTGTTTGTTTTTAATTTTGAACTGACTGGAGTGGGAATATTAATTGTTACCCCTTTGCTATCCAACACTTTCCCTATTGTTGCACTGACTGGAGTGGAAATAGTAAATTTTAACCCTCCGCTATCCAACACTCTCCCTTCTGTTGAAGTCACTGGAGTGGGAATAGTAATTTTTACCCCTACGCTACCCAACACTTTCCCTACTGTTGCCCTCATTGGAGTGGGAATAGTAATTTTTAGCCCTCCGCTATCCAACACTTTCCCTACTATAGCACTGACTGTAGTGGGAAATTTAAGTTTAAAGATTTTTTAATAGTTTAATGTTTTAATTTATAATAGAATTTTTTTATTAGATTTTATGTTATTGATATATATATATATTTTTTTTATTTTTATTTTTTTGGTGTAAATTTTATATAATTTTAAAATTATAAAATAAATTAAAATTAATAGTTTATTAATTGTTTTAAAGTAAATATGTATATATATTAATTATGTATGTGTGTTTAACTTTTTTAATTAAGTTTATTTGTTATATTTGTTAAAATGTATATTAAATCTAATTTATTTTTTCAAAATTAATTTTATTTAATATTTATTATTTTATTTCATATATATATATAAAAGTCGATATTTTGTACAACTATATTTTTGACATCAACATTTTTTTTTCTCCCTATTTTTGTAGTTACCTGTTTAAGGATAGGGAGTCGATACTTTTGCATTCTATATTTTTACCTTGATATTTTTTCATCTATGTTTTTGTAGTCGATATTCTGTCAGTGAATCGTTGTATCCATAAGTGGTAGCTGCTTAAACATGATGCATATGCTTGTTCAGGCTCAGATTATTAGCAAATTAGATTATGACAATGCTCTTCTTGCATCAGCCATTGAGATTCTAATGTCCAAAATGCAAGTGGAAAAGCTGTGCAGCTTGCTTGTAATCCCCCTTCTGGCTCTGCACCTGAACATTTACTGAGAGCCCTGCGTTGACTGCCAATTAAGAAAATATTTTTTTTTAAATGTGTTGCCTTACACACATATCACTAATGGGTAATGGTCCCAGCTATTTACTTCAGAAACTCAATTACTACTGTCCAGTTAGGAATTTGCACTCCAAGGATAAAGCTTTGCTTACGGGTCTTCATGTTTGTCTGACAAGATGCGGTGGCAAGTTTTTTACTTAACAGGCCCCAGACTATTGGAGTAACTTGCCTTATATTCACATCTGTTCTGATTATGTTAAATTCAGGAAGCTGCATAATACAGTCCTCTTTTAATTCCAGCATTCGGTCTTGTCTGTGTCTATCAACAGCACGAGATACCTGTTTGGGGGTGATTTGCATTCTATAGTAAGCTATATTAACATAACATAACATTGGCTTCCAAAGTACAAATCGTCTCAGTGCCAGCCTGATGCTCAAAGTAGACTACAGAAGAGTGGTCCAATTGGCACTTTGTAGCATTTATAGTCAGTTTGCCTCCCATATCCTTTCCAACACCTCCTCCAGGTGCTTCAAGTGATCCTCCCATGAATTACTGAAGACAGCAATGCCATCCAGGTAGGCCCTAATTTTTTAAGCCCTGGCATCACATATTTGACCAGGTGCTGAAAAGTGGCGGGAACATCAAAAGGGCATCACACTAAACTGGTACAAGCCCTTTGGTGTTGGGAACTCAGTCTTCTTCTTGGCACTAGGCACCACTGCAATCTGCCAGTATCTGTTGGTCCTTATGTACTTATGTATTTAATAGCACATAGATTGTCCACCAGATCTTTAGCATGGGCGATCGGGTGTGCATCAGTCTTGTTCATCACACTGAGAGCTCACTAATCCACACAAATGTGCAGGATCCTCAACCGTTGCTATGGAACCAACAACTGTGGGTTAGTCCATGGACTAGGGGAGCACATAGGGGCCGATTCCGATTCGGGCCGGAAATCTCTCCGACCGAGCCGGACTCGGAGAGATTTCCGACCGAATCGGACCCTAGCAGCCCGACCGAACAAGTACGATGCGCACGTATGCCATCGGACTCGATTCGGTCGGACTCCCATTGAAGTCAATGGGAGCCTGTCGTACAACGCGTACGCGGGCTCCCATTGACTCCAATGGGTGCGAGGCGAACAAGGGCGCCCGCTACAGCGTGTACGCGGCGAAGCGACTCGCGCCGTACACGCACAGGTAGGGGGACCCATGGGTCCCCCTGTGTGCGACTCGCGCGGCTACGCGTACAGGGGGGTCCGACACGGACCCCCAAAGTACGGCTCCGACTGCTCCTTCGAGCCGGACGGGCGCGAGTCGGTCGGACTGCTCGCGGCGCGCATCGTACTTGCCCGGCCGGGGAACGTCTCCATTGCGCGGTGCGAGGCGTGTCCGAGCGAGTCGGTCGGCTTTCGCGTACAAGTCGGTCGGTGCGGTTGGGTCTCGCGAACGAGTCGGTCAGAGTTTTCGCATCGTATTCGCTCGCCCGGACGCACGTACGAATCGGTCGGGAAACAGGGCTCCGAATCGGATCCGGTAAAGCCGAATCCGATTCGGAGCCCTACCGGCCGAGATCGGAATTGGCCCCTCAGTCTCTACCAGATCCAACATCTTAGCAAGCTTTGCCTTAATGCATTCCTGGACCCAGTCTGTCAGCCTAAAGGTCTTGTTTTTCAAGTGCAAGTCCCGCCCAGGTCAAAGTCATGAACACAGATGGGTCTCAGCCATGGGGTCAGAAAGAAAAGGTCAACAAACTGTCCAAAACATTCTTGTACTCTTCTTGCAGTCTAGGAGTCAGTTCCAGTGCACACTTCACCCCATATACAGAGACTACTTTCTCATTGCTGTGCAACAGTTCTTCTCAACCTCCTCCGTCATTGGCAGGATCTTCATTGTGTAATCTATCCTGATGTACAACTTAAGCCTGTTCACATGGAACACATTCTTAGGTTCCTGTGTGGCAACTGTGTTAACAGGGGCATAACTTTAATTGGTACGGCAGGTGCAGTGACACAGTGGCCCGAAGGCCTAAAGGGCCCACCGAAACCTGATTACTGTTGTCTTTTATAATTCAAACAGCAGCCAGGGTGCCCCTTTCCTTCCTTGGGCCCTAATTACCGTTGTATTTTATAATTCAAACAGCAGCCAGGGTGCCCATTTCCTTCCCTGGGCCCTAATTACTGTTGTATTTTATAATTCAAACAGCAGCCAGGGTGCCCATTTCCTTCCTTGAGCTAGGGCCCATGACACACTCACTATGAGAGTGTCAACCAGGTTATTAGTATCACACACTTTCTGGACCACCTTGTATGGCCCGCACCATTTATCCTCTAATGCTTGGGAACAAATGAGTTACAGTACCAGCCCCTTCTGATCCTCTTGGTACCTAGGAAGTGTTTTGTTCTGGTCTTATCACTCCTTCATCAGCTCTTGGCGGTCTTGAAGGTTTTTCTTTCCTAGTCCATGTATTGCTTCATCAGCTTTCTGAGGGAAATCACTTAATCCATTTAAACTTGTGCAGAGGACTCAGGAGTTCCTTCCCAACCCTCTCTGACCATGGTTAGTAGACAATGACAGGATGTTCAAAAGAAGCTTTGAGGGACTGAAACCTACCTCCTTCTGTGCAATCTCCTGGAAAGCAAACTGAAGACATTTGAGGACAAGATAATACTTCCTAATGAACTTCTTGAGTCAAGTAACCATTATGCTCTAAAGGGTTTTGTTACAGAGTTCCACCAACATACTGGTCTGCAGGCGGTATGCTGTGAAAAGTGGTATGTTAAGCCTGCTTGCTCCTACATATCTCTCATACAAGATGAAAATCACTGTCCTGGCAAATCCAAATCCTGAAAAGATCCGTAGGAGTGCCCTCACTACTGCCTTAGAGGGTGTGCTTGTCATGCCTGCTGCAATCTGATTATGGGACATGGAAGGAGCGGAGCCGACTTGCATAAAGAGTGGGCAGCAAAGGCAGGATGCTGCTTGGCGCTCTAATGATTTTCGTGCCTGCAGCTTCCTGCTGTCAAATTCACTTACCTTTTGCTCCTGGGTCTTCACACGCTGTTGCGTCGATCTCAGCGTCTCCGTCGGGTTCCTGTGGCATCGGCTGTCCTTTTCTTTTCTGCTACGATCCTGGCAACTCTTGTCGCATTTTGTTTCACTCAAATCCTAGAGTACTTGGAAACCTGAAACGACAAGATCAGAAAAGAACATTTAAAGTATCGGTGACCATACAAAACATGGTAACGTGCTACGCGCTGCAATGAAAGTACTAAGTAGAGATACTTATCTGATAATTGCACTCTATGTGTGATTCTAAAAGACTTTCATGATTCTTGTGGGCATTATCACTTCTACAGAAAAAAGACAAAAACAAAAGCTGATCGGTGAATGTGTTGAGCCATTACATATTTGGAAAGCATAACTCAGTTTACCTATTTTATGAGAGAAGGTCCTCTATTTTTGTTTTTCCCCTTTTGTTTTTGGAATAGCATTAATAGCAGACATACATGAAGTTAATAAATGGCATTAGTAATATTTAGTGATACGTGGTTGGGACCTATTTCCTTGCTTCACAGTATAAAGTTAGGTACATGTAAAATATAAGGGTAGGTACGTGAAAGAGACTACATTCAGTGACCAGTTAGTAGTTCTTCATCTTATGCATATGTTTTCCTAGAACAACACATGCAGATACTGATAAGCCTTTATTCCGATCTATCCTCAAGGGGTGAGGGGAGCAACAAGGTACACGTGTGTCTTAACCTTAGAATATTTTTGCACTTACAAATACATTAGCTATCTCTCATACCTCTTATAGGAAGAATCTTACCTGAACGTAATGAGCAGTCGCATCCCAGATCAGTCTGCGAGGGACAGTTGTTTTATTTTTTCCCATCTCCTCTTCCCCATTGAGCTCTGAAAACTTTGACTGAGTTGGGTTTCCTAGTTCAAGGGTGAAGTTAGGAATTAGCTTTGTGGCATCCTGTCGCTCCTGCGGAAATACAAGGTGAGAATCTGAAAGTGCTCCTCAGAGGTATTGCTTCTGGTTAGCTTGTGGCATGACTCACCACACCAAGGATGTACCTGCCTGGTGCCTGACACAGACGAAGGAAGGGTGGTCAAAGAGACTGACAAAGTCAGTGCCCATCAGCTCAAATGGCACACCTACTACAGGTAAAGGAGCCAAGAGGTCTGTGGTCCTAGCTCCAGACTAACCACCCATTTGGTAAGCTGTACTGGTCCTACAGGACAGTTCTCTATCTCACTGTAACTGGTCAATAGAACAGAGGGTCTAACCTGCTGTGAGCCTTGTTGATGCCCAAATGTCCCTCTAACTGAACCTTTGGGCCAGGGACAGCAGGAAATTCTTATGCACTAGGGGAAAACCAACATCTTGCTTGGTCCTTTCTTAGGGTTCACGAGCTGGCTCCACAGTAGTCCATCTTCCCAGACCACATTATGTTTATCCACCACTCCCTTCCTCATCTGTTCCTTGGTTACTGTCTTAACTCCAAGAAGAGTAGAGCACTCAACTTGTGCCAAGCAGAACGTGTCCCTGGACAGCCTAACAGCAGCTGACAAGCCCTGCAGTTCTAACAGGTACTCACAGCCCGCCTTAGGGCCTGATTCTTCTCTATGTCTGGAGCAGAGCCAATGGGTGTCATAGCCGGTGCCTTCTCAGGGCCTGCCCAGGTCCACTTACTACCCTTCTCTTGAACTTGGAATCCTAGGGTGATCAAAGTCTCTACCTGAGAGTGAAGTCCTGCCTGTTTCCTGGCATGGTCTAAGCCATGTTGGTTTCTGGTCATGGGATTAACCCAGGTGCAATCTAGTCATTACCTAAAAGGCATCCACCAGGTTGTTTCTCTTGCAACACTACATTGACTATAGCCATCTTGCCCTTGACTTCTATCTCAACCCTGGTTATCGGTTATTCCAAGTCATCTCCACTGGCACCAGGGAGAAGCTCTTCAGCTTTAAGATACTTTTTCTCAATCATAGTTCTGTAAATGCCAGTATCTGCTAGGGGTGGAATGTTCTTCACATTGACAGCTGCTTGCAATACAACCCTCAATTGGTGTTTGGATGAAGGCGCTTGAGAGCATCTAGGGCCCTCTCCCAGATGTCTGTTTCTACTAGGTTGAGTCCCTCTCTGGTTCCAATTTTCATAAATTGCATGCTGCCTATTATGGGGTTAATTAACTAGTACAGGATCCTGGGGGCGTGGCCAAGGAGCCGAATATGGCAGACGCGTGAGCTCGGAGCTCCGTGCCGGCCTGGTACTTATCCGCATGTAAACACCTACAAACGGTGCCCAGCGGTGCGGAGACGCCAGGGGCTCGCTCTGGCGCTGCTGCGACTCCCTGTTCTGCGGTGAGAGATCGGAACCTCAATCGCCGGCTCCGGGAGCGGCAGGCAAGATGGCGGCCCGCGAGTGACTGCCGGGCGGAGGAGAATGGAGCCTGCTTCTAACTGTGGCCGGCGCTCTGCGTATGAGCCTGAAATCCCTGCTTTGCCACTGACGGCGTGGATCAGCGATATATCGGCGGCCCCGGCGGGGGTACCAGTGCGGTTGAAGAGGGACGTGCGCACTGCGGCTGCACAGCGCACGGAGCCTGGTCGGGCTCGTGCACCTGGCGTGCATTCTTTGAAGCCGGAGACCGGGGGGCGTCTACGGCCGGTGCCTAATGGTGCAGGGACACTGGGGATTCGATTTGGCACCTGGGCGCCTCCCTGAACGGCCGCGGGAGGTCGGAGCCTCAGCCGCCGGCTCCGGGAAGAGGCAGACAAGATGGTGGCCCGCGAGTGACTGCTATTGAGTGAGGAGCGGAGCTGGCTCCTCTCTGCAGCTCGCGCTCTGTGAGCGGGTATGCAACCACAGCTGTGGTCCTAGCAGCGTGGGACAGTGGTGCATTGGCGGCCCCCAGTGGAGACACCGGTGATGCTGTGGTGGGACGCGCCCACTTTGGAGAAGTTGAGCCGTGTACTGGGCCCGTTGGGGCTTGAGCAAATAACGGGCGTGTGACGCCGCCGGCCCTGGTAACGGAGGGCGCCCACAGCGCTCTTGTCACAGGAGGGGCCTCTCCACTGTGCGACTGCGGTACAGCGTGGACATTAGCTGGGTCCTGTGGAGTGAAAGTATTGGTCGCTGTGGAGACCGGGGCTTCTCCCCGTGAGCCGGCGGTCTGCCGGGGCCTAGTCTAGTGCTGCGGATAGTGTGACGGAGGGGCGGCGACCGCCCGGCCTGAGTGCTGGGCCTACCTGGAGAGACTGCGGTGAGCTAGCGCTCTTATTCGGGGCCTATATCGGGGCTCGTGGGCTGCCGTGCGGGTGCTGCCCCCTGGCTTCTCCCTTTGCAGTGGTTGCGCCTGGTGCCCCGCCTGGTTGCACCGGGGGGCGTGTGTTGGAGTCCACAACGGTTCCTGGGATCAGAGGCGGAGTCCTCTGGTGAGTGGGTGTGGCCCGGGGGGTCCACTCTGGATGAAAGCCTGGGACCCTGAGAGCCTCGTTGATGACCCTTGGCTGCGGAGTCTACCCGGGGCCGCCCAACTCGTGCGCTCACCTCCTGGGGTGTGGAGGCCCCACTGCTAGCACGACTCGCTAGTCATCGCCCTGGGGTGACGGAGCCACTTCCTGGCACAATTAAGGGCGCCCTGAGTTGATCAGTGAGCGGCGAGGGATGCTCATCACCTGGAGGTGTTTGGACTGAGCCCAGAGTGAGGGTTTAAGACTGATCCTGAACGGAGTCAAGACTGGCTCGTGAACACAGAGGGGTTCACTTTGCCAAGACCTGCAGCGGAGCACTGGTTTGGGCGGCAGCGTTGGAATCCCCCTGTGGGGGCTGTGCCTGGCCTCTGGTGCGTGGTGTGGGTTTGCAGCGCTGGCTGCTTGCTTGACTCCCCTCTCGGGCGCGGCGCTCCAGTGGGAGGTAGATTAGCACCATGGGCAAACCCCGAGGTCGGCAGGCTGGAGCTGCGCAGGACCCAGACGACAGTGCCCAGGAACAATTGCAAACAGGTGTGGAAGCCCCGATACAGCAGCAATTGGGCAAGATATTGGAGGCCATAGCGGACACGAAAGCCACCCTTCACCAAGACATCAGCACTGTGGCGGTAGGGCTGGGTCTCCTACGAGAGGAACATAAGAAGCTCTCTGAGAGGGTGAAGGGAGCTGAAGAAAGCATTTCTGAGATGGCCCCTGCACAAAAGGCCCTGGAGCAGCAGGTGGGAGCCCTCTCAGACAGGGTGGGTGTCCTGGAACGGAGAGCTGAAGACGCGGAGGGGCGCAACCGCCGGAACAATGTCCGGATCTTGGCGGAGGGAATCGAGAGCAACGACATGGTGGCCTATCTGGAGTGATGGCTGCACTCTGTGGTGGCGCCTGAGGGCCTATCGCCTTTCTACACTCTTGAGAGGGCCCACAGGGTCCCGGCCAGGCCCCCGGCGCCTGGGCGCACCCCGAGACCGGTAGTGGCCCGCTTGCTTCATTTCCGGGATAGAGATTTACTGTTACGGAAGGCATGCACAGAGGGTCCCTACACAGTTGATAACAGTAAGGTTCCCCTTTTCCCAGACTATACCCTGGAGGTGCAAAGGAGGAGGGCCTCCTTCTTGGAGGTTAAAAGGGCCCTGAGGGAGGAGGGCCTGCAGTATTCCCTGATGTTCCTGGCTCGATTGCGGATCGTGTTGGACGGCACCACCCTCTTTTGTGGGAGCCCAGGCGAGGCCTGGGACTGGATTGAGACCTATAAGACCGGGGATGCGCTTCCGGAGACGCTCCCGGAGGGGAGACCCCAAGAAACGACCTCTTCCCAAACCGAAAGGGAGAGGGCAGAAGCTCTGCAGGCAGTGGCGGCACTGATGCAGGGAGGAGCCCTACCCCTGAAGTGGCGGCCCACTCCTCGAAAGACACTGGGGACGTTGACTCGGACTCATCCCGCAGTGACAGTGTGAAGATGCCGGTGGTGACGCCACACTCAGCTGACGAAGTTATCTGAGACACCCTGGACGCTGTGATGGCTGGCGCACTCGGGGGGTCGCTGATCTGATCTGCTGGTGGTGGTCTCCGGCCCAGGCTTACCACGTCTCGTGGGGCCAGCGCGACCAGGGCGGTTTGCGCGCTAAATCTATGTTGTCCTCTGCTCCTACTGCCCGCCCCCCTTGAGAACCTTACTAGTGTAAGGCCTCACCAAGGGTCATGTTCCACATACTGTTTGGATGACTGACCGTTGTTGGGCTGTCCTGGGCTTGGGGAGTTGTTCACGATGAGGGTTTCTTAGTTGTTGTTTTCTTTTTTGTTTGCTTGGTTGTTTGCGGAGGAGGGTGGTGGCACATACACTGGGGAATGGGTGGGGGGGCCTCCCTTATGTCGCCCTGGGGAGGGCTCCTGTGGAACTGATGGGTACACATAACACTGTGAGGTTCCTCACGTGGAACATCCGTGGTATGGGAATGAAAGCCAAGCGTCATAACATATACTCCTACCTTCGGCGCAGAGATGTGCACATAGCCTTTCTCCAGGAGACACATCTCAATGCAGAAGAAGCTGGGAGGGTGCAGAAGAGGTGGCGGGGGCAGATTTTTGCGACCACCTTCTCGGCCTTCGCCAGAGGGGTCTTAATCTGGGTGAAACCTGGGGTCCCTTTCTCACCTGAACGTACATGGCTGGATCCGGAGGGGAGGTATGTTCTGCTGGCGGGTCGATTGGTGGGACGGGAGGTGACCCTAGGCAGTGTATATGCTCCTAACCAAGACCAGATCGGTTTCCTGGAGTCCTTCTCCGCCTCTCTGGCCCAATGCCTGATGGCTTCCCTCATACTGGGGGGAGATTTTAACAGTGTGGCGGATATTGCTATTGATCGTTCACATCCTCCCATGCCGGGGACCCAGCCACATCATACTGCATCGGGCTTCCAGGCTTGGATGTCCCATTGGGGATTGGAGGACACCTGGAGATTGCAACACACGAGGGATAGGGAGTACTCTTTCTTTTCCCCGGTGCATCAAGTCCATACCAGACTTGATATGTTCCTCTGCTCCCCGGCATTTAATGGTTCGGTATCTCATACAGAGTATTTGGGGCGTACGCTGTCGGACCATAGCCCATTAGTTATGCTATACCAACCATTGGGTCGGCGCCCCCCGATCCCAACTTGGAAATTGAATCCCCTCTTACTTGATAATGCCCCCTTCCGGTCCTAACTGGAAGCATTAATTGACAATTACTTCTCTATCAATGCAAACACTGCCTCCTCTCCACAGGTGGAGTGGGAAACTTTTAATGTTGTGGTACGGGGTCATTGTATGGCTTAGGCATGTGGGGCACACAGAGAGATTAAGCGCGAACTGTTAGACTTGGAGGGAACTATCCGCAGACTGGATAACTTGCAGGGTATGGATGAGACGGCCTTACAGTCCTTACACGAAGTGCGGGCGCAATACAACGAAGCGCTGGGGAGGCTGCGGTGTTATAACTATAAGGACTATTTGGACAAGGTGCAAAGGGAGGAAGGAAGGGCGGGCCGACTGTTAGCACATTTAATTAACCTGAGATGGGGGGCGCGCTTGTCACGCGGCTTAGATACGGGGGATACAGTGCATGACCCTGATGTTATTAATGACACTTTCTTGCACTACTATGAGAGTCTGTATGAGGCCCCGGCTGCGGCCCCCTTGTCAGATATACGTGACTTCCTGGCACCTTTGCGACTCCGCATGCTTGAGGAGGATGATCAGGATGAACTGGGAGGTCCGGTCACGGTGCAAGAAGTCAGAGCGGCTATAGCTGCACTGGCACACGGTAAGACGCCTGGGCCTGACGGCCTCCCGACTGAATTTTATCAGCGATTCGTTGATGTCTTGGCGCCGCATTTGGTTACGCTGTATGCGGAAGCATATGAGGGTGGGTGGGGTTTACCTGAATCCACCCAGACAGCATTAGTGATCCCGCTCCCCAAGTCCAAAGAACCCAATGCGGGAGTGAGAGACTCCATGCTGAACTTAGACTTTAAGATTCTGAGTAAAGTATTAGCGGGTAGGTTGCTCCCGCATATGAAGTCTCTGATTCACCCAGACCAAAATGGGTTTATTCCCACTCGTAGCACCTCCTATAACCTCCGTAGGCTCTACTCCGTGCTCTATCACACGGATAATCTGGCCTGCAGCAAGCGGCGGTTTTATCGGTAGATTTAGAGAAAGTGTTTGACACGGTGAGCTGGGAGTACCTGTTCGAGATGATGCGTCGTATGGGCTTGGGTGACGACTGGGTGCGGTGGGTACAGCTTCTCTATGCCTCGCCCACTGCGAGGGTCAAGATAGGACGAGCCATATCTAGGCCTTACAGGATTTCTCGTGGCTCCCGACAGGGCTGTCCTCTTTCCCCGTTCCTGTTTGCCTTAGCCGTGGAGCCCTTGGCGGAACGGTTCAACTGGGGGGGAAAGGGGGGGGGGCGGGCGGGATGGGATCGACTTTGGGCAGACGTTGTCATCACGTCTCTCTGTACGCTGACGACCTGTTGCTGTATCTTATGGAGGCAGTTGGGGGGACCGCCGCGGCCTTGCAGATCCTCGGTGATTTTGCTGTCCTTTCGGGCCTTAAGGTTAATAAAACTAAGACTTTTCTATTTCCCATAGCCGGGCCCTTACCCAGGCCAGAGGAGCTACCGCCCGATATCCTCTGGGCACAGCGTACATTCAAATATTTGGGCATACAAATTTTCCATGACCTGGATGATCTAAAGGATGGGAATCTGGGTGAGACATTGCGCTCCCTTCGCTCTTGCGTTCATTTTTGGAATTCGTTGCAATTGCCCATCATGGCCCGGATTACGCTGTCCAAGATGGTAATGTTGCCTAGGCTACTCTATTTTTTAGTGAACCTCCCGGTTCTGATGCCGAGAAGTTGGTTTAAACCTCTGCACACTCTCCTGCGGCAATTGGTTTGGGGTGGTGGACGCCCGCGAGTGTCTCTGCAGATCCTACAGTGCCCTGTATCGGAAGGAGGACTTGGGGTGCCAATTTTCGAATTTTATATGCTGGCCGCCCAATTACAATGGTTGGCGCAATGGGTGGAGGGTGTGAACGAGGAGGGAACGTGCCTAACGGATCCAGCATCTAGTCAAGGACTAGTGATGGCAAAACTCTTACTGCCGGCCACGTCCGTCCCCTCCTGCTCTCTTTTGCAGCGCACGGCCTTCCAGACGTGGAAACGGCGCTGTAGTGGAAGGCAACACCCGGTAAAGTACTCCCCCTTGATTCCCTTAGTGGGTCTTCCACATGGGGACCCTCAATCTGTATTCACGGACACCCAACTGGCAAGATGGTCTAATGCTGGACTAGACACTGTAGGGGGTTGTTATTTCGACAAAGCTCTGATCCCTTTCGCGGACCTAATGGAAGATAGTGGATTCCCTCCGGGCCAATTCCTGCGCTATGAAGCGTTAATGCGCACCTTTGCGCAACTATGGGGCCCTGGAAGGGAGGAGCCTGATACGCACCCTGTCCTACATGCAATACTCACCCTTGGCACGGCGGGACATCTCGTGAAATGGCTTTACGCCACCCTGGTAGAGGCCTCAACTGGCCCGCTGGATAGATTACGAGCACGTTGGGACACAATGGGGGGTAAAGTCCTTACTGATCCAGAGTGGCGTAAAGTTTTGAGATATTCTGGGAAAGTTTCCCGGAACACCGGACTGAAATATATACAATTTAACTATACGCACATGACCTATATGACACCTCATCGGCTCAACGTGACATACGGAGGGAAAGTGAGACTCTGTCCTAGGTGTGCGCATCCGGATGCTGACTTTGTCCATATGACTTGGGACTGCCATGAGTTATGTCCCTATTGGAAGGCGGTGTTGGTTAAGATCAAGGAAGTGCTCGGGAGGGAGTTGGCCTTAACGCTTCAGACGTGCCTGCTGGGTCTATTCCCCAGACCGCCTAAACGCAAAGTCGGGAACCGCTTGATTGATCTTGCGTTGGGCTTAGCTAAACGCAGGATCGCGATGGAGTGGAAATCTGTGAGGGGCCCACTGATCTCAGTTTGGAATCGGGATGTCATTGGATGGACGGGAGCAGAGGGCAGGGCTCTTGCATGGGAGGAGGCCAAAGGGATGAGGAAGCTCCCGATGGCTCAACAATGGCAGGAAGTACTGGCTGCATGGGAAGGGCCTGCGGGGTCGGGCAGTGATGAGGGAGAGTCGGACCGTTTGTCGCGAACGAATAGCGAGTCCCAGGCGATTGGGCCGAGGTCAGCGAGGACTTCAGATGCCTGACATAGGGTGAGAGATTGGATAGATTTGGACCACACCCTGCCACGGGCGAGACTACCAAGGTAGTAGAGTACTAGCGACGGGGGGTCCCCCTTCACCAGCCCAGTCTTCCTTTGCGGGTTGGGATTGTTCCGACCCCACTAGATATTAGCATATTCAAGTGTTCACACCATTCCTCTGCACTAGTTACTCGTTGCTTGTTTACATTTTATTTTCCTTTTTTTTTCTCATCTCTCATTGGTTGCATTTATATGATATCAATGGCATATTGTGACTCAACTTATGTACAGGCAGGCACAAGGTGGACTGATATCGAACAACTCCCTAAATACATCATTGGTGAGATAACTTTGTATGGGTGGAGCTAACACCCTTGATTGTAGACGGTAATAGCAGGCATATTATGTTTTGCCTCCCTTTTCTTTTTTGTTTTATGTTTCAGCTCTTTCTCTTGACTGTATTCAGATGCTTGATGTTTGCAAAATGCCAATAAAAATATATTTAAAAAAAAAAAAAAACTAGTACAGGATCCTTGACAGGACAATCCTTCTTGCAATGCCCTTCTCGAAGGCTCGTAAAGCAAGTTACTGCATGGCCACAGAGGAGAACTTTTCCCCTCCTTTTTAATTCCGGATCTAATTTGGCACACAGTACCCTTTAGGTTTCTGTCATAGTCTCCACCTCTGGGAACCACTTTGACTCTTCCTTTCCAGTTTGGAACCAGTCTGCTGGGGTTTTTTCCCCCCTTGGACTTGGAACTATGCTGGCCAAGCCCCTTGTTTACCCTCTTAGCTAACCAATTGTCAGCCAACTCTACAAGTGTCTCTGGTTCCCTTTCTATTAAATCAGAAAAATAATGCCTGAGTGGGAGAGAGCACGCCTCTTGAGTTGCTCCGCCACCATAAACTGGCTAAGAGTATGAAATTCCATTGCCTCCTAAACTCTCACCCATCCCATACACACAACACCTCACAAATCCAGATTTCAAATGAACACCATCAGCTCTTTTGTACTCCCTAGATCTCCGAAGCAACTGACCTGGCTACAGCCCAAAGTGTCTAAACAGAGCTTCTTTCATTCACTCAAATTTCTTGTTATTAGCATCAAGCATTTTCTCAATAACATTAGTCCCTTCTGCTGGTATCTGGCTCTGTACAGTAACTGCCACGGACTGCTCATTCAATCCTAGAGCAATAAAAGCGATCTCAAAACTCACAAACTACCCTAAAACATCATAACCGTACCTTGCACATATGCACAAGCTCTTGAGCAATTTTGGCAGGCAGTTCCTTAGAGTTGGAGGAGGAATTACATTTCCCAGATCTACCTTCTCTGCTGCAGTCCTAACTTTCTCTTTTTTTAAGGCTATATGCTCTCTTTCCAATTCATCTCTTTCTCTTGCATTTCCATTTGATCATCCTGCCTTTTATTTTCCTTCTCTCTCCTCCCTTTCCCTTTGTCTCTCTTTTTGTCCCATTCCTACATTCTCTCCCTTTTCTTCTTCTTTTGTTGCTGGCAAGCTAATCTCAACACCCCCCCCCTCTTAAACTTCCTGGCCTTCTTTTCTTCTTTATCCTTAGCAGTCTGAAAGACAACTACAGAGACAATGTCTGAGCTAGACATAACCCACTTAAGGAGACAATTATTAGAAATGGTGACGGGTACCCTTGAGAAATGGGTCTGAGATTGTTTCAGAAAATATCTGTAAGGTAACCTAGAGGACACACTTGGTGTATGCCTAGGGGGAACGTGTACTAATAGGAATGGGAGCCTGCCTTCACAGCGCTCTCCTCATTTGTCCCTTGTATGGTACCCTTCCCAGAATCCATTATAGTTTTCTATTCTTTATTTGTTAGTAGATATTTTGCCGCCCTGACTAAAATGTTACCCACTGCTTATGCACATAGGTCAAATTTGACCTGTGTCCTTACTGACATTGAAAAGAAATTACTGGAGCAGGTAGAGGATAGATATAGAGCAGTAAAGACTAATGCAGCAAAAGGAGAGCAGAGGAAGGCAGCACAATAGGCATCCTGTCACAGGGAGGTGTGACCACCTCTCAGACAGGATTTAGTGTATTGGAGCTGGGTGGGTGCACTTCCAAAGTGCCTGAAAGTCTGCACGAGGGGCACATTTGGTGTCCCTGTGCATAGTCCAGTTCAACCCAGCCCTGGAAGCCGTTGGCTCCTGCTCTGGCGTGAAACTGGACAAAGGACATGGGAGTAACCTCCCCACTGTCCTGACCCTCCCCTGGGAGGGTCCCCTGAATCTGTCCAACCCTCTCCCATGGGTACCAAAGGGCTTACTTGGCTGTAGGACCCTAGATTCGACGTTGACAAGATTCTGAACAAGATACTACTGACCTTCGACCGTCTGGACACTCTGGACTTCGCTGGACTTCGACTGGGTCCGACTTTGTCTCCCTCTCCGGCCAAAGCCTCGTCTGTGCCCATGCAACATACAGGCTCCGTGCAAGACCTGTGGAGCATCAAGGACAACTGAAGTATCTCCCTTGAGGTGAAGGAGTCACTCCCCTGCATTTGCAGGTACCATAACGCAACTGACCGGTCTGCTGATCCTGAGCTCCTGTGGACTCCGAAGGATCCAGCAACACAGAAGGTGGGGTCCTACGTTCCCTGAGGCCGAGCTGCCCTCTCACCAAGTTTGAGGCCAGTATCCCTCGTGGGGACCGCATAACCCGAACCCCTGTGCACCGCGTACTTTTGCAATTGCATATGCTTGTTGGCGTTCCCCAACTAAGTGCATTGGGCTATCGATAGCCCCAACCTCTGCACACATTTCGTACAAAGGACTTTAGCCTCCTCATACTCTGTGCCCTGCAAGTTGTTGTTTTGTGAAACTGCTAGAGGTCCCCTCGCGACTCCTGTGCCTTCGGCCTGTGGGTCCAGTTGAGGGACAACACTACTTTTCTTGGGCTCCCCTGGTTGTTCCAGGCCTGCCCTTGTGGAAATGTGTAATATTTTACGTTAGCATAAGCTACAGTCATTTTGGCTGTGGCATCCATTTTGTTAGCTATGTAATTCTTCTGTCTTCACTGTTGCTTGCCCTTCTATTCTGCTTGTGTCATCAACTCTAGTTAACTCCTTCTGTACTGAGCTAAAAGCAATGTGCTGAGCAAAGGCCTGTAGCTGCTAGAATGCACCTGGCTAAAGATATAACTGTCAACTGTTTTCTACTGTAGTAAGCAGTTCTGATCTCCCTCCCACTTTGCTGACTAAGTGATCTCCCATCTGCCCATGTTTGTAGGTAGTTATTCCTGTGTATGCTTGTACCTCCTATTTGTAACTACATGCTTACTCTGCAACAAACTCTGTATATAAGGCCTGTGCTCTGTGACTTCAGGGTGCCACCTTTTGCAACACTTGAGAGTGTTGTTGAACGTGGTTCCACTCATGA
This sequence comes from Calotriton arnoldi, assembly GCA_963921515.1. Classification (NCBI taxonomy): domain Eukaryota; kingdom Metazoa; phylum Chordata; class Amphibia; order Caudata; family Salamandridae; genus Calotriton; species Calotriton arnoldi. The sequence goes on along the minus strand of CAWUFW010006849.1, from coordinate 1,066,242 downwards.
GAAATTAATAAAATTGTTATTTTGAATTCCAGCTTCAGTGTTGATCTCTATTTTGTTGGTTTTTGAACCCGTTGACAAAAGGGTGACCCTGCACCAGTGTACCCCTAAAAAGGTACATTTCCACACCCTGACTCCCCTTGCTGTGGTGAGTTCCCTGGTCCTTGCTGGGCCAGACCGTAACCTTTCTTGACCTTCTTCGTGGGTTGCCGCAGCCAAGGCTTTTTGGTGCTCCCGCCGGACACCGACCCCTCAGCACTCGACATCCTTCGTGGGACAGCTCCTATCCGGCTCCTGGTCATCCTCGACATCTCCTGGTCCCTGCAGCTGTAGAGTCAAGGTCTCCTTCTTCACACCTGAAGCACCCGACATCGGTGGGCATTCGTCTACCGAGCCCCTGGCTACTCCTGAGTGACCCAGACTCTGTCCCCTCTGCTTTTAGGTTCCTTCCATCAAGAATCCACCTGCGGATTCCACTGGACTATTTTCCTCTTTCCACCAGTGGCATTTCTTTGAAGACTCCCATTGAAAACGACGGCGGTTTCCAACGCCACTTCAGCCCTATGCACCCGGCTTCCCTGGGATAGGTATCTCTGGTACTGCCATATCAACGGGCGGGGTGGCCCTCCAACCTTCTATGTTCCAAAGGGTTTCTTCGTAATCCACTGGGAAGGGTCCCTAAACTGTAAAACTGCAACCGCGACTCTCCCATTGAATTGCACGTAGCACACGGTCGTGTTCTCACACTGCAACCGTCCTCCGTGGGGTCCCTACTTACTCACCTTGGGTGGTTCCTTGGGGTCCCAGCGATTCTACACTCTCTAGACACTGTCTTGACTCGAGTCGTGGTTCTTATACCACTATTTTAGTATATGGTTTGGTCTCCCCCTAGAGCCCACTGTGTATTAGTGCTACTTACGATTGTTTCTGTGCTACAGTATTGTGTGCTTTGTGTTTATCTGCGTGTAGCAGATACTGTGAGCTATTTAAGGTGTTATAATAATAAATATATATTCTTATAACTACTGTGTGGTTCTCCTTTCATTTAATCAATACAATAAGATTGCATTCTGCTAAAACAAGCTGCTTAACATTCCTTCAAGACTAAGCCTGAAGGCTGCTCTCCACATCTACCACTAGGATAGCTTTCTAAAGGTTATCTTTGACCTCTTAATCACCATAAGGGTTGTTTGGACTGGTGCAAGGTGCCCTCTTTGATTAGTGGATAGCATATACCAGGCCAACTTCTCACATTGGTGTGAAGCGGTTGGGATTCAACCCTGCATTGTTTTACCAGATAAATCTTGTATTGATTAACTGAAAAACCACTAAGTACTAGGTACATATAATACTAGATTAGAATAAGTAAGTTATACTGAACTTAGGGTTAGGTAAGTCAATGGTCTAGCACACCCTTTCTCCAACCTCAGAGAGTTTAGTTCCCACTAGGTTAGGTAGGTGCAACACCCCACCACACTTAGTATGTCTTCTAAAGGAGATGCCAGTGGCTCTCTGCTCTCTAGATACAGTGAGCTTTCATTCCAAGAATTAAAAGCCCTGTGTGCCCCTAGAAAGCTGAAGACAGGGAGAACTGCAAACACCCACCGCCTCATAGAGGCTTTACTGCTGGATAAGCTTAGGAAGACCCCTGGGTCAGATGAACAGGAGAAAGTGGGTGGGGCAGGGAACGAGGACAGGTCAGGAGGTGACACCTTCTATGACCTAGACTCAAACCCTGGCCAGGAGGAACAAGATGGTTCCCACCTGGACAACTCAGATCTTCATGGAGATGAAGAAGAAGGCCAAGATGGCCCCCTCTTCACCCCTCCTGGAAGAGTGCAGAGTTTACCAAGGAGATATAGATCTCCCTCTGCAGAGTCACATCACTCAGGACAGTCTGTAGGGACCTCTGTATCTAGCAAGAGGGACCACTCTTATGACAGGGAGTGCCAATTTCTGGAACTTGAGAAAGCTAAGCTTAGGCTCAGGCAACAGCAATTGGCCCTGGACAAAGAGTCCCTAGAAGTCCAGAGTGCTAGAAGAAAATTGGGACTAGAGTCCCATGGTGGCAGCAACAGTGTCCATAGAGTTAAGGAACATTCTTTTGACCATAGGAACCTGAGCAAGATTGTCCCTCCCTACCATGTTGGGGATGACATCCATAAATGGATAACTGCTTTAGAGGGGGCCTGTAAAGTTCAGAGGGTCCCTCAAGAGCAGTGGGCAGCTATCTTGTGGCTCTCCTTTGCTGACAAAGGTAGAGATACACTCCTCACTGTTAGAGAAGAGGATGCTGACAATTACTCAGTTCTGAAGAGTGCTCTCATTGATGGGTTTGGCTTAACCACTGAACAGTATAGGATTACGTTCAGAGACACCCAGAAAGCACAGAATCAGGACTGGGTAGACTTTGTGGACAGAGCTATTGAGGCTCTGGAAGGCTGGTTGCTTGGCAGCAAAGTACATGATTTTATAGGATTGTATAATTTGATTATGAGGGAGCAGATCCTTAATAATTGCCAAAATCAGTTGTTGCATCAGTACCTGGTGACTCTGATTTGATTTCTCCCCAAGAATTGGGAAAGAAGGCAGATAAGTGTGTCAGAGCCAGGGTGAAGCAGAAAACCCAGAACAATGGTGGTGACCAGAAGATACAGGATTCTAAAACTCCAGATAAGGGTGGGGACAAGGGTAAAGATCAAATGTCTTCATCAGGGCCCCAAAAACCTGCCTCTGGGGGGAGAGGGGGGAGTCACAGTCTAACAAAGGAAAAGGCAAAAAGAAACCTTGGTGTTACTTTTGTAAGGTAAAGACCCATTGGACAGAAGATGCTGATTGTCCAAAAGCCAAGGAAAATACTCCAACCACCACTGCCCCTAAGGCAACTGCTCCACCTAGTACAGTTTCAAGTGGTGGTACAGGGAACAAGGAAATAGTAGGGTTAACCATGGGCTCTGAGATGGGTTCTGGCCTAGTCAGAACTCCAGCTCAGGCTGTTCTTGTCTGTGATGGTGGCATGGATATTGCCACCTTACTTGTCAGTCCCAGTAACTTGGGCAAATACAGACAACAGCCTTTGATTAATGGTAAGTAGGCCATGGCATACAGGGACACAGGTGCAAGTCTCACTATGGTGACAAAAGATCTTGTCGACCCTGAACAGATCATACTTGGTGAGATGTACCAAGTGACCAATGCTAACAATGTCAAGACTGATCATTCCTTGGCAGTCGTTAATTTCAGTTGGGGTGGGGTAACTGGCCCAAAGAAAGTTGTGGTTAGCTCAGACCTTCCAGTGGAATGCTTATTGGGCAATGATTTTGAAACTTCAGCCTGGGCTGAAATGGAATTAAGGACTCATGCAGCAATGCTGGGCATCTCTGCAGATGTGTTTGCTGTGACCAGGTCACAGGCCAAACTGACTTCTACTGAACAGGCCCTGGATCCTGGAAAAATGGACCAGGTGCCTTGCAAGAGAAGGAGTAGAAGGGGTAAGGCTGAGTCTTCCCCCCAGGCTCAGGGAGAGGATCAATCTCTTGAGGGAGATGATCTCAGTCCCTGTGAAGGAACTGTCTCAGATGAACTGGAACCTGATCAAGTTGAGTTCTTGGGGACAGGGGGCCCTTCCAGGGCAGAACTGAGTCAGGAGCAGCAAACCTGCCCATCTCTTGAACCCCTCAGACAGCAAGCTGCTGCTGAGGCTGCTCGGAGTGTCAGTGGATCCCACAGGATCTATTGGGATGAGGGACTCCTTTACTCAGAGGGTAGAGACCCCAAGCCTGGTGCCACAAGAAGGTTGGTCATACCTCTGAAGTTTAGGGGCTTCCTACTCACCTTGGCACATGACATTCCCTTAGCAGGACACCTAGGCCAAAGTAAGACTTGGGACAGGCTTGTCCCTCACTTTCACTGGCCTCATATGTCAGAGGACACCAAGGAGTTTTGTCGCTCCTGTACCACCTGTTAAGCCAGTGGTAAGTCAGGTGGTACCACAAATGCCCCCCTAATACCACTACCTGTGGTGGGGGTTCCCTTTGAGAGGGTTGGGATTTACATAATTGGTCCCATGAAACCTCCAACTGCATCTGGGCACAGTTACATTCTAGTGGTGGTGGACCATGCCACTAGGTATCCAGAGGCTGTACCCCTTAGAACCACCACAGCTCCTGTGGTGGCCAGGGTCCTCCTGGGAATTTTTTCCAGAGTGGGTTTCCCTAAGGAGGTCTTAACTGACAGAGGTACAAACTTCATGTCTAGTTATATCACTGCAATGTGGAAGGAGTGTGGAGAGAATTACAAATTCACCACACCCTATCACTCACATTGCAATGGGTTGGTTGAAAGATTCAACAAAACCCTAAAGGGCATGATTATGGGCCTCCCAGAAAAGCTTAGGCGAAAATGGGATGTTCTGTTGCCCTGCCTTCTCTTTGCCTACAGAGAGGTCCCACAAAAGGGGGTTGGCTACAGCCCTTTAGAACTTTTGCTTGGGCATCAGTTAGGGGTCCCTTGTGTTTGGTGAAGGAGGGATGGGAGTTACCTCTCAAACACCCCAAGCAAGACATAGTGGACTATGTACTTGGTCTCCGCTCCAGGATGGCTGAGTACATGAAGAAGGCCAGCAAAAACCTTGAGGCAAATCAAGAATTGCAAAAAGCTTGGCATGACCAAAAGGCTGTACTGACTGTTAATCAGCCAGGACAGAAAGTATGGGTGTTGGAGCCTGTGGCCCCAGCAGCTCTCCAAGACAAGTGGAGTGGACCCCATACTATTCTTGAGCAGAAGGGAGAGGTCACCTACTTGGTGGACCTTGGAACTCATAGGAGCCCCCACAGGGTGCTCCATGTAAACAGGCTCAAACCCTATGTGGACCGGGCAGACATGGGCTTGCTCATGGCTACTGATGAGCGACAGGGGGAAGAGAGTGACCCACTCCCTGATCTCCTCTCACAGAACCCTGATGATGGCTCAGTTGATGGTGTGGCCTTGGCAGGCAGCCTCACTGAGCAACAGCAGATTTATTGCAGGAAGGTCCTCAATCAATACAGGCACATGTTTTCTTTGACTCCTAGGTAGACCACTTGGTGTACTCATGAAGTGGACACAGGTGAGAGTCTACCTGTTAAAAATAAGATTTACAGGCAGCCTGGCCATGTCAGAGACTGCCTCAGGACTGAGGTCCAAAAGATGCTGGAATTGGGAGTGATGGAACCCTCAGATAGCCCTTGGGCTAGTCCAGTGGTCCTGGTACCCAAACCTCATACCCAGGGTGGCAAGAGAGAAATGAGGTTTTGTGTGGACTACAGGGGGCTCAATGCAGTCACTAGGACTGATGCTCACCCTATTCCTAGGGCAGATGAACTCATTGGCACTTTGGCCTCAGCCAAGTTCTTGAGCACATTTGACCTCACTGCTGGATATTGGCAAATCAGACTAGCTGAGGATGCCAAACCAAAAACAGCATTCTCAGCCCCTAGTGGGCATTATCAATTTATTGTAATGCCCTTTGGTTTGAAGAATGCACCTGCCACATTCCAAACGTTGGTGAACAAAGTCCTTACAGGCCTGGAATCCTACAGTGCAGCATATCTTGATGATATAGCTGTCTTTAGCTCCACCTGGGAAGATCACCTGGTCCACCTAGAGAATGTTTTGGAGGCTCTGCAGAAAACAGGCCTCACTATCAAGGCCACCAAGTGTCAGATAGGGCAGAGTAAGGTTGTGTACCTGGGCCACCTTGTGGGTGGAGGCCAGATTCAACCATTGCAGAGCAAAATCCAGACCATCATGGACTGGGTTGCTCCCACTACCCAGACTCAGGTCAGAGCTTTCTTGGGCCTGACTGGGTACTACAGAAGATTTGTAAAAGGATATGGGTCTATAGTGACTCCCTTGAATGATCGTACATCAAAAAGAATGCCCAAGAAAGTTCAGTGGACAGTTAGCTGTCAGAAGGCATTTGATGACCTCAAGCAGGCCATGTGCACTGCTCCCATTCTGCAAAGTCCTGACTATTCCAAACAATTCATTGTCCAAACAGATGCATCTGAGTTGGGGGTAGGGGCTGTGTTGTCACAACTTAATGCAGAGGGTCAGGATCAACCAGTAGCTTTTATTCTCAGAAGGTTGACTCCCAGAGAGAAACTTTGGTCAGCCATTGAGAGGGAAGCCTTTGCTGTGGTTTGGGCTCTGAAGAAGCTGAGGCCATACTTGTTTGGCACTCACTTCATTGTTCAGACAGACCATAAGCCCCTCTTATGGCTAAAACAGATAAAGGGTGAAAACCCCAAACTTTTGAGGTGGTCCATTTCCCTACAGGGGATGGACTATACAGTGGAACATAGACCTGGGAGTAACCATACCAATGCAGATGGACTCTCCAGATATTTCCACTTAGAAAATGAAGACTCAACTGGGCAATGTTAGTCTCATCTCCTTATGTTTGGGGGGGGTGTAGGAAAGTAGGATCTGCTTCTTATGGTTACCCCCACTTTTTGCTTGATGTTACACTGTTTTTGACTAGTCTGACTGGGATCCTGCTAATCAGGACCCCAGTCTATCTGCTTTCTCCCTAAAATGGAATGACATGTACTTAGGTACCCTCCAGATTGGATACTGGGGTACCCTTATAAGTCCCTAGTATTTGGTACACATGTACCCAGGGCATAGGTACCCCAGAGGCCTCCCATGGGCTGAAGCATGTATTATGCCACCCATGAGAGGCAATGCAAAATGGAACTACAGGCCTGCCATTGCAACCTGTGTAAGATGGTGCATGCACCACTTACTTGAGATATAGGTTTACTATATCTATAGGTCACTACACTTAAAACCTATAAGTCACCCCTATAGCAGGCCTTGACAATCCTGAAGGCAGGGTGCTGGGTTTTACGTGAGAGGGTGCCCCTGCATGAGCAGAGCACCCCTGCAGCCTTTGGAGACCATTCTCCTGGGTTGTCTGTGGCGCAGCCAGACATATAGGTAGAGGTGCATTATAACCTCGCTGTAAATGCTATCTCGAAAACGGCTGAAACAAACCATGTTGTGTTTGGTATCAAACACCTTGGAATCATACCTCCTCACCGGTAACTGGTGTGGGAGGTATGATTCCACCCTTCTGAAGCAAGCTTTGTGGGTCCCTGGTCTTCCCGGTACCAGCCTTCTCAACCCGGACAGCACAAAATGGTTGCTGCCGACCAGAGACAGATTTCTGCCCTCCTGCTGCTGAGCCAAGCTTGAGCAGAGGAAGGCAGCACAATAGGCATCCTGTCACAGGGAGGTGTGACCACCTCCCAGACAGGATTTAGTGTATTGGAGCTGGGTGGGTGCACTTCCAAAGTGCCTGAAAGTCTGCACGAGGGGCAGATTTGGTTTCCCTGTGCATAATGCAGTTCAAACCAGTCCTGGGAGCCGTTGGCTCCTGCTCTGGCGCAAAACTGGACAAAGGACATGGGAGTAACCTCCCCACTGTCCTGACTCTCCCCTGAGGGTCCCCTGAATCTGTCCAACCCTCTCCCGTGGGTACAAAATGGCTTACCTGGCTGTAGGACCCTAGATTCGATGTGGACAAGATTCTAAACAAGAAACCACTGACCTTCGACTGTCTGGACACTCTGGACTTTGCTTGACTTCGACTGGGCCCGACTTCGTCTCCCTCTCCGTCCAAAGCCTCTTCTGTGCCCGTGCACCATACAGGCTCCATGCAGGACCTGTGGAGCATCAAGGACAACTGAAGTATCTCCCTTGGGGTGAAGGAGTCCCTCCCCTGCATTTGCAGGCACCGTAACGCAACTGACCGGTCTGCTGATCCTGAGCTCCTGCAGACTCCGAAGGCTCCAGCAACATAGGAGGTAGGTTCCTACGTTCCTTGAGGTTGAGCTGCCCTCTCACCAAGTTTGAAGCCAGTATCCCTCGTGGGGACCGCATAACCGAACCCCTGTGCACCGCGTACTTTTGCAATTGCATATGCTTGTTGGCGTTCCCCAACTAAGTGCATTGGGCTATCGATATCCCCAACCTCTGCGCACATTTCGGACAAAGGACTTCGGCCTCCTCGTACTCTGTGCCCTGCAAGCTGTTGTTTTGTGAAACTGCTAGAGGTCCCCTCGCGACTCCTGTGCCTTCGGCCTGTGGGTCCATTTGAGGGACAACACTACTTTTCTTGGGCTCCCCTGGTTGCTCCAGGCCTCCCCTGACTCCCCTTGCTGTGGTGAGTTCCCTGGTCCTTGCTGGGCCAGACCGTAACCTTTCTTGAACTTCTTCGTGGGTTGCCGCTGCCAAGGCTTGTTGGTGCTCCCGCCGGACACCGACCCCTCAGCACTCGACATCCTTCATGGGACAGCTCCTATCTGGCTCCTGGTCATCCTCGGCGTCTCCTGGTCCCTGTAGCTGTAGAGTCAAGGTCTCCTTCTTCGCACCTGAAGCACCCGACATCGGTGGGCATTCGTCTACCAAGCCCCTGGTCACTCCTGAGTGACCCAGACTCTGTCCCCTCTGCTTTCAGGTTCCTTCCATCAAGAATCCACCTGCGATTCCACCAGACACTTTTCCTCTTTCCACCAGTGGCATTTCTTTGAAAACTCCCATTGAAAACAACGGCAGTTTCCAACGCCACTTCAGCCCTATGCACCCGGCTTCCCTGGGATAGGTAACTCTGGTACTTCAGTATCCACGGGCGGGGTGGCTCTCCAACCTTCTATGTTCCAAAGGGTTTCTTCGTAATCCACTGGGAAGGGTCCTTAAACTGTAAAACTGCAACCGCGACTCTCCCATTGAATTGCACGTAGCATGCAGTCGTATTCTCACACTGCACCCGTCCTCCGTGGGGTCCCTTCTTACTCACCTTGGGTGGTTCCTTGGGGTCCCGGCGATTCTACACTTTCTAGACACTGTCTTGAGTCGAGTCGTGGTTCTTATACCACTATTTTAGTGTATGGTTTGGTTTCCTCCTGGAGCCCACTGTGTATTAGTGCTACTTATGATTGTTTCTGTGCTACAGTATTGTGTGCTTTGTGTTTATCTGAGTGTAGCAGCTACTGTGAGGTATTTAAGGTGTTATAATAATAAATATATATTCTTATAACTACTGTGTGGTTCTCCTTTCATTTAATCAATACAATAAGATTGCATTCTGGTAAAACAAGCTGCTTAACATTCCTTCAAGACCAAGCCTGAAGGCTGCTCTCCACAGCTACCACTAGGATAGCTTTCTAAAGGTTATCTTTGACCTCTTAATCACCATAAGGATTGTTCGGACTGGTGCAAGGTGCCCACTTTAATTAGTGGACAGCATATACCAGGCCAACTTCTCACACACATGTTATGTAGGAGTAGTGTTTCTGAAGATCTATCATGTGGAGAATTTTGATCATCCTGTTTGGGAGGAGAAATCTAGGTCCAAACAAGGTGCCACTGCTGGAGAGATCATGGGAGATATTTTTGGCGCACTAATACCAAATGTAGGGGTGATGTTGAGTGACATTAAGATTAGAAAACTCTCCACTGTTGTTGATAAGTAGTCTATTAATACAGCTGGAGCTTTATTGCTTGTAAATACTGAGATGGTTGCTATTAAGGCTATGGTTTTGCAAAAAAGTCTTGCGTGAGACATTCTGCTTGCAAAAGAGGGCAGAGTCTGCCGGATGTTGAAAGTCCAACACTGTTGTACTTACGTCCAGACAAAAGTAAGGATTTGCAGAAGTTTATAAAGAATATTACTGACTTACATAATGAAGTGAGTGGATTAGCAGCAGAAGGTGTTTGGGATTCAGTTGGACATGGATTTAGTGCTGTAGGTAGATGGTTTGCAGATTAGGGAAGTGGTATAGTGGGTTCCATTTTGAAACAGTTTTTGATTATTGCTCTTTGTCCAGTAATCTTGATTGTGGGTGTGAAGGTGTACAGGAGATACACGGTGAAGAAAGGTGACTCTCAAAAAAGGGAAGACTTGAAGCTTGAAAGGAAAAAGAATGAATATTACAGAGATGAAGCATTTGGAGGAGTTCAAGAGAACAGCAATTGACAAGACAAAGGTTTAACTTGTTTAATCCGATAAGATTAGGAGATAAGATTAAGAGATTATGTGATGGCCTGATTCGCCATTAGAGGGTGGACTGGAGGAGCGTAATCGTGATCCCATCTGAGATACCGTAGGAGTGCATCATAAACATGAGTAGTCAGCACTCAAATATATTATGTGTGATTAACGTTACTAAGGAGAGTGGATTATTGCATATTTAGAGTACTCCACTTGAAGAATTTGTGTATAGAATGTGATTAGTAAAGGTCTATATACCTTTATATATTAATGTGATAGGAGAAGTTAACAAAATGAGTCCCATTGTGAGGTTAATAAATTAGAATGTGTATGTGTAAGCTTACATTTAAACATTTATACATGTAACAAGAATTATTTTCATGTAGGTGCATTTAAAATGACATCTTTGTAATCCTTTACAATTTATATGTGCCTAAGAAGCTGCATTTATTCAGTTGTAGAAATGTGCATGTATTCTGTAATACTGTGCACTGTTAAAGTTGACTGGAGTGGGCCTTGAGAAACTAGTTCAGTTCATTCTCACGTTTAAAATCTAACACGTAATTTGTATTTAGCCTTCAATGCAGAATGCATTTGCTTGTATTTTGTTTCCACTGCAGGTATGGACAAAGCCTCATTAGTTAGCATAGAAGGGTTTTGTTTTCATTAGATAGCAAGGTATGAGAAGACAAATTTGTCAAGGAGAATCGCGGTAATGAGCAAGGAGGAGAGTTCTCATGGGAGAGAAGAGGAATGACCAAGGACGAACAAAGTTGCAACTAATCGATGTGGGAAAGGCGGTACAAGTATCTAGTTGTGCTGGAGCCATGGAAATTCACTAGCACGGATCATGTGGGGTTATCTACCCTGAATGCAATCAATATTTTATGCTGAACGTAGTGAGGGACAGGTAGGTCATTTTAGGATTTAGGAGAGCAGATCTATGCTTCTGCTTTTGTGGCTTTATGCTGCCTGACCCATGGTTGGAGGGCCTTCTACTGAAGACTCCAACAGCTGACACCTTTCTGATTTCACCCTTACTTAGCTTAGGGTTGCCCTTTTAAGGTATTGTAGGGAGATATAGCTTGCTCATGCTTACTTTTCAAAATCATCTGATGCAATTTAATACTCAATTCTTTTTCCTGATCATCTGTATCGTCGTCATAGAGTTAGTCGCCTGCTTTGTATTATATAGCAGGAGGAGATTTGGACTTATCTTGGTCTTTCTGTATTTCTATAGATCATATTGAGATTGGACTACATTGATTTGTTTCTAACTTTATAATAAACCCTACTAAACTCAGATAAGTTGCCGAGGGGGTTATTGTGTGACAACATTGGTCACACTGTATTGAGATGTAAACAAGTGATAGTTTTCTCACTTTACCTCACATGCAGATATAACGATCATCTATCTGGAGATAAATGTTTGAATGAGCCCGAGCTCCCTCAGGCTCATCCTGCACTAGGTAAAGATGACTATCAATGCTGGTAACTGAGTTCAGGCCTTTATTAACCTTCAAAAAAGCTCTCAACGCGGTGCTCCCTTCACCAGCCACCCAACAACTGCCGGTAAACAGAACACCAAGAATTCCTGTGCCTACTTACATTCTAATATTTAAAGACACAGCTCAAAAGCACTACAAATCTAATTATAACACATCCCCCTTTGTTACACATATAAGAGAGACAATCATTATTAAAACATAACTGTAATAACTATGACAACTACATAAAAATCTTTCCCTCGAAGATCACATGTCAATGCTGACTTACAGACAATAGGTATTTACATATATACACGTATCCAGTTCAATGGAAACTATTTTAACAGCATTCACTGGATACCCATATGACAATTAGGGTAAACTCATGTCATCATTTTACATAATCTGGAGATAACCTTCAAGGTACGGGATAATAGTAGCGCAACGTGTTATCCGGTCTAAGCTTACAGAACCTATTTGGGTGTGGATATTAAGCTGCCTTATCTATATGGCCTTCCATGATTCTCCTATGATACCAAAAAGAATATACGAGTATTCAAAGAATTTTTGGTAGAACTGATTCCCTTACACTTACACAGCGATTGGATATTACTGCAAAGAAATACTATCTATATGGCCTTCCATTATTTTCCTATGACACCAAAAAGAATATATGAGTATTCAAAGAATTTGTGGGAGAACTGATTCTCTTTCACTTACACATCGACTGGATATAACTGCAAAGACATACTTAAACACTGATTAAGTACTCTTTGAGGACTGAAACGTGTTGGCCGGGCAGAGTCATTGATGTTTTGAAGAATAAATAGAAAATAGTTTTGAGACTTCACACTACGGCTCCCTTGTTATTTTTATCCTAGAGAAGAATATATTGATATTGACAACATTGAACAAGTGTATTATCAGAAAAAAAAGAAAGAGAAAAATATCTGTAGTTAAATTGTTGGACTATTGCGGCACTCGCTTTTATGTTTTTTTTCTGTTTATTTGTACTTATGGTTTTAGAGTAGTTTGACCATTGAAAGGTGAGTACCCACGACTACCATTTAACAAGATTAGCATTTGTGCTGCCGCTTATAGCCAGAATACTCTTGCTTTGGGATTAATGTTGTCTATGAGCTGGTAAATGGACAGTTGTCCCATGTAAAAAATAAAACAGGCCTGGGGCGCCCCTCCAGACTACAAATGCCCACTCTTGGACTTTAGAACCTATACAGACACACGGTCTCAATGCACACACATGATTGTTACGCTGGACACCTAAAAAAATCAAAACTATTATGCCTGCAGTTGTGTAAATTAGGGTAAGGGGGCACATTCACAAAACTATGCAGGGAACCTTAAAATTCCAACGCAAGTTCAGCTGTTAGCTTACATTTTTGGGTGATCCCGGGTGTGCTATGAAATGGATGCATAAATGACGACAGAGTGAAGTTTGGTCAAATGTCAGTTTTCTGTTGTTTCACATTTTGATAGAAAACTGAGTGTGGAGTAGGGCAATTGGCAGCCAAGCAAATTATCTTTTTGGACAGGCAATGGTCCGTGGTGCAAGTAATACTCAAGCAGACCGCCAGGTGCTTGCATAGGTTCTAAGCCCGCTGAGGGCTTTCATTTTGTTAGGCACAATGGGCCACATGCATCAAACTCAGGATTTGCGAATCCTAAATAGCGAATTTTAAGAAATCGCTATTTAGGACTCGCAAATCCCTATGCATGTAGAAATTGCAAAAAAAATTGCGATTCCTACATATTCCTTAATTGCGTATCGCAATTAAGGAATAGCTACCCATTCATTCCTATGGGCCTAAAGGCCCATAGGAATGAATGGGAATTGCATGCTCAATTTGCAAGTACCAAATTGGTACTCGCAAATTGCGCATGCAATTTCAAGGGTGCAAGGGTGCCAAAAGGACACCCTGTTGCACCCCTGAAATTGCCATGTTACCCCATGTTGCGCACATACATGCCCCACGGGCATGTGTGTGTGTAACATGAAACTTCAAGTTCAAATTGATGGTAATTTGCGATCCCTAATTGCGAATTCGCAATTTGAAATTGCATCATGCATTGCATTTAGGGAATCACAATTTGCGATTCCCTAAATGCATTCGCAATTTAAGTAAACCCAAATTTTGCGATTACTTAAATTGCGATTTTGCATTTGGGTTGATGCATCCCAAATGCAAAAATACCGGTCGCAAAGGGGCAGATTCTGCAAATCTGCCCGTTTGCGATCGGTATTTTCGTTGATGCATGTGCCCCAATGTAACGTTCACAGTGCAATTCTTACAGGGGTGCACAATTAAAACAGCTAGTGCTCTTTCGCATTTTAAGTAGACAGGATTTTGGGTGCTGGCTTTAGACGTGGTTAACGAGATTATTCTTTCCACACTATCTCTTACAGGTGGGCGAGCCACTGAAAACTGGAGCCAGGCTGGGGCCAGATGTCTGACTCTGGCACTGCTCGAGGTCCTCTTATCCGTTGAGATCGAACTGAGCCAAGCTTTCATATGGCTTCTGCCTGCACCCGTGTTCTACCTTCAGGAGCCAAACATTACAGGCAGAACACTAAGAAATACCCATGATCTAGTGGCTGAATTGCACAATGTGAAACTAGAAATCCCTCTTCCCCGCTTGACCAAATTGAATCATCCTAGGCAAATATTTCATTTCAAAGAACTTCCCTTTTCTTTACATGTAAGAGCGCCTTCAAACACCTGCTTTCACATACAGGGTACACAAGACAGCCGCCTGCCTCACTAATGGCATTGTCAGGAGAGCGGGGCAGTAATGCTTATGTTAATGTTTAAAAACTATCCTTTAAAATAGTTAACTCTGAAAACAGTGATATAATCTGATGTACTGAGTTGAAGCATTTCCGCATGTTAAATTTGAACGGTCTTTATCGTATTTTTACATGATACGTTGCATGATTTACTGTTTTCAGGGATCTTCTCGCGCACGAGCTCTTACAGCCACATCAGACCCTTGGCTCCGCTCTGGCTGGCTCTTCCTGTTAATTTGTTGACTCGCCTACCTCTGCTATTTCGGTAGCACTGAATAGCTGGGATAAACAAGCTGAGCCCGAGATTGCTGTAAAGAGGCACAATCTGCAAAAATGAAATGGGCATAGTGGAAGTCAGTCATTGGCATAGGTAATGACACAAATTCTAAGGCCACATGTATCAACATTTGTAATAGCGATTACCTAATTGCGATTTTCTGCGAATCGCAATTAGGTAATCGCTATTACAAATGTATGAAACTCAAAGAGTTTCATATAGCGATTCGTAGGGGGTCGCAAATCAACCTACCTTACTTAATATTAATGAGGTAGGTCACAATTTACGACCCCCTCGGAATCGCTAAAATCACGGGGATGGTGGCCTGCTGGGGTCAGCTGACCACCATGTCCGTGATTGCTTTTAAATAAAGCAATCTTTTTTTTTCTAATGCAGCCCGTTTTCCTTAAAGGAAAACGGATTGCGTTAGAAAAAAAAAGAAAACTTTTCTTTTCATTTTTTAAGAGTAGGCAGTGGTCCGTGGGACCACTGCCTGCTCCTAAAAAAGTTTTTGCATACATTCACAAAGGGGAAGGGGTCCCTTGGGGACCCCTTCCTATTGGCAAATGGGTTACCACCTACTTGAAGTAGGTGGTAAAATGCGAATGTTTTGCGACCGCATTTCGGTCACAAAACATTCCTACATACTGATGCGATTCGGTATTAGGAAGGTACGCCCTAAACATGCCCCTTCTTAATAGTGAATCGCTAACCCATTTTGTCATTCGGTAATAGGTTACTGAATCGCAAAATAGGGTTTGGTAGATAGGGAAAGCCTTTTTTCCGGTCGCAAACGGCCCGATTCTGCGAAGCGTGCCGTTTGCAACCTTACATACATGTGGCCCCTAGTTTTATTATTTGCACTTAAATTAATCTGAAACCCGCATTAACTCTAGCTTACATGATTTATACATGAGCTATTCATTATGTACTTGAATTATGCCACATTAGTTTTATGTTATTCACATTTAGATTTAGCAGAGTGAAACATATACCCAGTGTGCACTTAAAGTTAGGGTGAGTGGGCCTAGGTGCTCCACGCCACTTAGAAATAAATGTTTCATTTCTGTTTGTTGTGCATACTATTTTTCTGTTTCAGATGCCAAAGTCACTCTGTGTTCATTTAAAATGTTATTTGTTGCTAGCTTACATTTAGATGGTCGTAGAATAGTGATTAGTGGGTTGAACCAAAACCTCAACACCTGCAGTGTGTGAGAACGCTGAGGAGTTGATCCTCCTTTGTGTGATATTATGAAGGTTGTGGTGGGAGAAAGAGTTGGCATTGTAATGTTTCATAAGAAGGAGGCCGACTCCAGGCTGGGAGAGAGCTGAGTTGTGATTGGTCATCTTCTGGTGGGAGGCCTGAAGATTGTCACGTTTGGACAAAGTGTTGTGTTTTTAACTGTGCAAAGTTTGTTAGTGAGTTCTTGCTCCTGTCCACCTTTACAGGCAGACGTCTTCTCTCATCTCCTGAGTTCAATGCTCCTTAGGTTCCCACTCGCAGAGAAAATCTCGAGAGAAAGTTCCTTTCTTCTGATTCTAATTGGAAGCTTTATCTTGTTCCTCTTTTGATTCTATATTTGCTGATACCAACAGCTTTTGGAATCCATCAACCTACCCTATCCCTATCAGCCCAAGAAGGACAGTTGGGGTGGATCCAGGAACTTCATTAACTAGAAAGAGGGGCTTGCCCATTCATTGTTTGGTGCAAGGGGAGACACGAGGAAGGGAAAGTCTTTGTCCCTAAGACACACACTAGTCAGGCTCCAAATCCAGAGGGAGGAAAGCTACCCCCATAACTGTCTGGGAACGGACACAGTGGAGGAGATTGGTCATTTCCCTGGCTACATCTGCACAAGGGAGGAAGGGTCCTCGCATTTTGGATTTTAGGAGTGATTTACAGTATGGGATTGTTTGGAGTAAGGCAAATAGGATGCACTTCAAAAGTGGGGAAGATTTCCCCCAGGAACCTTTTCCACATTGATTGGAGAGTGTCCAGGAGTTACTCCCATCCCCTGGCTAATAACCATAAATTTGCCAGCCTAAGGAACCCTCATCAGAACACTTTCTGGACCTGCAGAAGATCTGAGGAGGACTGGAGCTACTGTCTGTGACCTGAGAGGCACCATAAAGTACTGAACCTGTTCCTTCTTGTACCCACGATAAAGAAGTGCCCTCTCAGGGTCCTTGTGTGGCCACAGGGACAAAACAAGCTGCAAGAGGCTCATTTCCTGATGTGACCAGTACCAAATGGACCTGGACTGAATCTTGCTGGTGCCCTCTACTGGGGTGTGTCATGGCTCTTAAGTGCTGTCTCTGAGGGCATGGGAGCCTTGGAAGTGGTGCAGAGAAGCTGCAGCAGAAACTCAGAAAAGCTGGGACTCAGAGCAATTGTGGACTTTCAAGACCTACGGAGCCGTCAGTGGGACCTTGGGGCAAAGATGCTTTTCCATAAAAAAGTCAGAAGGTAAAATCATTGACCGGTATGAACACTCTTGGTATATCAAACCCGCGCGAACACAGTCGGACAGAAATTGTGCCTATGTACTGGTCTACCACTTCCATAGACTACGAGTGTCACTTAGTGGTTTTTGGCACTATTTTTACTTAACACTTCAAAAAAATTATATCTCTTGTCAGGACTCGGCTCTCTCAGCACAGGTTCACAGTAAGTGCCCCTCTCAGCACCGCCGCAGACCCCGGTTTGAGGCCCGGTGATTCTGCCTCCTGTTCTTCTCTCCTTGATTCTTCCCTATTTTCCTATTATTCCACTCTGCTCTATTTGCCTATCATTCCGCTTTGCTCTATTTGCCTATTATTCTACTTCTGTCTTATTTCTCCTCTATTACTGCCATTATCTTTGCTTTTCCTCCTCTACCTGTATTTTTTCCTCCGTGCCGCTTTTTAACCCCGCCGCGGCTGCCCCCGTGGCCCCTCCCGCTCCCGTGTGTTCCCGCTCACCGCGCCCGCCTCCCAGCTGTCCCGCCCTCCCTCCGACCCCTACTTAATGGCGGACGCTGCACGCCGGATTGAGCAAGACCCCTGACCTTGTGGTCAGGACTCTGCTCTCTCGGCGCAGAGCTCCACAGTAAGTGCCCCGCTCAGCACCGCCGGAGACCCCGGTTCGAGGCCCGGTGATTCTGCCTCCTGTTCTTCTCTCCTTGATTCTTCCCTATTATTCCTCTTTGCTCTATTTGCCTATTATTCTACTTCTGTCTTATTTCTCCTCTATTTCTGCCATTATCTTTGCTTTTCCTCCTCTACCTGTATTTTTTCCTCCTGTGCCGTTTCTAACCCCGCCGCTGCTGCCCCCGCTTCCCGTCCCGCATGTTTCCACTCCCGCCTCACAGCTGTCCCGCCCTCTCCCCGACCCCTACTTTATGGCGGATGCTGCGTGGCTGCGCAGCGGATGTTTGCTGCGGGCGTGCCAAAGGCAAGCCTGTCTGCGCCCGTCCGTGACCCAACCGCGACCAGCGCCAGGAACCCTGGTCCTCCGGCCCGCCAGCGCTACAGCTCCTTGGCCTTCTACGCACTCAACATCGGCAAGAACAACAACTGCAAGCTCTCCTTATCTTTTGACACACACGGACCCTTCACCTGCCATCACTGCCGTCCCTCCCTCACCTTTGTAGATACCCAGGACCCTCCCCCACCCTCCAGCAACAACTCCATCGCACCCCAAACCCTGCAATGCATCCTCCTCAATGTCCGCTCCCTCCACAGAAAACGCAGCGGAAATCTGGGAGCTCCACGACAGCACCTCCCCGGACGTTGCCTTCCGAACCAAAACCTGGACGAACGCCGCCTCCGGACCAGACATCGCGATCGCCATCCCCGAAGGATACAAAATCACCCGGAAGGATCACCCCAACTGCCCCGGGGGAGGCATCGCCATCGCCCACAAGGCCAACCTTTGGCTGAGCACCAACACCGATGGGCCCACAGACCTGATGGAACACCTCTACTTCACGATACAGACCAACCTATCCACCACCCTCCGAGGAACCCTCATCTACAGAACCCCCGGACCCCGCGCACCTTTCTACGAATCAATCACTGACATCATCACGCCACATGCCATCACTTCCACCGACTACACCTTGCTGGGAGACCTCAACTTCCACCTCGACAACCGCCAGGACCCCAACTCCACCTCCCTCCTGGACAACCTCCACACCATCGGACTCAAACAGATCGTATCAGAACCAATGCACTTAGCAGGACACACCCTCGATCCCATCTTCACAGCAGGGAACTCCATCACCTTCAGCCACACCTCCGAACTCCCATTGACGGACCACTGATGCGTTCACTTCACCTTCAAAACCAACAGCTCCCGCAGACGTCTACACCAGATCCAGCGCAGGAATTGGAACAAGATCTCTGACGACCAACTCACCGCTGCCCTCAGCAGCTCCGCTCCCACTGCCACAGACGATGACCTTACCAATGCTGCCCGCACTCTACAAACCTGGATCACCGACTGCGCCAACACCAGCGCCCCCCCTCAAGAAGGCCTCCAACCCTCACGCCAAGAAAGCCAGCTGGTTCTCCACCGAACTCCGGGACTCCAGACGCATTGAAAAGATATGGAGGAACTCCAAAACCCCAGCAGACCTCGACAACTTCAAAACAGCCACCACCGCCCACCACAAACTTATCAGACACTCGAGGAAGAAAGCACTCCAGGACAGAATCTCCTCCCACGCACACAATAGCAAGGAACTCTTCAACATCATCAAAGAGTTTGCCCAACCCGACAGCGAGACTACAGACATCCCTCCGTCCCAGGACCTCTGCGACAGTCTCAGCGCCTTCTTCCACCACAAAATCAAGACCATCTATGACAACTTCGACGACAACAACCCCCACAGGGACCCCTCTCCCACTGTCCCCAGCACTATGCAGCCGACACTAGACAGTTGGACCACCCTCAGCACTGAAGACTATGAAGACCACCCACTCCGGGGCCCCCACGGACCCCTGCCCCCACCACATCTACCATAGAGCCGCAGACATCATTGCCCCGAGCTTCAACGAATCATCAACCGCTCCTTCGAGACCGCCTCCTTCCCCTATGACTGGAAACACGCCGAGATCAACCCTCTCCTGAAAAAATCCTCGGCGGACCCCACCGACCTCAAGAATTTCAGACTGATCTCCCTACTCCCATATCCGGCCAAATTAATGGAAAAAGCCGCCAAACAGTCAACTCGCTGCCTTCATAGAAGAAAACAACATCCTCAACTCCTCCCAATCAGGCTTCAGGAAGAATAACAGCACCGAAACTGCCCTTCTGGCGGCGACAGACGCTCCCTCCTCGACAGAGGAGAGACTGTGGCCCTAATCCTCCTGGACCTCTCCGTGGCCTTCAACACAGTCTCTCATCGCACCCTAGCCTGCAGACTCCACGACGCAGGAATCCGGAACAAGGCCCTCGACTGGATCTGCTCCTTTCTCTCCAGCAGAACGCAATGGGTCAGACTCCCTCCTTTCCGAAAGAGACCCATACCAACCACGTGCGGAGTCCCACAAGGATCCTCCATCAGCCCGACCTTGTTCAACATCTACATGGCCCCGCTCGCATCCATCGTCAGATCACACGGACTCAACATCGTATCATACGCAGATGACACCCATCTTATCCTCTCCCTATCCAACGAACTAAACGTCACCAAACACAACTTTCAAGACGGAATGGAAGCAGTCACCAGGTGGATAAAGAACATCTGCCTACAACTCAACATGGACAAAACCGAGGTGCTCACCATGGGCCCACACCCCGACGCCTGGAACGACACCTGGTGGCCCCCTGCCTTCGGGAACCCCTCTTGCCCCACGGACCACGCACGCAACCTCGGAATCATACTGGACTCTGAACTCAAAATGGACCAACGCTGTCACCTCTTCCTACTACCACACCCTCCGCCTACTCCGAAAGACCTTCAACTGGCTTTCCCCCCTAACACAGGAAAACAGTCACTCATACCCTCATCATCAGCAGGCTGGATTACAGCAACGCACTCTACGCCGGGATCAACAAGAACCTAACCCGCAAACCCCGAAACATTCAGAATGTCGCCGCCAGACTAGTCCTCAACCTACCGCGCCACTGCCACATCAGCCAACATCTACGGACACTACACTGGCTCCCTGTCGAGAAGAGAATCACCTTCAAGCTTCTCACCCACACTTACAAGGCCCTTCAAAACACCGGACCCGCCTACATGAACCACCGCCTCACGTTCTAGCACCCCAACGTTCCCTCCGCTCGGCCCAGCTCTCCCTTGTGATGGTACCTCACATCAAGAAGACCAGAGCAGGAGGACGCTCCTTCTCCCTTCTCGCAGCCAAGGCATGGAACTCCCTCCCTCTCCACCTCCGACAGACACCATCACTCCCCAAGGTCTTGAAGGACCTCAAGACCTGGCTCTTCGACGGAGCTCTGTGATCTTACAGGAGCTACGCGCCCCACCCAGCGCCTTGAGACCCTTTTCGGATGAGTAGCTGTGCTTTAAACCCTTGATTGATTGATTCCCTCTCATTAGATTTTTGCGTCTTTGGTGTCCTTTTGTTTATAACATTTTACTCTA
Organism: Calotriton arnoldi; assembly: GCA_963921515.1. Lineage (NCBI taxonomy): Eukaryota > Metazoa > Chordata > Amphibia > Caudata > Salamandridae > Calotriton > Calotriton arnoldi. The sequence goes on along the minus strand of CAWUFW010006849.1, from coordinate 1,045,046 downwards.
ATTTTCTAATTCAGCTTTGTATTTTTCATGTTTGGTGTTTTTACTTTATTACTGTTTTGGTATTGCATAAATGCTTTACAGATTGCCCTAGCCTATCTGCTCTGTGCAATAGCTACCAGGGGGTTGACTTCAGGTTAATTTTGTGGCTTTGGTATTCACCATGACAAGTTAGAGTCATTCATCCCTGAGGTGCGTGACCTTCCACCCCAAATAATAATTTTACTTTCTTATAATATGTGATTGCATATTCCAATATGGTGGATATGTAAAACATTCACTTCCATTCCCAAGTTTTCCCTTTTTCTATGTGTTGCATTGTGGGAGATGCAGTTCAGTTCCTTTCCCACATGTATTAATGAAAGTGGTAGTATTGTTGAGAGGTCCTACTGTAAGTGACATTCAGAGTGGGAATGTATATGACTACTTTAAAAAAACAATATTTTCTGAAATATAAATAGGAATAAATATGGATATGGTAGTTCATATATAGTCCATACAAGACATTATAAATGCCTACACTTAGGTTAAGGATAGAAGTGCAGTGTCTGACATGTGAGTATGTGTCTAGCCCTTGAAATAATGGGGCAGATTTAACATATCAGTGACTGGGTAGTAGAAATCTGTATTTAGGGTAAATTGTTGATTGATGATTGTGGAGTGAGCTAGGTGGGTACACTGTGATAAAGGTTAAACTCTGAAAGTTTTGTGTTTTCTAATAAACACTTTAAATACGAAATAGTATTAGCATTTCTATTTCTGAAAAAAGCCTAGTTATAGAATGTTAAAATTACCTTTAATTATGAACATGTACATTTTTTAAACATGTGGCTTTCACATAGTGACTTGAGTACGTAAATTCGTAAAAGTTCACATAGTGACTTGAGGTGTGAGGGTTAGTAAAATTTTATTAGGTGCGTATTTTATATGGCTGTGTAGTGTGAGACATGTGGCCAGATAGGGAGACTGGCTAACTTGCAGTTAGAAATGTTTTGGAGTTCTTAAACGTACATTTAGTTGCATTGCTACTTAACACTGTACATTTAAAAACATTTTATTTACCTTCTATTTTGTGGGGGGTTGTGTTGTTCATTCAGCACTGCCAGATAGCGGCCTAGTCTTTGATGTAGCAGGATCATGTTGTTTGAGAAGGTGCTTTGGTTGTTGTAGGCAGGGTTTGGCTATTTAAGCCCTTCTCCCTCCAACACAGGTGTAGATGATGGCCTGCCATGCTTCCTTTGACAGAACGTATACTCTAACTATGGAGGATGGATTATTGCCTTTCCTTCGCTCCATCCATTGTGTTTGGAATATAACTCCGTTAAAGGGGGAAGGAAAATGTGGTGGAGTTGGCAGACTGTTCAGGGACTTTTGCCTGTAAATCAGACATGTGGACCTCCATGTTGGCGGACAGCTAAGTAGACAGTTTTTGACCACCTGTCTGCATCCGCCAAACTCTACATCAGGCCCTAACTTATAAACAAAAAATAGGCTGTGACCTTATGTGAGGCAACATTAAAGATCACAGCTTGTCCCAGGCAAGGAGTAGTTCGTTCCTTCAAATTTCCATTACGTTCTGGTACTTATAGTTCTACTATTTTTATTAGCTCACTGACCTTGCCAGTAAACTGCTTCCCTTCCCGCACAGCTCCGCTTGCTTGGTAGCTGCTGCCTCTGACCCTTGCAGGTCTGCAAGTTCGAGGCCCAGTGTGAAGTCTCTCTGCTGCTCTGCCCTCTGTCTCTCTGCTTTCTGCCTTTCTGATCTCTGTTTCCTTCCTTTCATCTTTTCTGCTTTCTGTCACTTTTTTGTGACTTTTCTTTCACTTTTACCTCTTTTCACTTTTTGCGCCTTTTCCCTTCCGTGTCCCTGCTGCTGCTCGTCCCCCGCGGCCACGCCCCACTCCAGCGCCACTTTTCCGCTTCCCGCTTTCCCGCCTCCCAGCTGTCCAGCCCTCCCCCTCACACTACTTCATGGCGGTCGCTGTGCGGCCATGCCGCTGGTGTGCCAAAGGCAAGCCTGTCTGCGCCCGTCCCCGCCTGGACCGCACCCAGCTCCACGGACCCTGGTTCTGGTGCCATCTGCTGCTACGAAGTCAGCACCCTACATGCCCTCAAAACCCGACGCCACCCTGCCTGCCACCTTACATCGCCAAAGAACCCTAAAGGCCCGTTCACTGACTGCAACTGCACCTTCGCCGGCCTCCGCACACCAGACATACCAACCGCACGACCCTCAAGAGCCAGACCCGACCACCTCAGATGTATCCTACTCAACACCCGCTACCTCAAAAGACACGCTGTGGAGATCTGGAACATGCTCGACTCCACCTCCCCCGACTTCGCCTTCTTCACAGAAACCTGGATGAAATCCAGCTCAGCCCCGGACATCGCAACCGCAATCCTCGAAGGATACAAAATCATCCACAAGGACCACGTCAACTGACCAGGAGGAGGCATCGCCATTGTACACACAGACACCCTCTGACTCACAAGCAGCTCCGATGACCACTCACCCAACATGGAGCACCTCCACTTCCAGATCGAGACCAACCCGAACGCCACTCTCCGTGGCACCCTCGTCTACAGACCTCCCTGACCCCGCCCCTCCTTCAGCAAAGCCATAGCCGACTTCATCGCTCACCACGCTCTCGTCTCAACAGACTACATCCTCCTCGGCAATCTCAATTTCCACCTGGACATCCTCGAAGACCCCAACACCTCTTCCCTACTGGAGAACCTCACCTTCGGACTCAAAGAACAGGTCAAAACACTAACCCACTCAGCAGGACACACACTCGACCCCATATTCTCCGCAAGCAACAACATTACCGTCAGCCACACCTCCGAGCCACACTGGACCGACCACCACTGCGTCCACTTCTACTTCATCAAACCCACTGTACGCCACCACGCCTACCTGCGATCCTCGCAGAAGCTGGAACAAGGTCACCGAAGACCAGCTCACCACCTCCCTCAGCTAGACCCCACCACAGACATCCACAGACGCCAACACCTCAGCACGCAACCTCCACCGCTGGATCTCCAACTGCACCAACACACTGGCCCCACCCAAGAAACCCTCCCGCAAGCAGCCCTCCAAGAAAGTCAGTTGGTTCTCCTCCGCCCTCCAAGAGTCCAGGCGCACCTGCAGATGGCTCAAGAAAAGATGGAGGAGCAGCAAGATCACGGCAGACCACATAGCCTTTCAAACCCGCCGTCACCGCACACCACCGCCCCATCAGAACAACAAAGAAAGCAGCCAACAAGAAATGCATCAGCGCCAACGCACACAACAGCAAAGAACTCTTTGCCGTAGTCAAAGAATTTGCCAAACCCAGCACAGAGAAAGCAGACATCCCCCGTCCAGAGACCTCTGCGGCAACCTCACCACCTTCTTCCACTGCAAGATCAAGGAGATCTACAACAGCTTCGCAACCCAAGACCCACCCACCCCACCCCCTGCACCCAATGGCTCAAGCCCCCAGCAAACCTTGACCAATTGGACTACCCACACCTCTGATGACACCTTCAGGATCATGAAGAGCATCCACTACAGTGCCCCTTCAGGTCCCTGCCCTCACCATATCTTCAATAGAGCTGTCACCTCCGTCGCACCCGAACTCTGCCGCACCATCAACTGTTCCATCGAGTCCGCACATTTCCCGGAAGACTGGAAACACGGAGAAATCAACTCCCGCCTGAAGAAACCTTCTACTGTCCCAACGGACCTCAAGAACTACAGACCCATTTCTCTGCTCCCCTTCCCAGCCAAAGTCATAGAGAAAGCCATCAATCCCACAACTCTCCGAGTTCGTCAAAATGAACAACAACCTGGACCTCTCCCAATTGGGCTTCAGAAGCAACCAAAGCACTGAGACCGCACATCTCGCCACTACAGGCGACTTCTGCACCCTCCTCGACCGAGGAGAGACTGCAGCCCTCATCCTCCTGGACATCTCAGACGCTTTCGACACCCTCTCCCACCACACCCTTTGCGCAAGACTCCACGACACCAGCATCCGCGACAAAGCCCTAGAATAGATCTGCTCCTTCCTCACCGGCCGAATGCAGAGAGTCAGACTTCCACTGTTCTAATCAGAACCCACAGAGATCAGCTGTGGAGTGCCTCTGGGATCCTCCCTGAGCCCCACCCTCTTCAACATCTACATGGCCCGCTTGCAGCCATCGTCATAAGCCACGGACTTAACATTGTCTCCTACGCCACCGACACCCAGCTGATTCTCTCCCTCGCAGACGAAACCACAACCGCCCAGAGCAACTTCCACGACTGGATGAAGGCAGTCGCCACCTGGATGAAGGGCAGCTGCCTTAAGCTTAAGTCAGACAAGACCAAAGTCCTCATCCTGGACTCTTCCCCCTCCGCCTGGGATGACTCTTGGTGGCTTGCAGTGCTCGGAATCCCCCCCACTCCCACAGACCACACACGAAACCTCAGCATCATCCTGGACTCCTCACTCTCAATGAACTTTCTAATCAATGCCTTCACATCCTTCTGCTTCCACATGCCATGCCTCCTTTGTAAGATCTTCAAGTGGATCCCACCTGAGTCCAGGAAAACGGTCACCCATGCGCTCGTCAGCAGCAGATTTGACCATGGCAATGCACTCTAGGCCGACACCACCCAGAAACTAAAAAAAAAACTGCTGACCATCCAGAACACCTCTGCCAGATTCATCCTGAACATCCTCGCCGCAACCACATCACCGGCACCTGCGAGACCTTCCCTGGCTACCTGTGAACAAGAGAATCACCTTCAAGCTTCTCCCGCAGGCCTACAAAGCCAAGATCTGCATACCTCAACCACCGGCTCTCCTTCTACACTCCCACCAGACATATCCGGTCTGCCCAACTGGCCCTGGCCACCGTCTCACGGAGCCCCAAGACCAAAGCTGGAGAAAGATCCTTCTCCTACCTCACTGCGGAGACCTGGAACTCCCTGCCTCTGCACCTCAGGAAATCACCATCGCTGCCGCAATTCAGGCAGGACCTCAAGACCCGACTCTTCAACTGATCTGCAGACCCAGCCCCTCTCCGCCTCCCAGCCCCTTGAGACCCTAACGGGTGAGTAGTCGCTCTTTATAAGACTGACTGATTATAAACACAGAAGCACAGTGTAAGATGTCAAGCCCCTTTGCCCCTCCACTTACCTGTAGTCTGCCACGTCGTACTCGTGGTGAGCCATATCGAAGTTCGGAACCCTGCCAAAAGAAAGAAAGAGTTAAAACATTTAAAACGGCCTCCGCAAGGGCATTACAAGAAAGCTGTATCTTTAAACAGGGAGGTGTGCACGCAACACGGAGGGAAAAATCCAAAAGCAATACTCGGTATGAAAAGGAGGCCAAGGATACGGGAGAACTGAGAAGCTGGATGGAAGAGAAGCACAAAGAAAGAGAGAATGAATCGGAGAGACATTCTAGCCTGGACGTGCTGCAGCACAAGAAGACCTCGGCGGAGCAGGACGCGGTGAGAGGACACTGTCCTCACAAAGAGGAAACCGAACAGAGAAGCGGAAGCCAAACCACAGTGGAAGACGCAGAAGAGGAGGAGAGTCCCAAGATCTGGTACGAGAACTGGTGGCCTGCCCCGGAGGATGCTGGAGAGCCGCCGCAACCCAGGAGAGTTGAGGCGAAGCGGGTGCGTCCCGGAGGAGGGGGGCATCAGAATCAGGGATTGTTGGAGGGTAGAGAGAGGAAGGGGGTTGGACGGGTTTTAGTGGTTGTGGTTTCTTTTGTTTTCACAGTGTTTTTCTCACGCCTGATATATATTGTTTGGCACTACAACTCACACAAGCCACTGGGTGTCACAAATATCCTGAGAATGTGGATCGCATGAAGCCTAATCCAGACAACTGACCTTGAGTGCACTGTGTATATAAACCCAGAAACGCTAACAAAACCTTTTGTCCTATAAATCCCACCCTCGAGAATTTCCAGAATAAATCTTTAATTCTGAGAAGGGCAATAGAGTCCTTGAGAGAGGACAGAGAGATTATCCGTCCTTTCCTCTTATTGTTTTCATTTGTTTCTCTTCACCTTCATTTCCCCATCTTGACCACCACAGGGGATAGTGATAGTTTTTCATTATGCTCATCCCGTGTACATACTAACCACTGTTTTCTTACTCCGAGATCCTAGAATCCACACCACTCCCAGACGACCTGGAAAAGAGAAAGACAAGAACATTAACCCGTCATCACCTCCTCGAGATGCAATATACATACCATTTACTTTTTATAAGCCAAAATTGAAATAAAAGACACCATTGCTAAACAAACCCAGCCTTCTCGCTTATACATCCGCCCTAGCCTCTAACACACAGGTACTTGAAGCAAAAAAACAGAACAGGGGACACAACAATGCAATGTGTTTTTGCTCCCCTGCTTTTGATAAAGTATCATTAAAAAAGTCAGGCATAAGACATGCAAATGTCATCACTAGTCACTGTGCAAACATACAAATTTCCACTAATGTATACTACAAACGTGGCAATTATGGGGATACATGGTGGCCATAAGAGGCTGGCAGAACTCCTTTCAGAGGGCCATGGGGCACACAGGGATTACAAGGCCCAACCATAGTGGTTGAGGTCTTTTACTCCTGATGTCCTGGGGTGTGGCGTACTATGGATCCTGAGCAACTGGGCCAAGTACCCCTTCTGCACTTGACTCTCAGTGGTAGCTGTGGGTGAGGAGTCAAAGGCTCCCTCTGGGGGGGGGGGGGGCAGGGGAGAGAGAGAATACAGATTAGCGAACACAACTCACTACTCAAAGATCGCACAGCACTGTCAAAAAATCAATGACCAGTGAAATGCTTATTTTTATAATAAAAGGAAGCATTTTATTTCTAACTCTATGCATTCAAAGAAAGGTTATGACATTTATAAACAATAACACATTTCCCCTTGAGGTCAGGGCTCTAGTGTTTCACTGGCACATCCCTATCCCAACCGCTCTTCATAATGTGGTTGGGGTTATTCCCCATTCAGTGGTGGCCACATCCAGGAAATGCTCACTAGTAGGCCTTAACTCAAGAGTCCACTCCGAATCTTCAAAAAATAGTCAAAAGTGTCTTGGCGCCAAAGCACTCTTTGCAGCAAGTCCTTCAGGGCCAGTACGCCCTTAACCAGTCTTACCTGCTCTAGCAGTGAGAGAGCGTGCAGCATCTCAACAGGTGCCCGTCCACGGGCACTCACAAGGCTCCGGTCCTGTTTGGTAAGTCGGCTGTACATGGGAGGGGCCGCAGCACCCTGCAAGCGCAGGCTGCCTGTGAGCTTATGGGGTAGGCTCCAGCAGTGATCCAAGGTGCTTCTCCTGCACAGTAGTTTCTGCTCTCCCCAACAGGGGTTGGTTTCTGATGCTCCCTATCTGGGTGCCAGTGATGTGGCAATGCACCCATGGTGTCCTCCTCAGTTCATGGAGGCAGGTCAGGTGCAATAGTCGATGCTTCCTTGTGACCTACAGGTCACACAATTTCACAGTTCTCAGGCAGTGCCCCGATCCTCATAGTACTCTTTACACCAGCAGTCACTACTGGCATACGGGGTTGCCACAACGCTACCAAGGAAGGCACTGGTCCTCAGTACGATGGCCGCCCATCCTGGCAAATGAGGTCACCGGTAAGGTTCCACACATGATTCGGCCCTCGTTATCCAGCAGTATCATCTACAGGGGCCCTTCCTGGCATAAAGGGTTACCGCAATAGTGCAGCCCAGGCTTTACTCTCCCTGCACAGCACTCGGCTTAAGGCTATTTTCATGGCAGCCCTCTCCTGGCATATGGGGGTCACCAACTTGAATCTGCACACAGGCAATGACTCGATCGGTGCAGCAGCCATCTCCTCACACCTCGCACTCAGAGTGCATTCGACATGGCTCCCCACTGGAGCTCGCTTCCTCAAATGCTCTCCTCTTCCTCACAGGGAACACTGGTCTTGGCAAACAGGCAGACACTGGTGCTCCAGGCTCCAGAGCAGGTGGTCTTGGTTTCCCTGGATGATGTCTTCTCACATAGCAGGGAGACTGACAGGCCTTGGCTCCCAGTCCTGTTCACAGGCAGAAGTCTTGCAGAGCTTCCCCTCCTCACACAGCCCATCTGGCTATTTAGCAGATGACAAGTTTTGGGGTCTCAATCTCCCCTTCTTATTGTTCATGTCCAGACACCAAAGTGATTTAGGGTATTGTCTTTGTGTTTTATGTTGGGGTACTGCGTATTTTGAAGTAAACCCTTCTACCCTCCTTCTTCCTCTTGAAAGGCCATCTGTCACAGCTTTAGAGACTCCAAAGCTGACAGTCCCACAGCACAAGCCATGGGAGTCACCAGAGTTTACACCCGGATGTCAGCCACAGTGATATGTACATCTAAAGGTTAATCTCGGGCTCCCAGCCCCACTCTTCATGATTCCCTTATCAGTCTCATCTCCTTTCGGAGATGTGTCCAGGTCCCTTCCTTGTGATCTCTCACAGAATCAAAGAGCACCCTTTGAAGTTCACAGGGCGAGTCTCTCTCTCTCTCTCCTTTCTCCATTGTGTCCAATCCAGCTCAGAGGAATGCAGCAATACACAATTCTGTCTAATTTCTCCTCCTCATGTCTTTACCAGGCAGGCCTGGGCTTCCCAAAATGCAACCCGGGGTCCTCCATGTAATGTACAGGCACACTTGCACTCAGTGTATGTACACAGCAAACACAGTGTCCAGCATGGTTATCTCCATGTATTGTGCACACACACATTCAGCCCGCAATTTCACTCCACACGCACTCCTCAGTACTTTAGCCTTTCTGTATTGTACCACTTGCAGGCTCACATACAGCCAGCACACACATTCACCAAGTGTGTGCTGCACAACACTACACCCTCAATGTATTGTACTTCTTACAGGCACACATACACCTAATACATTCATTCACCATGCACTCAAGGCACAGCACTACATGTCTCATGTAATGTACTCCTCGCAGTTAAACATGCACCCAGTACATGCACTCACCATGCACGCACTGCACTGCACTGCTCTATCCTTGTACTGTACCCTTTCTAGGCATACATACAACCAGTACAAAGTCACCACTCCTGCACTGTGCAGCGCTTTACATCTAACTAAAGTATGCCAAGGGGTGAGTTAAGCACAGTGCAGTGGGACTTTAAAAAGGTGAGTGAGTCTGTAGGCCTCGCTCCAGTGACACAGGTTAACAAGCATTGGCCTAGCCAATAGGTCTCGCTTTTGGGACCTTATAAGTATTTAGTTATGCAGCACAATATCCTTAGTGCAACAACATCAACTGTTGCATGGCTAAACACTTATAAGGTCCCAAAGGCGAGACCTATTGGCTATGCCAATGTCATCATACATGCAGTCCCTGTAACTTAAATTATTAGGTTGAACTAAAATTATTGCCCAAGACCTGTAAAGCTGATGGAGATTTATTTATTGTTTTTATTTAATTATTCATTCATTTATTTGCCAATAAAGTAGCCTGATGGTGTTCAAAATGCAACTGACTGAATTAAATGTCTTTTGCTATGCTTTGTTATGCTTTGTTTTGTTACGCTATGCTATGCTTTGTTTTGTTGTGTTTTGTTATGCTATGCTATGTTTTGTTGTGTTTTGCTATGCTATGTTTTGTTGTGTTTTGCTATGCTATGTTTTGTTTTGTTATGCTATGCTATGTTTTGTTATGCTATGTTTTGTTGTGTTTTGTTATGCTATGCTATGTTTTGTTATGCTATGCTTTGTTATGCTATGCTTTGTTATGCTATGCTTTGTTATTCTATGCTATGTTTTGTTGTGTTTTGCTATGCTATGTTGTGTTCTGTTATGCTATGCTATGTTTTGTTGTGTTTTGTTATGCTATGCTGTTTTGTTTTGCCACGCTATGTTTTGTTTTGCTATGCTAAGCTTTGTTTTGCTATGCTAAGCTTTGTTTTGCTATGCTAAGCTTTGTTTTGCTATGCTATGCTTTGTTTTGTTATGCTATGTTTTGTTGTGTTTTGTTATGCTATGCTATGTTTTGTTATGCTATGCTATGTTTTGTTGTGTTTTGTTATGCTATGTTTTGTTGTGTTTTGTTATGCTATGCTATGTTTTGTTGTGCTTTGCTATGCTATGTTATGTTAGGCTATGTTATGTTGTGTTAGGCTAGGCTATGTTATGTTGTGTTGTGTTAGGCTAGGCTGTGTTATGTTGTGTTAGGCTAGGTTGTGTTGTGTTGTGCTGTGTTTTGTTTTATGTTTTTGTTTTGTTATGTTTTGTTATGTTATACTATGTTTTGTTATGTTATACTATGTTATGTTATACTATGTTATGTTATACTATGTTATGTTATGCTATAGTATTTTATGATTTGTTATGTTATGTTGTGTTAGGCTATGTTTTGTTATGTTATGTTTTGTTAAATTTTGTTAAGTTATGTTATGCTATGCAATGCTAGGCTATGTTTTGTTATGTTATGTAATGGTATGTTATGTTAAGCTATGTTTTGTTATGTTATGCTTTTATTTTATGTTAGGCTAGGCTATGTTTTGTTATGCTATGTTATGTTGTATGTCGGAGACCATATAACTTACACAAAGGCTCAAAAGAAGGACAGCTGCAGAGAACGGGCTAAACAGTGGCCCCCTCCCCCGTGTTTTGCTGAAAAGGAAGATAATTGATGCTAACCTTCTTAAAATAACAACAAAAGCAATAGTATAGCAGATCATTTTCTTAGCGCCCAACACGAACTGAAAGACCACTTGGCGCTTTTATAGGAGCTAAGATTACGGAATTTAAAGAATAACAAATTACTGCCAACCTTTAAGAGTGCTTAAAAGCAGCCTAAACTCTGGTTTAAAAATATAACTGCACTCCTCCCTTCCTCCCCACCACACAACACGCATGATGCAAAGATACATTAAACATGCTGGGCTAGTGGGCTGTAGTTTCATTTTCCATTGGTGTTGTCGCATGGCAATACAGAGCGGACTGAGAGTAACTGCCTCGACACAGGACCAGCGCATAACTGTGCACGAACAATAATACCTGCACACGTATGTTAAAATCTCGGTATGGCTCTCTCTGGGTTTCATTCTTGTAAGGTTCACATGAGTAAACGGATAAGCTGTTTATTGGTAATAGTTCCAAGGCGCTGAGTTGGTTACTTCTCAGCATTGGATACCAATGTATTGCACACACCTTACATCGTATGGAGCACAACAAAACAAATGTGCAGCTTTTTCACGTACAGCACAGATTGACAAACATTATAAAATGACTAGCACATAGCATGATACACGGTTGGTTCTTATTGAATACCATGTACAACAGTGTCACAAAAATTATGAACCACAGGACATCGCATACAACGGAATAAAAAGACTAACCTCAAGGCACGAAACACTAAACACGGACAATGTCGGAAAAGCGGAACACGTCCTAGACCTCGCGGACTTTGCGATGCGTTCTATAGTGGAGTATGCATCATTGGGCAGTTCTTGATCATTTGGCAAGTTATAGTTGCTGCTTATTTATCTTATGCAACTAACAACCATTGACAAAGCCAATAGTCCTGCCTTGTTTAGGTATGATGTTTCTTGTTGTATCATATATCTAGATGCAATGACAGAAACAGCAAAATATAAGTCGGGCGGCACACTATGCTGAGCACAGATTTTTAGCTTATGTGTTTTTAAGCCACGCCCTTAATTTCATTGGCCACGCCCCTTTGAGAGACCCCCCAGTTTTTTCATCCCACTTAAAGCCCTGGCTGAAGGGTTTCTACAGAGTGGCTGAAAGAGTGCTCCGACCGTAGCAATTTGACTTTAGTCTGTAGAGGAGAGCATGTGGAGAAGTGAGCCAAGGACAAGCAGCGACTGCCACTCTGTTTATCTCATCTGTGCACGAGCCACTTAAGACACAATTTGACCCACAATTTTCACCGAAGATAGAGGTGTGCATTGTTTGCACAGCACACGAGGTTTAAGCGCGAAAAAGAAAACATACGCACGGGGCCCAGTTATCAGCACTCAGAGTGCCACAGAGCATTTGTCTGACAACTCTTAACCCGTCACCTACCTGCGCGAGACCTGCTTTATGAATTAAACATGGCTCCTTTTCCGCGTGCCGCCACCCCTCGCAACCGAGGCTCCAACTGCAGATGGGTGTCACTGGAAATTAATGTAATGGCACTGAAGGCAGGTGAAACATGGATAATGAAAGACAGCCAACAGCTCCCAGCCCTGCCCTATAAATCAATTGCGGGGAGTGGGGAGCTGACGCAAGGAAAAAACTGCTCATTTTTAATCCCTAAAACATATTACAGCGTTCTGTCACCACGCTGGCTGTATAATGAACAGCTATGATGGCTGATCAAATGCAGAAAGGTTCATGCCAGAGGAATGTCGACCAAGAATTTAGAACATATTTAGGAAGAAAACATTCTAATGCAAGTAGTCTGATATTTCTTTTAATTATGTTCGTCCAAACACCACGTCTTCTGCTGGGTAAAGTGCATCTGCCAATTGTGTGGCTCTTTAGTAACATATATATTCAATACATCTTATAGATTCTACACTTCAGAAGGTGCCAGCAATATTGGAGCAGAATGCTGTTTTTTCTCAGCCACGAAGAACCGTTCGGTGTAAAACACTTGTCTGTCCCCAAAATGTCGTTGCCCAAGTCGGACAAACAGCGGCATACACAATATGCCCTGGCCACATAATTTCCCTTCCCCCACTAACATTCTGAGTATTGGGTACCTCAAGAAATGAAGCCTGTCTCATAACTGTAACTTAAGCACTGATGTGCCAAAGCATATACTGGCAAATAATCTTTTGTGAATGAACTTACTGAAAGCAGTTTTCTACTCAGATCACTTAGGAACCTTTTGGAAATGTTTTTCAGACAGTAGATGTTTTAAGAACCATACTGAAAAGCAGCAAGAGTTTAACAAGCGCGTGCGTGCGCCTCGCGCGGCGGGAGGGGAGACAGGAGGGGGCCTGCGCAGGTTTCCCTTGCGGGAGCGAGCAGCAAGGCGCATAATTGCTAACATATGGCGCCGCTGCTCACTCCCACAAGGGAATCGCCAAACGTGCACGCGTTGCCATTAAAAGCAATGCAACGCGTGCACGTTTTTGCCTGCAAAAGTGTAGCGATGGCTAAAGGTCTTTTTCCTATGCAGCGCATGCGCGCTGCGTAGGCGAGACTTAAAAAGGACCTGTTCACTCCCACTGATCACTGCACAGTATGTTCCACCACCGCACTCATGTTGCTTAACTCCTGGTGAAGGCAGTAACCTTTCACCACTATGAGGGTAGCGCTTTGGGCACGCCTCCTGGTCCAACAAGACTTCAATCCGTAACACAGGCCTATGTCATGGTGCTCATGCATTATCCGTGTTTGCTTATGACACAAAAAACCAGCATTAGGGATCCAGACAACAGTACCGCTGAGCACTCAGGGTAGGGGTACAAGTTTATTACCATGCAGAGGACTTTTCCGTCCCAACAGAGACCTTTAAATGACCCACTGACAGAAAGCTCCAACTCTTGACTATCCATGAAAAATGTGGACAGATGGTCAACCTTATGTCATGTGTGATGTCATCAAGCAATGCTATCTTTTTAAGCAACATGTCTTTGCCTTATTTGGGGCTTGAAATGCCATGTTTCAGATTAGAAATATGGCTTAAAACACCCATGAGGCAGTGCTGTTGTCGCCAAAGCCAGCACTGGCTGATGTTGTCACATATGCTATGAGCCCACTTGCAGCTATGTCTCCCATTATTATTGCACTAAACATATAAAGTGCATACATAGAGATTAAAAAAAAAAATCTGGGGACTTTATTTTCCCCATTGAAGTACATTGAAGCAAAGGCACTTTTAGGCAGGACAGAGAAATAAAACCATTTTTGTCTTAAAAAAATTAATAAACATTAGATTTAATAGAATGTACAGAAAACTTCAATTGAGTTCTAGTCAATGTCTAGCATAAATTTGCTTTCAGAGAGTGCGAAAGGCTCTTCCTCCCAACATAGAGACATTGCACCCTTTTACAGGGCTTTAGACAAAAGCTTTATACATTTACTGCATTAATGCATGGTTCACACGGTCACAAACAATAGAAATAAAGAAAAGTGCTATAGTTAATTACAAAATACATTTGAGGATTTTCTCACTATTCTAATACATGGAACTCTAGTGGATATGGCATCTGCTCTCAGTACATCAAATGTTACATAGTATGGTATTCAAGCTGGAACAGTTCCTTCGTCCTTGAGATGGTACACTCTGCTTAGGTAGTCATGAGAAATAATTTCTTAGCTTGGGAAAGCCTACGAGTTTTATTTTGACACAGAATAAAAACAGCAGCTAGAGTCACATGTTAGACTGCAGTGTCACATAAATGGATAACGAGGCCTAGATTGTCCTTACTTCAGCTAAAAGCCTACATTCTTACAGTCTATGCATTACATTTCAACAGTTCTACCCTCACAACCCCCCTCCGATGATTCTTGAAATCGTCACATGTCATCCATTTTCGTCATCATAGGACAGTCGTCATCACTTTCGGATTCTTTAGTTTAGATGCTTCCAATTCTTCCAAGTCATTGTAAAAGTCACTCTGCAAGGCTTTAAATTCAACATCAGTTCTCTTCCTCTTTCTCCCAGTCTTTGCTTTTGAATTATTTTTCCCACAACTTAACCCACCATTTGATTAAATTCTTTTGCAAAGTTTAAAGAAGAAAAGCACACACGCATCGCCTATTAGTATCACCAACAGAGTGGTTAACAGCAATTTTACAATTTTGCCTCCTACACTGCGTAGCCATTCGCCTATATTGTCAAATCCTCATCCGATAAATACGGAGTCTATTCCTTTCCGGGCACAGGTTGCTTCTAGATCCTTCAGCTCATAAGTCACATTAGTGACATTAGTAATGTAGCTTTAAAGCTGGTTATCTATTTTGGGAATGTACAAACAACATTGTCTTTACTGGGTTACTTTGCAAACTCTGCCTTCCATTGCTTAAAACATATTTTTTGACCGGTCAGCCTAAGGGTGATCTTCCCCAAACTTTTTGCCTCTTTCCCACCATTTTGGCTGAAAATTGTTTTTGTTGGCCTTAGGACTCCGCGCACTTAACTAACCACTGCTAACCAGTGCTAAAGTTCTTGTGCTCACTCCCCTAACCATGATTAAATTGGTTTACACTTGGCTTACACCTAATTGATATAGTTAATTTACTTATAAATCGCTTGTAGAGTGGTATACCGTTTACCCAGGGCCTGTAAATTAAATGCTACAAGTGGGCCTGCAGCACTTATTGTGCCACTCACTTAAGTAGCTCATTAAAACATGTCTCAGGCCTGCCATTGCAGCCTCAATGCAGTTTTAAACTGCAAATTTGACTTGGCAATATAACCCTCCTTCCAAGTCTTAATTTCCCCTTTTATTGCATAATTCACCTCTAAGGTAGCCCATAGGGCAGAGTGCATTGTAATTAAAAGGTTGGACATGTACTTTTAGGTTTTACATGCCCCGGTACTGCCAAACTTCTAAATTCGTATTTCACTACTGTGAGGCCTACTTGTCCATTAGGATAACATTGGGTTGCTGTAAGAATTGGGGTAACTGGTTGATGAGGGTGAAGCCCTACTCAATCAGCAACCATAGTGCTTGTCAGGGTGATGTCACAAGAAAACCCCAAATTAATCTATGCTCATCCCTCTGGTAGCTTGGCACAGAGTAGTCAGCCTTAACTTAGAAGCAATGTGTAAAGTATTTATGCAGCACTTCGAACAGTAATAGGGCGAAACACAACACAAGGAAACTCCCACACCAATTTAGTAAAATAGAGTAATTTTTAATAAACAATTTAAGACCAAAATGACAAAAAACAATCAGTAGAACCGGAGATATCCAATTATAAAGATTTAAGTGAAAATAGCACCAAAAAGCATAAAGCGCCAACTGTGGGGATCTAGTTTTGCTAGACCTGGATAAATTTGCATTTCAGGCCGACTGCAATGGAGCATGGGCCGGCTATAGGGACCCAGTTGGGCCTGCTGAACAAGAGCACCATAAATTCTGGTTACGAAGAGTTGCAGAGACATGCACCGAGGATGCGTCCTGCAGCTGAGGTGATGCGAGGTCCTGGTCGGAGATGCATTGCAAAGTATTGGTCTGGAGGAGCTGTGATGCAAGGTTCTGCGTCGTCGTTAAGGAGACTGTTGACGAGGGGGTTTGCGATACAAAGTCATGTGTCGAGGAAAGGCTGGTTCTGAAGAAGCAGTGGGACTTGGGATGCAGAGTTGTGCATCGTCAACGAGAGGCTTGCGATGCACAGGCTTGCATCAGGGCTGCGTCGCACAGCGTCAGTTCCGATGAGGCTGTGGGCTACAAGGGTGATATGAAGTCCTTGCGCCGGGAAAGACCAAGCAGCAAAGGCAATGCATCTGTTCTGCTCTGGGAAGCACCGTGCAGCAGAGGAATGTATTGGTTCTGCAGGGTCCACAGATGAGCTGGCAGAGCACCTTCAGGCCCACTCCCAAGGGTCCAAGACTGAGGTGGCACCACTTGGCAGGGTAGGGCTCACAGATGGAAGAGTCCAGGTTTTGGCTTCAAGGTTGTTGGAAGCCTGTTATGTCCCTGAGGCTTCTGATCAGGAGGCCAGCCAACTAGCCTTTGGAATCACTCTGAGGTTCTTGCTTTAGAGATGCAGCTCCAGTCCTCACCCAGGCAAGAGGACAGCAGGGCATCAGTGCTTCAAAGCACCAGGCCAGCAGAGTGGCAGTCCTTTCAGCAGCACAGCAGTCCTTCTTCCTTGCAGAGTCCACAGGTCCAGAAGTGTACTGAAGAGTTAGTGTCCTAAGTCTAATCTATATACCTGGTGCCCACTTTCCACTAAAGCTTCCAGAGGATTCCACCCCCTCCCCCCAGCCCGAGGTGCTTGGAATTTCCTGCCTCCCTGCCCTGGTTCCAGATTGTCTGGGGTCACAAAAGACTAGTGTTCGACCCTTGGTGAGAGTGCTGAGGCAGGACCTTTGTGATGTGCAAGTGTGGTAGGTGACAGCTCCTCACCCTCGTGAACTCAGAGTGGCCCAACCTGCCAACTCCTAGGTTTCCTTTGTCTCACTGTCTGAGAGCAATTCACAAAGGCCAACTGCCAACTACAACTAGTCATGTGACCCAAGATACAGGCATTAGATACCAAATGGCTAGGACACAAAAATGGCTTCTTTCTAAAAGTGGCATTTTTAGAATTGTGATTAAAAAGCCGACTTTACCATTAAAGAGGGCTTTTCATTACAATTCTTTAGACACCAAACTCGAGTTGACCACCTGCTCCCAATTGGACATTACAGCTGCTTAAATATATTAAGGTAACCCCAATGTTATCCTATGGGAAAGGTAGCTCTTACTGTAGAGAAAAACTAATTTAGGAGTGTTTCACTACCAGGATATGTAAAAGTTAAAAGTACATGTCCAACAGTTTAAATATACTGCACACTGTCCTCTAGGCTGTGTAGCGCCTACCCTATGTGTGACTTATACGTATTAAAAGAATAAGTTTGGGTGTGGCAAAAAGTTTATTTTGCCAGGTTGAAACAGCAATTTTTAAACTGCACACACAGGCTGCAATGGCAGGCCTGAGACATGTTTAGAAGGGCTACTTAAGTGGGTGGTACAAACAGTGCTGCTGGCCTAATAGTAGCATTTAATTTACAGGTCCTAGCTACATGTGGTACCTCTTTACCTGGGACTTACAAGTAAATTCAAAGTGCCAATTGGATATAAGCCAATTCCACCATGTTTAAAGGAGTGAGCACAAGCACTTTAGCACTGGTTAGCAGTGTTAAAGTGTGCAGAGTCCTAAGGTCAGCAAAAACGAGATCAGCAAAAGTATGAGGGGTGAAGGCAAAATATTTGGGGGAAGACCACCCTAAGGTTGACAGGTCTAACTGTTGCTTTATTACATTTAATAAGAGCTACCTTTTGATTGGAACAGATAAGCATTTCATGTTTGGTCTCTATGAAATTGTAATTAAAAATCCTCTTTAGTGGTAAAGTCGGATTTTAAATTAATATTTTGAAAATGCCACTTTTAGAAGGTTGACATTTTCCTGCCCTTTGCCATTTGGTGCATGTAGCCTGTCCTAGGTCACATGACTAGGTGTCGTCGGCAGTTGGACTTTGTCAGTTCCTCACAGACAGTCACACAATACAGGGATTAGGTGTGCCTGAATGGGCCATCTGCTGGCAGGATGGGGGGCGGAGCTGGGCACAGCCCCACTTGCAAATGAATGACCTGTGCTCTGCCTTCACAGAAAGGACTTATCACTACTACATTGTCCCTGCAGACAGTTTGGGGCCAGGGCAGCGGAGTCAGGAAATGGCAAGCACTAGAAACCTCTAGAAACTTCTCCTACTTCAAAGAAGTCACCAGGTATAAAAATATTCTTCAGTTCACTTTCTGGTCCATTCGGAAGAACTCTCAGAAGACTGCCTGCTGCTGTGGTCTACTGAGTACTACACAAGACTGCTTAGGTGCACCTGGAAGGACTGTTTTGCTACCTGGAGCCTGCCTTGAGCCCTGCTGCTTGAGCCCTGCTTCATCCCCTGAGCCCAGGACTACCAGAGTGACTCAAAGGGCTAGTTTGCTGGCCTCCTGTTTAGAGCCACAGGAACATAATAAGTTTCCAGAATCTTGAACCTGCAACTGGACCCAGCCTGAGTGAGTCCTAACCCCCAAAGTGGTGCCCCTCCAGTCCTGGACCCTTGGTGTTGGTGCTTAAGATGCCCAGATAGCTAAAAGTTGGGACTTAAATATTTTGGCTAAAAACTGCTCTGAGAACCGTGGGAAGATGGGGAGCCACCTGCTCGTCTATCCGCCCAAGGTGCATCGCCAGTCGGCCTGACTTCACGGTAGCTTCTGCCACTTTCTTCTCCACAGCAGCAAATCCTGTTCAGCGGTCCTCAGCCAAAGGGGTATCTGGCCTCCTGGAACTCTCGTCGGCGACAGCCTCCTGCCTCGTCTCGATGGAGATTTTCAACTTCCAAAAAAGAGACTACGTCTGAACATAGAAATCTTCACAGCGACTTTGCCCAGTGGCTCCTCGACGACCATGTCTCTTCATCAGACACCTCCTGCAGCCTTGCCTGCTGAACTTTACCTTCTCAGAACCTTTTCTTAAAAAAGTCTTCTTAGTCTGAAGGAAAGCGTCAACTGGGCCCAATCTATTTCTTGTATCTGACGCGCATTCATACGCAGTTGGCCATATTTTTCGCCTTGGACCCGGTCTCGTGCAACTAGATGTCTGCAGTTGGCACTTTGATCTTTTAAATGCTAGTTTTTACTAAAAACTTTAAAAATTCATAACTCTGTTTCTACTGATTGGATTTTTGTCAGTTTGGTGTTAAACAATTTATGAAATGTTACTCTATTTCTCTAAATTGGTATGGGATTTTTTGTGTTGTGTTTTCACTTTATTACTGTTTGTGTGCTGCCTAATTACTGCCTGACTGCTTTTTGTGCCAAGCTACCAGGGTTAAGCACAGGTAAATTTTGTGACTTTTAAGGTTCACCCTGGCAGGGATTGTGGCTGTTGTTTGAACAGGGGTCACTGTCCCTTCAACCAAAAACCCAATTTCTCACATGTCAAGTGCAAGATGATTCTGTAGGATCATAGCTCTCATTGCAAGCAGTTTTTTATTAATTATTGGCAGCACACTAATAGTGTTAGTTGTGAATCTATCTACGGGGTTGATAATTTTCTGATCTTAACATCATTTAGCGTTACGCCTACTGAGGATAGTAAGGCCCCAAAATATCACTTATCTGTCCGAAACTATGTTTGCTTCACCTCACGTATGTATCTGGTCTCATGTTTAAGTCATCAGTGTGGTAAATCTATGGGAAAACAAAGGCAACATAGCAACTTCCTACCAGTTGTGTGGCATCTGAAAGCAAGCTGACTTACCACACACGTAATCTATGCCCTTAATGCTCACTTCTAATTCAGTACATATTCTACCTGTGGTTAAGTAACTGTGGTCACACTTGTTCCATCCTACATGTTCTACTGTCTTGTACTCTTCTTGTCTACGGACCTTACATCGTGTCCCTCTCTTTTCCATGTCCAGACTCTGCATGGGATGTGCACCCTTCCTTCCTTCTCTTTCTCTTCCTTCACTTTCCCTTACTCTGCTTTCCTTACTTACTATTTCACGATTTGCTACATTACAGATGAGGATGTGCACCTGAAATGTAATCTTCTAGCCATCACATCTGCATAATTGTAATTTTGCAAGCATTGGAGTTAGTAAGGTTGGCTTTTGTTAGTGGGGTAAAGAATTTCATTTAATCATATACTCATGCTTGTCCAATCGTTTGAATGCTTAAGAAAAACAATACTCATACTTCAATCAATCAATCAGGGTTTTTAGAGCGTGGCTACTCACCCGTAAGGGTCTCAAGGCGCTGTGGGAGGGGTCTGCTGTTCAGTCGAAGAGCCAGGTCTTGAGGTCCTTCCTGAATTGAGGAAGAGATGGTGATTGCCTGAGATGCAGAGGAAGGGAGTTCCAGGTCCTTTCAGTGAGGTAGGAGAAGGATCTTCTTCTAGCAGTGGTCCTGCTGATCTGTGGGATGGTGGCCAGGGTCTGATGGGCAGAGCGGAGATGTCTGGTGGGGGTGTGGAAGGAGAGGCAGTAGTTGAGGTATGCAGGTCCGGTGTTGTGGAGGGCTTTGTAGGCGTGCGTGAAGAGCTTGTAGGTGATCCTTTTGTTGACCGGGAGCCAGTGGAGGTCTCTCATGTGGTCGGTGATGTGGCTGCGACAAGGGATGTTCAGGATGAGTTTGCCGGAAGCGTTTTGGATGTTTTGCAGCTTCTTTTGGAGTTTTTTCGTGGTGCCAGCATAGAGTGCATTGTCGTAGTCGAGTCTGCTGCTGACGCGTTGGTGACTGTTTTCCTTGTTTTGGTGGGGATCCACTTGAAGATCTTTCAGAGTAGTCGGAGCGTGTGGCAGCAGAAGGATGAGACAGCGTTGATCTGGCGGTTCATTGACAGCGAGGAGTCCAGAATGATGCTGAGGTGTCATGCGTCGTCTGTGGGTTTATAGGGATTCCGAGCACTGCAGGCCACCAGGAGTCATCCCAGGCGAAGGGGTTGGGGCCCAGGATGAGGACTTTGGTCTTGTCTGAGTTGAGGCAACTGTTCATTCAGGTGGCGACTGTCTTCATCCCGCTTTGGAAGTTGATCTTAGCGGCTGTGGGTTCGTCGGGGAGGGAAAGGATCAGCTGGGTGTCGTTGGTGTAGGAGACAATGTTGAGTCCGTAGTTTCATAATTTGTATAAAACAGTTTAATGGAACTCTGCTTATAGAACAGCTTCAAAAACACACTGCATGAGAAGGCATAAGAAATGGGTAGATAGAAGTAAGGAGCGCCCTCCACTGCAGAGGCTAGAAAACAGGAGCATACAAAGCAATCGTTAATGTTCATAATTTTAGTATATTCAGACAACATCAAATAATATATACAATATAATTGAAAATGGTCTGGAATTGGGAACATGGGAAAATCTACTCTTGTTGGGCTCCTTGTTAGCAGATGCAATATTGGTATTGTCAGCTCGCTTCTGCAATGCATCTCCCTCCATGAGATAGAGGTATAACATCCATCTAGCCACCCATACAGTTATGAAAACTACCAAAATTACCAAAACAATTTTGCAGGATTCCTACACCATTCCCATCTTGCACCAGATCAACTGAGCCTTAGTACTGGTATTAAAGTATGTTACTCTCCCTACTTCTAGCCTATAGTCTCTACCCTATCTCGAAAGCTACAATGATTGTCGCTATGCCAACTTGATGCCTAGGGAAACTCTAGGCCTCTAACTGTTACCCTATCTTACCAAGGAGTTATTTGAATCGTCAAAGTGACTTTTTTGATGCAACCACCTGTTTCATGTAACTTAGGTCACGTAGGCTTGTCAGGTTAAGTTAAGCAGTCATCTGTTTTATCAATTTTCACAAAATAAATCCAGTCGAGACCTGTGTACTTTTTGTTTATCCTCCTTTCTCTCTTCAATCTCTTAGGTTCTGTCAGTGCTGAATCACTCTTGCTAAATTCTGACTGTTCTTGGTTCTCTTATTCTTCCATCTCACTAACTTCAGTTATAGGTTCTGGTCTCTTAGTCTTGGATAACAGCTTATTTTGTCTCAGTGCTATCGTTTTCCAGCTTTCCTCAGAATGCCCTCTTTCCTCAGACTGACTGCTTATTTCTGGCTCATGAGTAACTGGATAATTTTCGGATGCAGAGTCCTCTGCCACTGTCTCTCCGACTCTGCTCTCCGATTTTGAGGTGCTTCTTCTGGGCTGCTTGGACTCAGTTCTTCAAGCAGTTCTGCCTCTCCTGCAAATGCATAACCTTAGTCAGGAATCTCGAACTTCAGTTATGATAGGTTCTGAGCTTTTATGCTGCTCTTGAGGCTGCTGCTGTTTGGCTACGGGCTCCGAAGCTTGAAGCAGACTTTTGTCTTCCTCTTCAGAGGCAACAGAGACTTGAAATTGAGGTAGACTCAGGGCGTCAGGGAGAGATTCGGCTTTCCTTTTTCATCTGCTTGTCTCACCTTCTTAAGATGGAAGGCCCGAACCCAGTTCAGCAGACCTGCGCACTTCACAGCTGTATTTGTAATGAGACTTACTTGATACGCGTCTATTGACAGAAAAGCCAAGTTTTAGTGACTTTCTGAATAAGGATAAGGAAGCTGCAGATTTCAGATCCTGGGGAAGTCTGTTACAGTTCTGCACGGTACAAGTGGTGAAACTCCTGCCTCCCCAGGAAGAACGTTTAAAAGGTGGAACCACCAGGTTTTTGGCGGAGCTGTAACAGGGAGTACCATCTCAGGTTCTCCTTCAATTAGGCTGGACCTTCACCGTACAGTGCCTTGTAAGCGATGCATAGGGGCTTAAATTCGATGCGCAGTTTCACAGGTAACCAATGTATCCTGCAGATGGCAGAAGAAGTAGAGTGAAACCTGGGAACATTCAGTAAGAAACGAGCAGCTATATTCTGAATAATTAGCAGTTTATTCAAGGAGCCTTTTAGAAGATTTTGGTACAACCCATTACAATAACCTAGCCTTGAAAGGACTAATGCAATGACCACGGTTTTTAGAAGGTCAGAAGGAATGAATTTGACTAACTTCTTAATGGTACGAAGCACAAGAAAAGAAGATGACAAGGTTGGTGGCACCCTCAGTTTAAAATTCCTTGTAGGCACCCAAGTGCCATTTTGGAGTTGCCTGGCTCTTTTCTTTGGGCGCCATCTTGCTTGAGGGCTTGTCCCTTTTTTATACGTTTATGTGTTCTGCTTACTCCCATTTTGTGTTGCCTTTGACTGCATTTACCAGTATCCGCGGCTCGCTGGGGAGCTTGCGCACAGCATAAGGGGTTGCTGGTCCCCAGTTCAACTTTTATTTTCCCCACCTGTTTTCATACTTCATGCACTGCACAGCGCGGTGCTTGAGCACACCCATGGACACTCCCTTCTTCATGACGGGCTATATAGGTCATCATTCTGCACGTCTGTCCTACCTCTGACAAGATTGGTGGCACCCTCAGTTTTAATTTCCTTGTAGGCACCCAAGTGCCATTTTGGAGTTAACCTGGCTCTTTTCTCTGGGCGCCATCTTGCCTGAGGGCTTGTACCTTTTTAGCTTTTTTATACGTTTTTGTGTTCTGCTTACTCCCATTTTATGTTGCCTTTGACTGCTCACAAGGAAGCCTGCGCTCAGTAAAAGGGGTTGCTGGACCCCAGTTCAACTTTTATTTTACCCACCTGTTTTCATTCTTCATGCGCTGCACAGCGCGGTGCTTAAACACTCCCGTGGACACTCCCCTCTACATGACGGGCCATATAGGACATCATTCTGCACGTCTGTGCTACCTCTGACAAAATTGGTGGCACCCTCAGTTTTAATTTCCCTAAAGGCACCTTTGTGCCATTTTGGGGTTACCTGGCTCCTTCCTCTGGGCGCCATCTTGCTTGAGGGCTTGTCCCCTTTTTAGCTTTTTAAATATGTTTATGTGTACTGTTTTCTTCCATTTTATGTGGTCTTTGACTTGATTTACCAGTATCCGCTGCTCGCAGGGAAGCGCGCGTTCAGTGAAAGGGGTTGCTGGACCCCAGTTCGACTTGTATTTTCCCCACCTGTTTTCATTCTTCACGCGCTGCATAGCGCGGTGCTTAGGCACGTCCTTGGATATGCCCCTATTCATGACGGGCTGTATAGGACATCAGTCGGTACGTCCGTGCTACCTCTGACATGGTTGGTGCCACCCTTAATTTTAATTTTCTTGTAGGCACCCAAGTGCCATTTTGGAGTTGCCTGGCTCCTTCCTCTGGGCGCAATCTTGCTTAAGGACTGGTCCCTTTTTTAGCTTTTTGAATACGTTTATGTGTTTTGCTTACTCCCATTTTATGGTGCATTTGACTTGATTTACTAGTATCTGCTGCTCACAGGGAGCCTGCGTTCAGCGCAAGGGGTTGCTGTCCCCAGTTCAAAAAAAAATTCCCCATCTGTTTTCATTCTTCACGCACTGCATAGCGCAGTGCTCAGGCATGCCCTTGGACATGCCCCTCTTCATGACGGGCTATATAGGACATCATTCTGCGGACCCGCCGCTGGCATGTCGAAGGTGCACCTAAAGCAAGCATGTCTGTGCCCGTCTGCACCTGGACCGCGCCCAGCGCCAGTCCCCCTGATCTGTTGGACACCTAGATCGCCCAGCGAAAAATCTACTCTAGAGATACCTTCTTAACACTTAAGCCACCAGGTAAGGCTCTAACCTGTCCACTTTTGTGCCCATCATCTGTCTCTAACATAATACAACCGATCTGTGAGAGTTATGGGAAGAGATTTATTGATCTGAAATCCTGCGATAAGGGGGTGGGTGTCGATATGAAGCTTCGTTAGGGGACTAAAGAAGCCTCCTTTTAGTTTGATTTAAAAAAAAAAAATGTATTAATATTTTTATTCAGAATTGCAATACAATACTGCAAAAAAAATAAACGAACACGAAATACAGAGACACGTCGTGGTAAGTCCATATACATGATCAATATTACAATAGACCTTAAAACATTCCCCTTGCGTCTCAGTGTTACATAGCGGAAGTACATTAATTTTCACAGATCCTGCATCACGAATTGTCATATGGAAAGCTGTGACACTGGAAAAAACATTCCCAAAACTGTATTGCGGCCTTATTCGTGCAAGCATCACATATAGGCATTGTACATACATTAAGTACTGTACCAAAACTTAGGCATATCCTAGCTATCTCCTCCCTTCCGTCGGGCTCCTTTCCTACTACAGCTAAGCAGGAGCGTCCCTACTTTACTCATTGTTATCCTTGGTAGCTCTATAAGTTCTATATAGTTCCCCAAAAATTTTGGGTCGACTGCGTGGTGGTAGTAGTTCACTGTAGTATTCAGTCTGTGTGCAGCAGTACATCATGTCCCTCGACCAGCTGTCTATAGTGGGAATCGGGCCACGGGACCAACAAATTGCCACCCTCCGTCTCGCCATTAGTAGCCCCATGTCAATTAGACGTCTGATAGCTTGGGGTAGGCGTTTAGAATATCCCAGTAGTGCCAGTGCAGGGTCTGGGGTCAGTTTTTCTTTAGTGATTTCTACCAGTGCCTGAAATATTAAAACCCAGAAGTTGGCAATTCCCGGGCACGACCATGCTGAATGAAAAAAGTCTGCCGGGGAGGTACCGCATCTGTCACAGTCAGCCGAGTCCTTCAGCCCATACCTATGTAATCTTTCAGGGGTATAGTATATTCTATTGAGAAATTTAAAGTGGATCAGCCTATGCCTGCCATTCAGAGATATTCGTTTCGTGCTTTCACAGCAGTACTTCCACATTCCATCATCTATTTCCATCCCCAAGTCTATCTGCCAGGCCAGACGGGCTTTGGTATAATGGTTGGCCCGATAATCCTGTGCTGATTTGTATAACCTAGACACAATCCGCACCGGCACCTCTATTTTTATCATGGCTGTGAGTGGGGCGACATCAGGTGGCTCAGCGAGGTCAGCTCCCAAAATTTCTTTTAATGAGTGCCTCATTCTGTGAAATTGGAATCTATGTAACAATGTGGTATTTTGACCCTGTATAGTAGCCTCATCCCACGTCTTCACCACGCCTTCCTCAAACAGTTCACCAATCTTTGAAATATTCATATCATTCAGCGCCCGAATTACTCCTCTATCTGTGCATGTGGGAAGCCAACGACACCATTCAAGGGGAGCCAATGGGGAGTACAATATAACTCCAGCTTGCAACTTGAGAAGATGGTGCCAGGCATGTACGGTCGAATTGATTGAATCGAGGATCCCAGTTCTGCGGTCCAGAGGTATGAATAAGAGCGCTGGCAGAGGGAGTGGTGATGCGACTACTTTCTCAATCTGGATGTGCGGTGTATCTGCAGGGCCATGAATCCAAAAATGAGCATGCGCGCACTGCGCGACCCTATAGTACAGATTTAGGTCCGGTGTCCCAAGACCGCCCATCCGGTAAGGCAATGTAAGTATATCCCATCGTATTCTAGCATGTTTCCCAGCCCAGGCCAGCCTGAGTAGCAACGATGTGAGTGTGCGAAAGAAAGAGCTAGGGAGGACCATCGGTATATTAGCAAACAGGAACAAAAACCGTGGCAACACAACCATTTTCATGATTGAGACCCTGCCCATCAGCGAGAGTGGTAATCTAATCCATCGCTCTACGTCATCTTCTAACTTACTAACTGCAACTCCGTAATTTTCTCGAAACACTACCTCCGAGTCCGTATGTACTTTGACTCCCAAATAGCGCACCGGATCCGTCGTCCACTGCAAAGGGAACTCGGGGGCAAACTGCACCGTGGCAGTAGTGAGTGGGAATATGATTGATTTGATCCAGTTAACCTTAAGACCAGACAGTGTGCCAAACTTGACCACCTCGCGAAGGACAGGGGATAGGTTGTGTTCGGGATTTCGTATGTATAGCAGCGTATCGTCTGCGTACGTGGATATAACTAACTCGTACCCCGGGAAACGAATACCTCTGTATCTGTGATATTCCCGTAGCGCGCAGGCCAATGGTTCCGCAGTCAGAGCATAGAGAATCGGGGAGAGCGGACATCCTTGCCTCGTCCCTCTGGTGATGCGTATTGTGTCTGTCACCAGTTCCCCTATTCTTATTCTAGCAGTCGGGTTACTGTACAGTACGCCCAGCATCTGTAGAAATATGCCCCCCAGCCCTACCCGCATCAAAACTTGTCCCATAAAAGACCATTCGACCGAATCGAATGCCTTCTCCATATCTAGGAACACTGCTACCGCTTGCACTTCCGGCTTAACATGTTGAATCGCGCCGAATACTGTTCTTAAATTATACGTCAGGTTTCTACTGGGAACGAAGCCAGCCTGTTCCGGAGCAACCAGCAACGGAACAAGTGGGGTTAAGCGATTAGCCAATATTTTAGCGTACAGCTTTGTATCGACATTCAACAACGACAGTGGGCGATAGGACGCGCACTCCGTAGGTGTTTTGTCTGGTTTTAAAATGGCAACAATAAGAGCCTCTCTCATAGCCCACCTCGCCGCCAAGACCTGGAACACCCTCCCCATCCACCTGCGGCAGACCCAGGACCTACTAACCTTCAGGAGGCTGCTCAAGACCTGGCTGTCGAGGAGTAGCAGCACCCCTCCCCCCCAGCGCCTTGAGACCCTCACGGGTGAGTAGTGCGCTTTACAAATGATTGATTGATTGATTGATTGATTGACTAGGGTGGGACTAGGGCTAGGGTTAGGCCTTTAATTGGAAGTAGCGATTAGGGCTTTTGGTGTCATTGGTTGCTGGACTAGGTGTGGTACTAAGAGTAGGGTTAGGCTTTCTATTGGAAGTAGGGACTAGGGCTTCCTGTGCCATTGCTTGCTTGGACTTGGGTTCGGACTACTGGTAGGGCTAGGGCCTCTATTGGACGTAGAGATCAGGGTTTTTGAAAGTTATTGGGTGCTTGGACTAGGGCTGAGATTGGCTGTAAGGTCCTTGTCTCCTATTGTCTCTAGATTTTAGGGCTAGTGTTGTGATTGGATAGGGTTAGGGCTAGGGTTCCCATTGGCTGAAGGGGTCCCCTGATTACTAGGGCTATAAAAGTCTGAGGCCTAGGGCGTCTCAGCCCGGGCGTCGAGGCTAAGGGCAGAGAGGACAAGGGCAATTACCTGTTTGAGCCTGTTCGAGACTGGTCGGGAGTAGGGCCAGAAATGCTGCCCATGTTCATATCCAGTAAGAGCCACCCCACACCATCCACAAACAGAGTAACACACTCACACCAAATGTACACCACACACAACACTATGCACGGACCAATGTACCAGCATGCACTACAAACACAACCAAACCACATCTATACACCCTTCTATCCCAACTGCCACACATACCCACCATCACCTACAAACAGTACACAACTCTATCCTATACCACTAACCAATACACTCATCACTAACACAACCCCATTCAACACAATACATAACTGCATCCCATCCAGACACACACTCCCTGCTCTAATTACACCTATCACACCACCTTTTCTCACTAACAAACATATATTCATCCTTCCATCATTTGTCCAACACACACCCTCCTCTCCCTACTACCATAATAACACTAACAAACAACACACACACTGCACACCACCACACTTTTTAACTCATGTAACAAACCAGTCTAAGACAAACACTCTCACCTCTACTTCATTCCCTCCTACACACAACATACACTCTACTCATAAACACATCACCACCCCTCTACCTTACAACCTCCTCTCACAAACAATACTATACAACCAAATCCATTGCAAGAAACAAATACACCAGCACCCTTTTTCACTACTCCTCAAAAACAAAACATATCACACACACCAGCACAACAAGATCTTCAAAGCGCAACACGTCAAAATACATACCATCACAAAATACAAACATACACCCACCTTTCAAACCACACCGAACACAGATACAGCAACACAGCAACTTTCTTCTAACCGCCTCTCATCCATTGGAGAATTTAGAACCTTACTACATGACCCACATGCTGCACCACCACCCCTGACTCATACACCTTCCGCCATAAACACACACAAACAACATAAGCGACGTGCCACACCTGACAACTTCGTTTCCCCATGTCTACTGCACAACAATGTTACACCACGAAAACAACATAGCACACCAACTCACTCTCAAACACCATCTCCACCACATACACACGCAGACCCATTAAAATGCCTTCTTAGTATGTTGGATGAGGAACATGATACAGAACAACTACACGATTGCTATCCTAATACAGCTAATGCCAGCACTAAAAACACACCTGCTACAAACACACACAATACTGTTCACTCTACTACAAAACAAAGTCTCACTATCACCAAAGGCCATTCTCTAAACTGTCTACTAATAAATGCTCGATCCCTCTCTAAAAACAAACATCACGTCTACGACCTTCTCACAGATGCAAAACCAGACATACTATTCATAACTGAATCATGGTTGGGAGATGATATGGCTCCAGTCCTGCATGAAGCCATTCCTCTAGGCTATCAAACGATCACCCAAAATCGTATAGGCAAAAAAGGAGGTGGTCTAGCTGTTGTGTTCGGGCAAACATTACATATCACTAAAGTTGATGACATCTCCATAAAGAATTGTGAGGCTCTTCTAACAAGATGCAATACTACACCGTCTTCATCTTGTAACTTCCTGCTCCTTTACAGACCTCCACCTAGCAAGGCGACATTCCCAGACGCACTTCTAGACACAGTTTCAAACCTGATAACAATACACTCCAACTTATGCGTTCTGGGTGACCTCAACATTTGGTTTGACAAACCCAATATGACCCATCCAAAAACAATAATCACTGGCCTAGAGGCACTGAACCTGCATCAGATTGTCCACAAACCCACACACATCGCTGGACATATCCTAGATGTCATTTTTGCTAATACTGAACTAGTTACCTTTCAAACTATAATTCCAGTCACATGGTCAGACCACCACTTGCTTGCTTTCCAACATAAAACAACATTAAGGGACTCACCTAAAACTAGCTTACATCCATCCACCTATCGGCCATGGAACAAACTCAATTTGGAACACTTAGAAACACAACTAACATCAAGTACAAATATGGAAACAATAACATTGGTGCAAAATCTATATGAGTGGCTACAGGAAGCTTTTGACATCCTGATACCACTCAAAACCACACAATAGCACAAAAGAAAAAAAGCGCCTTGGAGAAACGTAGAAATAAAAGACATAAAACAACAAATTAGAAAGCTACAACGTACCTGGCTCAAAACAAACGCCAAACAAGACAAACTTCACCTACAAAAAATTAACAGATTATACAAGTCATCTATCAAAAAAGACAAGAAAAGGTACTATTCAGACAGAATTCAAAATGCTAAATGTGCAAATAAAGAATTCTATAAAATACTCAATGAATTTCGCAAACCAAATTGCCTAGAAGGAACTCATCCTGTTACTCAAGATTTCACAGACAAACTGGCAAATCATTACACGGACAAAGCAGACACATTGGACTCGTACTTAAAACAGAAACAAAGCACCAGCACTAACCCCTGTACAAAACAACAATCCAAGAATACTCTAACCCAGCCTCTCCGTTCCTTCCAACACATCTCACACAATGAATTTATGGACCTGGTCAAAGCAAACAGCCTACCGGCAGCCCTTCTGACCCCTGTCCACCACAAACTTTCAAGACAATTCTTTTAACAACCTCTGCTGCCACTCCAGTAAGAAGAATTATCAACGATTCCTTAACTAGCGGAATATTTCCAGAAGAACTCAAAAAATCACACATTCGCCTTTTACTGAAGAAAACAAACTTGGACCCGCTGAACCCTGACAACTACAGACCCATTACAAATGGACCTTTCCTGGGCAAACTGATAGAAAGAGCAGCGTTCTCCCAGATGTCACAATTCATTGAAGAGAATGACATACTCTCAGACTTCCAAACAGGATTCCGTCCGGGAAGAGGCACTGAATCTGCCCTTCTTGCCATCTGGGATGACCTGAAGAAAACAGTTGACCGCAGTGGGGTTGCTGTGCTACTCCTCTTGGA
The DNA here is from genome assembly GCA_963921515.1 of Calotriton arnoldi. Taxonomy (NCBI): domain Eukaryota; kingdom Metazoa; phylum Chordata; class Amphibia; order Caudata; family Salamandridae; genus Calotriton; species Calotriton arnoldi. The sequence continues at coordinate 1,013,837 of CAWUFW010006849.1, read as the reverse complement.
CCTCTCGGCTGCCTTTGACACGGTTGACCATGACACTCTGAAACAGAGATTCTATGAAGCCGGCATAGAGGGAACTGCTCTAGACTGGATCGCGTCCTACCTTCGAAACAGAACTAATGTCATCCATACCCCACCTTTCTCGTCCAAACCATACTCCACAAAAGCAGGGGTCCCTCAAGGCTCTATCATCTCGCCCATGCTTTTCAACATCTACATGAAGTCATTACCGGAACTGATCAATCAATTTCACCTCACGTGCTATAACTATGCAGATGACACGCAAATACTCCTTCAGCTGGAATGCCCCAAAGACATTGAAAAATGCCCAATTTTCAGTTGTCTCAGAGCCGTGGATCAGTGGATGACTTGGAGCCATCTCAAATTGAATGCTTCAAAAACGGAAATACTCACGTGTGGCGATTGGAAACATTACGACCCGCTTGCCGCCTGGCCTGATGAACTGGGATCACCACCTAAATTATCGAAGGAAGTAAGAAACCTCGGAATAACCATGGACTCCAAGCTGTCGATGAATGCCTAAGTGGACAAACTAGCAAAATCAAGCGTTGTCACTATAAAAACGATGCGATGAATTTTCCCTCATTTGGGATTTCCACACAAGGTCCAAGCTACCATCTCCCTTGATCTGTCCAAACTCGATTAAGCCAATAGCCTCTACCACGGATCACCTTCAACGACCATGAAAAGACTACAACGGATTCAGAACTCGGCTGCCAGACTACTCTTGCATATCAAATCGCGAGACCACATCTCACCTGCCTTGAAAGCCCTGCATTGGTTACCGGTTGCCACATTCAAGCTACTTTGTATCACCCACAAAGCAATACATGGGATGGGACCGCTCTTCATCAGGAATAAAATCACCAAACACATTCAACAAAGGAACCTACGCTCTAAAGGGGCATCTCGCCTCAAAATCCCAAGATACAAGAAAAAAACCATGGGTGGCACATCCTTCTCTGTTCAAGCAGCCAAACTATGGAACTCATTACCCCCCAACATAAGATCCACCGACAACCACCTTATCTTCAGAAAACTACTCAAGAATTGGCTCTTCCCCACATAAGCACCATACGCTAACAGAAATTTACAGCATATTCCTCTGTATATAAGCATTTATTTTCACTATAGATATGTACCTATCTTTGTGTATTGCTTTGTATAAACATGTAGAATAATTATGTTGTTGTAAATAAATAAATAAATGAAAAACATCTTTGGTCTACATGTACTTACTTCCATTGTGCATCTATGTACCTTCCATGTACTTGGATCTGTGTGTCTGTTACCTTTCTCCTGAAAAAGCATATCCAATTCACTACCCTATTTCTCATCCTGTACCTCTATCAATATCTTTAATCTATATATACTTACCTCCTTTATGCATCTATATACTTTCAATGTACTTATGGATCTATATATTTATCACTTTCTTCTAATTTTGCATTTCAAATGCACTACCCTAGTTCTAAGCCTATACTTCTCTCAATATATCCTCTGGCCAACCTTCTGACTCATCTCAAACTTCTTTCTACTACTCTTTCCAATGCACTACCCCATCTCTCACCCTATACATCTATCAATAAATCCTCTACATCCACTCTCTCATTTATCCCATACCACTACTATGATCCCAAAATAACCCTTTCTAGACTCTCTCCTACTCTACCCTCCTTGCATCATCTGACACCTCTTTTTACTATACCGATCCCCCAAAACAAACCTTTATAAACTCTCCCTCTGACTCTTCCCCTCAAAAACCCCTTTTACTCATCCAAAAGCCTCCTCCTACTGCTATGACCTAAAAAAAAAAAAATCTCACTCTTCTGTCCCTCCACTATCCTTTTCAATCAAAATAACAGACTAACACGTTCACTTCTCAATCTCCATATTCCACTATACTAATTCACCACTAATCCTTTATGGGTTCCAAAGTAGCGTGCTACTCGCCAATGAAGCATTTCAACACCCCATCAGGGTTACCAGCGCTATATAAACGCAAACCTTTTTCCCTTTTCTACCCCTCCCCAACCCTTCTCAATCCAAATAACTGAACAACATATCCACCACTCAAATTACTTTCATGTTCCGCCATACTAATTCAACAGTAATCCTTATGGGTTCCAGAGTAGCGTGCTACTCGCCAATAAAGCACTTCAAAACCCCATCAAGGTGTAGCAAGCGCTATATAAATACAAACCTCTTTCCCTCTTCTATCCCGCAACCTACCCTTCTCTATCCAAATAACTGAATAACATATCCACCACTCAAATTACTTCATACTTCACTATACTAATTTTCAACACTAATCCTTTAAGGGTTCCGGAGTAGCGTCCTACTCGCCAGAAAAGCACTTCAACACCCATCAGGGGTAACAGGTGCTACATGAATGCAAACCTTTCTTCCCTTTTATCCCTCTGCTACCCTTCTCACTCCAAATAACTGACTAATACCCACCACTCAAATTACTTTCATATTTCACCCATACTAATTCAGCACTAATCCTTTATGGGTTTCCGGAGTAGCGTGCTTCAACACCCCATCAGGGGTAACGAGCGCTATATAAATACAAAGCTTTTTTCCCTCTTCTATCCTTCTGCTATCCTTCCAAATCCAAATAACTGACTAACCTATCCACCACTTAAAATGTACTTGCATGTTTCACTATACTAATTCAACACTAATCCTCTATGGGTCCCGGAGTAGTGTGCTACTCACTGAAAAAGCGATTCGACGCCTCGTCAGGGGTAGTAAGCGCTATATGAATGCAATTACAATACAGTACAATAGATGGAGGCAGCTGACCACTTTCATAGATCTCTTCGAACAGCATGTGCAGGTGTGGAGTGAGTAAGTCCTTAAACTCCTTATAAAAGGATACCGCTAGCCCGTCTGCACCCGGAGCGCTACCAGCTCTCATTCCTGCCAGCTCTGTCGTTATTTCTTCCGCTTCTAACGGGCGCATGAGGTATTCCCTGTGTGTATTCGTCAGCCACAGAAGTTTGATGTGCGACAAGTAATCTAAAATCTGAGCGTCAAGTTCTCCAGCTCTAGAGGTATACAGGTTAGAATAATAGTGCCGAAATCTGTCAGCTATGTCCAGTGGAGTCGTGAGGGGTTCCCCCTGCTCGTCGTTAATTACCGTCACCTCTACTTTCTCCCTTCGCTTCCTTAGCAGTGAAGCCAAGACCGAGCCCGGTCGCTCGCTTTCTCCATATGTGCGGGCTGTTGCATACTTGCCTAAGTGTTTTAGTTCCGAATCAGCTGTGTCATGGAACTCAGTGAGCAGTTCACGGAGCTCCCCCTACTCTCTAGCGTCTGTAGTTTGTCCTCCAAGTCCGCTAGTCGTTGTCGCAGCGCCCGAAGGACACCCGAGTCTTTAGTCATAGCAATTCCTCTAATGTAGACTTTGAAAGTTTCCCATACAACCGTGAAAGTGTCTACGGAGCCAATCTTGTGTTCAAAAAAACTTTCTATCGCTTCCGCCATGTCAGCTTTGAAAACAGGGTCTAATAGGGAGTAAAGAGGAAATCTCCATGTGAAAGGTAGAATACGTTTGACCAAGCACTCCAAGAGTACTGGAGAGTGATCTGACAGAGTGCGAGGTAGCACTGCACAATCCCGGACTCTCGCGTACAAATCCCTAGAAGCCAACCAGTAATCAATTTGTGTGTGTAAGTTATGGAATGTAGAATAGTGTGTATACCCTCCCTTGCCGTGGGGATCTCGTTCTCCAAACATCTAACAGATCCAATTGCGTCATCGCCCCCGTGATTATGAGCCGTTGCAGTGGGGCGTCGTTCCGGTCCTCCCGACCTGTCCAATTGTGGGTTTAAAACACAATTAAAGTCCCCACCCCATAACTGGTAGGCAGCCCCGTGCTGTCGCATCTTCTCTATAATCCCTTCAAAGAATTTGGGGTTATCTTAATTTGGGCCGTATACGTTAACGGTAATCAGATCTATCCCTTTCCCACTACATCTCGAAATAACATATCTCCCATCCCCATCCGTTTCCAATGGCAAAAGCTGCAAACCTGACTTCGGATTCAACCAAGTGATGACGCCCCGGGCATGAGACGTGAACCCAGCCACGTGCACGTTACCATGTAGCCCCTTGCAGTTAAGCATTTTACTGTTGAGCGGGAGGTGGGACTCTTGCAACAACGCAATATCAATATTGTGTCTGGTGAGATATGCCAGAACTTTTTTCAGCTTTCTATTATCATTCAGGCCCCGGACATTCCAGGTCAGTAAATTAAGCGTATTAGGTTGTTTCTGTGTCATGTATTCAGGTATAGAACCCATCTATCTCCAACTGCTGATGTTTGTGTGACTCCCTGCGTTGCTATGTACCATGCCACTCTAACCCTGGTCTGTTCTGTTTTCTTTGCACCGTAGTTAAGACTTACCACTTGTCTCCGAATCCCCCCTTCCATGCCATGCATATCCCAACTTCGCATTGGCGGAATCCCATTAACAAACCCTTTACTTCTACTGTTTGGTCATATGAAACTATTCCAACCAACAAACACAAAAGGAAACGAAAAAATTCCAGGTTGTGGTTCACACACTCGGGCAGATGTTGCCTGAGCCCTGCGCACTTACGTACACACCAAGTGTGTCAACTTGGCCATTCTCCATCAAGCAAGTATTGTGCTGCAGATGAACGTTGTCTTGGTTAGCATGTTAGTACCAGAGGACTCCCTATCCAAGGCAATCTCAACCAAACATGACTCTATGTAGGTCTATACCGAACTGTACTTAGCATAGTTCCCTTTTCGCTGCCAAATGCGCTTTTTCTTATTGCTCTGCGCTAACTTCTTCAGAAAAATAAACCCCCCCTCCTCTGCGCACATTTAGATTTTACAATTTCTTGCCCCCACCCCGCAATGACTTATCTGACAAATATAACAGTTCAGCTTTCAGTCTTGCTCATCGAGGTCACCTCCCGTAGCCCCCTCGTGAATAGGCGATGTCTTCTGGAGAGTTCTGTCCTTTGCCCATTCCTTCAGGGCTTTTTGCAAAGTTTTCGGGTCCGTGAAGATTCGAGAGCGCCCCTGTCTGTTCACTCTTAGTCTCGCCGGGTATAGCATAGCGTAGTCCAATTGTTGTTCTCGAAGTTGTTTCTTTAGCGGTGCAAATTGTCTGCGTGCCTCCTGCACGCAAATCGTGAAATCCGGATATAGCGAGATTTCGGACCCCACAGAGTGGAGTGTTTGCTTCTCTCGTGCTGCTTTCAACGCTGCATCCCTGTCCCTGTAATTTAGCAATTTTGCGATGATCGGCCTTGGCGGTGCTCCAGGGGGGGTCTGGGACCAAGCGAGCGATGTGCGCACTCAACTATAAACATTGGGGAAAACGTGTCTCGACCAAACAGTGTTTCCAGTAACTTTTCCACAAAGTGTTCCATATTGCCCACATTGGTGGTCTCCGGAAGGCCCGAGATTCGTATGTTACTTCTCCGGGAGCGAGCTTTGAGGTCTTCTGCCTTGTCCTGTAGAGTGAGCAACAATTTCTCCATTTGCTTCTGTTCTGAGTGAATTTCTGTTTGGGCTTCTTCCACCTCCGTGACTCTTCGTTCCGTCATGTCCTGTCGCTCCGCCTGTTTATCCATTCGTTCTGTCAAACGGTCCATGCATATTGCCACTGAGTCTATCTTGCTGTCTATATTGGACAGACTTTTTTCTAAGCTCTTTTGCATTGAGGCCAAGATAGCACGAATATCTCCCTCCGCTGCGACCGGGTCATCTTCTTGCGCGTTCGGGCCTTCCTCCGAATCTTTTTCACGGTTCCGGGACTTCCGTTGTTCGAAGTGGATCTTAGGTTGCGACATGTCCACCTTTCCCATGTTGACACGAGGATATGGTCGCCTTCTCTCCAGTGTTGTCACTTTTCCCAGGGGCAAGGCACCACACCCCTCCCCTATGGCCGACTGCCAGCTGCCAATAAGGTGTCGCTTCACAAGGTATATTTCACAATAGGTATTAGGTGACCTACGTCTCTGTTGGGGGACCCAACTCACTCAGAGGGCCCGCACCCCGGCATTAGGACCAGCAGTATATCCAGCTCTCCTGGGCTCCCCAGTTGATATGTGGAGCCGTCCACTGCCGCCAAGAGACTCAGCTTAAGCGGTTATTGCAGCAGCTTCACGAGCAACGTCATTATCCCACCGGTCTGTCATCAGATATCGCCGTGCGATGAGTCCCTGTATCTTCCTCGTCGCCACTCCGCCCCTGCGATCTGTCATTAGCACCTGTTCAGGGGGGGGGGGGTGGTGTCAGCGATGAGTTAGTTATACGACCACACAGCGCGTGATCGCTTGTGTGGACCTAAGCAAGAGTGTCACTCTGTCGTGTGGTGAGAAAAGGAAGTCGGCAATCTCTGCCCCAGCGCAGTAACAGGCTCCAGGGGCTCTGCACATTCCGCTCCTGGCGGTGCCTCACTAGTGTTCTGTGCACGGAGGATGAGGGAGAGACCTCCACGTGGTCTGACATCCGCGGGCAGTCGCGTGACGGCAAAAAAAGGGGGGCACTAAAACAAGACCAGTTGGAGCAGGAGCACCTGCCCGGTCAGCAATACGCTCGTTGAGCCCCCTCGCAGCGGAGCACTCCGTTTATCCCACCTCCGTACCTCAACTCAGCGCCTCACTCACGTGGCGGTCGCATGTAGTCCCAAAATGGCCGCGGCCGGCTCCTTCACTTTGCCGCCGCCCGAGGCACAGTCTCGGCCGCCGGCCGGGGGTGGTGGGAGGCACGAGGATCCGAGGGGTGGGGCCCGCCGCCGACCGGGTGTAATACCTCTCGTCTGCTGTCCGGTTTCACGGCAGTGCCCAAGTCCACGGCCCCACCTCGTGCGTCTGCACTGCTAGTCGCCGTGCACTGAGCCGGCCTCTCCTCAGCAGGGCCAACCGCTCCGGACCAGGTAATTAGCCTTGCGGTCGCGTTCTTTTCAAGCTGCGGCGTCACGCACTGCCTCTCGAGGCACTTCTCGCCAGTCGACGAGCACAATCAGCCCCCTCCGAAATCTTGTAGGCACTCACAGAGTGCGAGCGCCCATGCAGTCTCAGCCCGTGAAGCATCTCCGTCGCAGTCGCAGCCGCAGGCTCCACCCGTGAGGGTCGGGCGTCCGCTTCATACGCCTGTTACGCTGTCCGCGGGCTGCTGAACTGGGCACAAATCAGCTCATCTGAACCACAGCAATCTCCGATTTCGATGACAGTTTGGGTTTAGACAGTTAGTCAGCACATATGGGCAAATAATGATGGATATTTCCGATGGCTCGGAGGAGCCCGGGATCTAGGCGGCCATCTTGGTTCCAGGCAAGCTCCGCCCCCCTTTAGTTTGAATTTTTAATGTGGTTTGGTGAACGCTAGGTCTTTGATCAAACATCATTTTGAATTTGCTCAGTTTTTGGACTCTCAGCAGTCAGACCTGGTATTCGTAACAGAAACCTGGGCTGATGACACATCAGGCCCGATCTTATTTCAGCAGTTTGTTTTGGGTATTCCATATCTCGTTTGGACAGACCCCTTAAGAAGGGCGATGATTTAGCAATCATTTATTATGATAAATTCGCCGCCATCTTTACACCTGCGTCTTCAGAGGGGTTTGAAGCACTTTAACATAGAAGTCACACTAACTCAATACTTCAATGGTCTTCTGGTCTATTGCCCTGGGCCCAGAGCAGCCTTCCCTCGTGATATCAGTTTGTTTCTGTAATCGTCGATCCAGAAAACGGATTTTTCAGTACTGGGTGATTTTAATTTTCACCTTGAAAGTCAGCTGGACCCAGACACCAAACATTTAATAGACAACTTATCTTGTATGCTCTTTCTCAGCTGGTTGCTGATTCAACTCATCAGCCAGGCATACGGTTGATGGGCTTTTGACAAATAATCCCTTCATTGCTAGAATACACGCTCTCCCTCTGCTGAGGTCTGACCACTGTGCGGTGCTTTGGGAGATCATGCCCTCGCATAAAAGTTTCTCTGTGCAGACCACAAAAAATACACAAGCATCCCACACCTGGAATAAGGTGCAAGCTTCAGATTTGAATCCTCTTCTGGCTGAATCTCAGCCCGAAACCTCGAACGAGATAGATCAGATGTCGACAAGATATGGGGCTAGTTAGATTCAGCACTTAATGTACTTGCCCTAGCCAAAACTAAAATCATTAAGAAGTTGAAACCCTCTCAACCATGGTTCAATGGGGCTCTTAGGACAGCAAAACAAGGGTGCTGCAGACAAGAACGCAAGTGGAGGAGAGCTTATGACTGAAATAAAAATAAAAATACAAACAGTGCATTGTTGAGTATAAGAAGCTTGCCTTGGCCATTAAATCGGCTAATTATACTGAACAAATCAAAACAGCCAACAACTCTAACAAAGCACTTTTTGAGACAGTATATAAACTTACATCATCAACCACTAGTAATACAGCAGTCATTAGACAGGATTTCTGTGATTTCTTGGCCAGCTACTTTCAGGAGAAAGTTATATCAATTTTTAACAGATTTTCTGCTAGTTTATACTAGTCAAAATGAGATTAAGTCACTACCTGAATTAAAGCCCTGGAGGCCCATCTTCAATGAGTTTAGTCTTCTCACAGTAGATGAATTAAAATCAATCATTACTACCACTAAATCTGGATTTCCCCAGGATCCCTGCCCACCCAAAGTACTCCATTTAGTGCCGAAATAGTGGCTACCTATCTGACCAAGATCATTAATACTATGTTTAGTGAAGGATATTTTCCCACAGATAAAAAAACGAATTTAAACATACTGGATCAAAACAACTACCGACCCATCTCCTGGCTCCCATTTCTAGCCAAACTGGTGGATAAGGCCATGAATCTACAGACTGAAGCTTTTATAGAGAACAATCATCTTCTGGATGACACCTAGCTCAGCTTTAGGCTAAATCACAGCACCGAATCTGCGTTGATAGTGGCATCAGAGGAAATCTAGTCCTCTTTAGATAGGGGCTGCAATGCAGCCCTTATCGTGTTGGGTCTATCCGCGGCATTTGATACAGTCAATCATGACCTTTTGATTGACCGTATGCAGAGTATAGGATTTGAACATGCAGCATTGGCTCTGCTGCGCTCCTTTCTTACAAACTGGATTCAATCAGTATCTCTTAATGGTTTTACATCTATGTCCAATTATCAATAAGAAGAACTCTTGTCTGACCTACAATAATTTACTAAGCGGCCTCCCTTCGGCTCATGTTAAAAGCGGGTATATCATAACCCACTCGGGCAAGATACTTATTTATAAAAGTGATATCTGATTTTTATTTTTCAAAATTCAAAATATATTGCTTAGAAAAAGATTTTTTTTGTTTGTCTGATCGACTTTCTTTTTTTTAAATACATATAAAAACATTAGTTCATATAATGATCAGTTGAACAACCATAATACAAGGATAATTCATATTGATACAACAATTAAAAATTTTCAAAAGTTACCAAACAAACAATGACAAAGTGACAATTACATTCCAATAAATGACGTCATAGAATACATTGCCATTGACCCCATATACAAACATCCATCATTCATACTGTCAGCCATAAATGTCTCATGCACACCACACATTCATACACAAAGAAGGAGATGTTTATCCAGGGAGCTCCTAATGCTTGGAATGACAAACACTAGATAATAACTTCAGTGGCGAGAATCAATCAGAAAAGGTTTCCACTGATGTGTTGTCATATATGGAATTCCCTTGTTGTCTGTCAACGTACGTTTCGGTGGGTTTGGGTTACTACCACGTTCATCAGGACCTTATATTTTGATAAACAAATCACAGAGGTTAACGAGGGGTTCTCTTTATGCACATTGGTGCAGTATGTAGGAATAATTTACTTCTGCGCTTATCGTCTCTGGTGAGGCAGTTCAGGCTTAGCCAAGCCTGAAGGAAATACTAAACTACTGTGGCTCCACCTGGCGTGTGGGTTTAAGGCATGTGATCCATTTATTACTAACTCTGCATTATCCCAGGGCCTTCTTTAGTTTATATGCGTCTGAGTACTTTGTCAGAGATTTTCGAAGTTTATCTGGAATGCTCCACATCTATGTCCTACTCTCTGTCCTGTGAGTGAAATAACAATTTGGAGATAGTCTCTCCTTCACTGCATGCTTTCCGAAGTGAAATGTGCTGTTCTCAAGAGCGCAATTGCGAGCCATTTCATCCGCATATCGATTCCCTCTTCTGACAAAATCCTCACTACTCTTATGGGCAGCACACTTCACAACTGCAATCTGTGGAGGCAGTTGCAATGCATTTAACAGATTCAAGATGGGCAAGCCGTTTCTGATGGGCGAGCCAGATAAGGTTAAGAAACTTCTCTAGGACCACAATTGACCAAAGTCATGCACAAACCCAAAACCGTACTGCTGTCAGTACAGCTAGTGACTTTTAATCTGCAGAGGTACAACCGGCTCTTGTAAGGGCTATCAATTCAGCAACTTGGACAGAGGTTATGTGACAAAGGTGGAAGCTTCCACAACCCAGTTCAAGGTACAGATGGAATAAGCTGCTCTTAAAATCACCATCAGTCTATGTCAACACATTGCGCACCCATTGCGTTTGTGACAAAACATCACAAAACCTTTGGTATAGTCTGGCAGTCCAAGAGTGGGTGCACTACAAAGAAAGTTTTTGAACTCTTGGAAGGCTTCCATGCTCTTGTCATCCTTTGGTACCGGGTCATTGACATCCGTGTGTGTCAGTCGCTGTAGGGGCTTTGCCATAAGAGAAAAATGTGGGATCTATTGTCGGCAGTAGCCAACCATACCCAAAAACATGCACACCTGTCTCTGGGTGGTTGGGAATTTCATCTTGAGGACAACCTCAATGAGCCTATGAGACACTCTCCTGGCTCCCTTCTTAGTCTGGTGTCCCAGATACTAGACCTCTCTTAAGCAGTACTCTAATTTCTCAGGGAAAACCTTGTTCCCATTCTCAGCAAAATGGTTGAGCAGATCTAATGGAGTCTTGTCTACAAGCCTCTTTTGCCATTAATACCACAAGTAAGTCATCAATGTACTGCACTAGTGTGGAACTGCACAGTAGCTGTATTGTCTCTGGATTTACTTCAAGACCTGGTTGAAGTAGGAAGGACTCTGTATACCCTTGAGGAGTACGGCACCACAAGAGAGTTTTCTCTTGGGACCTAACAGCGAAGAGATATTGGCTCTCTTCGTGAAGGGGAATGGAAAAGAATGCCTGACATAAGTCAATGACCGTGAACCACTCAGCTTCTGGCAGAATGGAACAGGATTACTGCAGGGATCGGTACTACGGGAGAGCATAGAAGGACTATTTGGTTAATTTTTCTTAAATCCTGAACAAACCTCCATTTTTGTGAGGTTTTTGAAAGGTCATGATCGGGGAGTTACATGGGCACCCAAATACCTCCTTCAGAATCTCCTGTTCTAACATACTCTTGATGATTGGCATTAAACCAGCTTTAGCTTCTGGTATCAATTTGTAAGGGCGTATTTGGGAAAAACTGAATCGGATCTGAAGGTGGTCTTTAATTGGGTAGCACCTTTAATTCAATCAATTTACTTTCCTGTGAAACCCCCTACCTCTTCCCTGACTGTTCTCCTTAGGTCAATGGGTAAGTCTTCTGTGGTACGAACAGGGAATAATTGGATTTCGGACTCTTGTGATTGCAACTTAAACGTGGCATATATTGCGTTAGTCTCCAGCTCGACTCCGTCAGGTGTGCAATAGATAACACAATTGAGCTTACATAAGAGGTCTCTTCCTAAAAGGTTTACAAGGCTTGAATCATAAATTGTTGTTGTTCTCGTATAGACCCTATCTTTATCGGACAGGTGCTGAAACTGGAGTTGAGTGTTGTTGATTCAAATGCCTATAACTTGGACCTCTTTTCCCGAGAGGGGCAGGTTTGGAACCTAAACCATCCGTACGATTGAATGAGTGGCACCAGTGTCAATCAAAAAGGACACAGGATGACCATTAACTTCTCCCTCCATACAGGGACCATTTTGATCTACTGTCAGAACTGTGCAGAGTATGCAATCCTCCGCCTCCTCAAACACCGTCAATGGGCCCGTTAAAACTCCAATGAACTCTTGAAAATAATGGGAATCTGTGGAGCTTGATTTGGAAACTGAAAATGCTGAGTTCTGCAATTGGGCTGAAAATAAGAGGTCCCATTCTGCATCTGCATGGGGAACATAGGGGCTTGGGGCAACCCTGATTTAGAGATTTTCTGCTTCATCGGGGGCTTAGGCATAAGAGGGATTCCCTCCTGTGCCATGGTATTGGGTACTGGAGCATCGATCTACATCTGGTCAGGACACTCCCTATTCCAGTGGCCGACCTTGTTGCAAATGTGACATGGGGTTACCTTTGTTAAAGCACTAATGTTTGTACTATTCATGCTTCCTCGCTCCCTCACAAGTCCCAGCATATTCCCTCCATAGGGCATGCCAACTCCCTGCATGTTTACTCCTCCATTTGCATTGGAATCGAATCTGGCATTGATCATACTCACACCTCTCACTGGCCATTCTGTGCTAGCTTGATCTGTGCGACCATGAATCTTTCCCTCAATCCCTTTCACTTAGCCTCTCTAGTATCACTGCAGTGTTTGGCATAGTGCAAGATCTCACCTAGCAGCTTCGACTGCCTACAGAGTACACTCTGTGTTATCTGAGAACTAGCCCCATACACAAAGTAAGCATTTTTGTTCACCACTCTTGGGGGTTTATTCAGATTTTGCTTCCGCCCACGACAGCATAAAGCATGGAGCACTGGGTCAGCCTACTTAAGCCACTCGTTAATTTCACTTTGAGTGACTGTATTTTGCTTTCTCAGAAGCACAAGCTAGTTCCCTTAAGTGCCCCAGACTTTCATCCTTTGCACATACACCAGTAGAGTATCCTTATGCTGTTACTGGAATAGTTTTGATTTGGAGGCTATGTGCCTTTTTTAGTTATTTGTTACGTGTGTGTCAGAAGCCTTATAAAATAACCACTGTAAGAAGTTGCAAAAAAGACCCCGTTACTTGGCTGGTGTAAAACAGAGAGGTAGGAAGAATGTTGTGTACAGTGGCAGTAAATGTAAGCATTTCCATTATTCAGAGGCTGCAGGAGTTAGAGAGGGCTATTAAAAAAAACAGTTTTTACCACTGCAGAAAGGGTTACAGAAAAAGTTATCTGATCAAGGGTTAAATTGATCAGATAAGGAAAACTAACCATATGTGACACTTAGAAGTGAGATGTGTGTTTCAACCCCACACAGGTATCAGCAGGATAAAGGTGGGTCTGTTTACTGGGTCCAGAGAATTCATCACACTATGGTTTTGAACATCTTCTAAAAATTGGCTATTAACTTTTATGATTTGTAGCTAATTAATACATGAATTTGTGTGAAGATATGCTTGAGTGTGTATTGATAGCACTTACAAATAATTCTTTATTACTACTCACCAACCTTAGCATAATCAAAGAGTGAGGAAAAAACAGTAACATTCTAAGCTCATGCATTTCAGTTTCCATGTAGCTCCTTGATGCTAGTTCCGAACTCACTGAGTTGTATTACAATGATTATAACTTGTAACCTGCTGATAGCAGAAAAATCACAGTAGCAAGAGCAGTAACCCACTGAGCTGCCTACATAAATATGAATTTGTGACCTGCTTGTCACACTTTGTGCTTTAACCCTCTGTGCTATTTTATGATGAGTCAAGTGTGTGACTAAGCTACCCATAGCTGTCTCCAGCAAGTGCATCAACCGCCAGGTAGGTTTCTGACCTTCCATTTCAGGGTTTTGCAACAATTTAAGGACATTGTTGAGCCTCTCATTGCTCAAATTGGATTTTTGTTGGATATTTACCTCTTTACATGCAGGGGTGTAGCTTCAGAGGGGTGTTTGGGGTGTTACACCCCCCTAATTAATGTATTTTCTGCTAATTAGTTGGGTACAGGTGCTTTCAGTCTGGTATGGTGAGGTTCTGTTTGTTGGATTTCAACGTGAATTTTTACCTACACAAAGACAAAAACGCACACACACTTTTCTCTCTCTGTTTTTAAAGTCTTCAACAATGTTGGCTATTTTACAAAATAATGTCTTTTCTCTTTTCTCTCACTTAGTACCCCTACCAATCCGCATTTTTCCCCCTTTCCACTGCCCTTTAAGCCCCTCTCATGCGCCCTTCTCGTCGTGTAATGTATTTTAACATTATATGCCAGCGCCAAATCTGAAGCTCGCACCCCCCTATCTTACTGATCAAGCTACACCCCTGTTTACATGGTCTTCATTACTTCGTTTTACTTACAAGCAGTGCTTTAAATGGGCTGGTACTCACCGGTACTGAGTACCGGCACTTCCGAATTTTCTGGCCGTCAGTACCGGCACTTCTCTTTAGCCAGGGAGAGTACCGGTACGCTAATAGACGGCACTGCAGGCTCCGGTTAGGTATCTCTAGTAGCACAGGGTAGATGCCGCTCTGCTTCTCAGGAGCTCATAAGCACAGTAGCCTTTTGAAGAGTCCCTGCTGCTGGAAATTCCAGCAGCGTCCATTTGAATGCCCTGAGACTCCAGGGGTCTGAGAGGACTTGCCTTGCGTCATGTTGTGATTAACAGTGCAGGGTCTAGACAGACCCTGCACCGTGGATCAGGGACACAACAACGACCATTCAGCTGAAAGTGGAACCTATTATCTCTAACAGCCAAGGAGCTTCTGTAGTCATGAGCGGAGCTGCTGCTGAACTATTCAGCATGGGCTCATTTGCATGATGTCCCTGTGTTCACCATCACACTGTGTTTGACAGTGGAGGGCCCCTTTAGGCCCTGTGCTGTTATCACATTCACACTATTGTGTGCATTTGGACAAACACAGGTATGGAGGCAGCACAGGGACAGTGGCAATTTAGAAAGCCATGGGAGGCAAGGAGTTTAAAATAGCTTTAATCCCACCTGAGACATTGTGTGAGTGTTTTCTTAAGTCTGTGTGCTTGCCAACTTGTGTGTGCCTGTTTTTGTGTGTGAGAAAAGTGAGAGAAAGAGGAAGAGAATCAGGACACTCTCATGAGATATTTTAAAGGGAATGTGTGAAATGCTTTTGTGTACATGTCTGCTTGTTTCTCTGTGTGTGTGCACGCTTGAGAGTATATAGTATTGTGCCAGACAACAACAAATAAAAGTATGGCATTAAGAAGCAGCGAATATTACAAAACAAGGAACTGTTAACATATCATCCTGTTTGGCTTTCATTTTGTGTAATGAGTTAACCTGTTTTGTTTACATAAACACATTTCTCATGTGTTTTGATATGTGCTGCAACTGGTACCTAAGTCATTATGTATCATCAAATCTTGCCCTTAGCCCCGCCCCTATCCCCGCCCACTTGCCACACCTCTAGCTCATATTAATGAGTACCTGCACTTATTTTTCCCCATTTAAAGCACCTCTACAAGAAAGTGTCACTCGAAGTGTCGTACATTTGCAATAGAATGTCACTCATACACATGCTGAAAGCATTGAAATGTCACACATAAGCAATCTGAAAAACTTGGCAGCTTGCTTCTCTCTCCTCTCTTTCTTAATTTTTTTCTTTACCTCCTTCTTTCATTCTTGCCTTTTTCTTTTTTCTATCCTTCAGTCTTTCCTCCTTTCTTCCCTTCATTTTCTTGTCGTCTTTCATTCCTTCTGTCTTTCTTTTTTTCTTGCTCTGGGATTATTTAAAAAAAAAAAAAAAAAAATCATGATTCACAACTCAGCTGTAATAGCGGCTCTTGTGTAGTTTACGTTTCCGGGTCACTTGTGACAGAGCAACACAGGACACAAAAGAAAGCGCAGTCAAAAGGCTTCTCATGGTTTCCCTTCTAGTTCCTGAAATGATAGCGAAATGAATAGTGGCTGGTGCTGCGCGACGTCAACACGTACACGCCCCTTGCTAGCGTCAGAGGCAGAGGCAGAGGCTGCTCTGGAGTCATGGCGGTAGTGGAAACACTCTCACCGGACTGGGAGTTCGACCGCATAGATGACGGCTCACAGAGTAAGAGAGCGAGGGCAGAGAGTGATTTGAATTGGCCAGGCTTGGTAATTAAGGGTGAGACTATAAGAGGAAGGGGAGAGGAGTCTATGTGTCTGTAATTTCCTTGGACGGGTTAGGGTCAGCTTTGACAGGTTACACGAGATGATCATGTGAGGGGCGGTTCGGATAGCAGAGCTTCCTTTCTGTGCTCTCATACACAATGTGTTAACTCTGCTACATGAGTCTTGTACAACATTAGACGGCGCCCACCCAAACCTATCGGCACTCAACTCCTCTGTACTTCCAGTGTATTCTGAACCCCATCTCCCTTCTATGTGGCGATTTTCCGTTGTCTTTAGACTGTCATCACTCTTATAAGTTGCCTCTAATGCTGTAAAGTCCCTTTTCCTGTAAGCCAATTGGCTTAAAGCAATACATATTTTCTGTGCCGCTTCCTCTTCTTAGACATCAACTTAATACTGCACAAATAAATAATACGTAATGCATGCATAATTATTGTAGCGTCCCACAATGCTACTCAGTTCTATGTGGTCAGTAATACTTAGGGAAATCTAGACAAGCGCAGACTCAGTTGCTGGTCTTTGAACACCTACTTTGTTCGGTGACCGAGAGAACAGTCTGTCTCCCGTACTGTCCTGACCCTGTAGGAATAGTCGTCTTTGACAATGTACTGTCCCCAACATCTGCTTACTTGGGAGTGTCGTGTTACCTTCAACTTGTGTAGTGACTTCAGTTGAGGGCGGCTGCTGTCTGGAGCAGCTATTCGGCCCTGATGCTCAACCCGCCTCCACCTGCAGTTCGTGTCGGGAGAGCGCCGACGGTCTCAGTCCGGACCAATAGACCCCCCCCTCCAAATGAAGAGGCCAGCACACCCTTTGTTCTTTGCAGCAGTTAACGGCAATCCGTTGGGGGGAAGAAAGTTAGTTATAGCGCCTGCATTCAAGGAGCTCTGGTACATACATGATAGTAGATGTCAGTCCTCTCTCAGAATACAATTGTGGGATTCAGTTCGGTCTTGTGTCGATGCAATACTCCCCAGGTCTTAGACTTGACCCAGGTAATACTGATATTATTCAAGGGATCGGCCCATTCATCGAGATTCTCCTTAGCCTGCTCGCACAAAATGGTATTTCCTTGTGCAGTAGAGTTATGAGTCTGTAGTTCTTTGGGTCCCCATGACTACCTTTCTCAAAAATGGAGTGCAGGATACTGCCTCTCCAGGAGTCCAACATTTCTCCGGCTGTTAAACATTCAGAGAACAGCGTTGTCAAAGTGGATGACCATAACTCAGGCTCCGATTTAAAAAGTCAGTTAGGCAGGGCATTCAGCCCTAGGCCCTATCCGTTTTTACTTTGCTTATTATTGTTTGTAAGTGCTCGATGTTGAAGGGTAGATTTGCCCTGTGGACCGACTTGGTCGCGAGTGGCATTTCTTGCAGTGATGTTCTGGTTTCATACAGTGCTGTGATATGCTTTATCCATATTTGCTCATTTATTTTGGCGCTGTTGGCTCTATATGGGCCATTTGTAAGTTTGTTTATGAAATCCCAGAAGGCCTTTATATTGTTGTTCTTGCAAATATGATGCAACTTTAGCCACTGGAGTGTTTGTGTGGATATTGCTATCCAAACTGCACGTTTTATATTGCTTTTTCATGGATTGCATTTTGAATTGGGTTGGGTTGATTATTAAGCCCTGATTTTTTTATTTTTTTTATTGCTTGATCTCTTTGTATTGAAGGCTTGTTTGAAGGTTAGGGGTGCTGGTGCACCATTGCTTGCCAGGTGAAGTATCACTTAATTTCCGGCATGTGTTTGTGGCCAGTGGACATTTTTCAATGAACTAGTCTATGATGCCTTCTCATTTCTGGATATTCAAGGTTTATCTAGGTGATTCTCTAACATCTCGCCTCTCAAAATAATCGCCTTTGCATGTGCAACAAAGTCTCGATTAAAGATGTTCCATTTGGAACATTTTATGTTGGACGTGACTGGTTGATCCAACTTGCATCGGGCTTCTGGAGGGGAGTTAGTTGTCCATGCCAAACTTATGATCTGTGGGAAGTGGTCGCTTCCTGGCCTAATTTTGATAGTGTACTCTAATATGAATTGAAATAACAGATTCATTATTGATTCATTATTGTTTCGTCCAGTACTAATTTAGACTGGTTAGTGTAACGGGATGAGGCATTTGGTTGGTCTGAGAGGAAGTGACCGATTAGAGCTCTAAGCGCCAGTGAGTGCAGGGGATCAAAGCACGAGGCCCCCCATCTTATCCGTGCAGCTTATAGAAGAAACTTGCAATGGAATTTTCCATTGATGCATCTGTAGGCTAATGATTTCAGAGTCTGCAGACTCTTTCATAAGGTGCGAAATCACCTGATAAAAACATCTGGGCAGTCAGGTGAGCGTTAGTCAGACTTATGATTATTTCCTCAAATTGGCTTAAAGCAATACATTTTTTGTTGTGGCTGACACAGAAAGTAAACATTTAAGGGAAGGGAGTTAAAGCTCTGTGATTGTACTCTGTTCCTAATGATAAGGCCCGTTAGCCCCGATAAACTGAGCTCCAGGTTGATAGTTTACAGTGGTAATCTTATGGAGATGTAAATTGACAGACCCCCCTTAGGGTCTGGCTTTGGTAGAGTCTCGTGCTGCTGGCTATTGGAATTCCACATAGCTGACTAGTGGGGGACTTAAGTCACACCAAGTTTCTTGAAATAAGAGAATCCTGTGCTTTTACCAGAACTGTTACGCCTCTGTGCCTTTAGCAGTCCTCGTAATGGTGTGAACGTTCTATGAAAATGGTATGGTCGACAGGAAGAGTTTCTAAAGTAGTTCAGCAGTGCTTTTGGGCTACCAGAGAGGTCACAAGGTAGCTCCAATCTTCCTCCTGATAAGTCATGGTAAGATTTAGCCTGCAGAGTCTTCCCACTGCCTCCGATTGTATTATGTGCAGGATTTCAATATTTTCAAGAATTGTTTGAGAGGGGCCTATTGATCCTCAAACCTAGATATGATGAAGATTGATGTTTGCTAAGTAAAGAGTTGCTAGGATGTGCTTTACTTTTATAAATGGAGAAGTTTGCACCTTTTCTAATAGGAATGTGAGATTTAAATGTTTGGCCAGTTCCCTAATTGATATTTCCCGTAATTGAGGACTATGACTGAACACTTGATTGGTGCTTTGCACTGTTGCCTAGATGACTAGTGTTGCTTCCAGTGTATTTGGAGAAGTTGAGGGCTAAAATTCAATGGCTACTCTGCGAGGAGACGTTAAGTCTGAACATTATTTTACTGTGCCTAAGAGTTTTAGGATGTTTCCTCTATTTAAAATATCAAAAGGGCCCTTGTAGGTATAATTGGGTAGGAGGAGCGGTTTATTCGTAAGTATTTGTGGCACTGTATTGTGGTGTGAAATAGCAGCCTCCTGCTACTATGGCTGCCTGCTCGGGTCTGTTTTCTATCTAAACTATTGGGTTTTAATTATTGTTTGACTTTTTGTCACTTGTGTTACTGGTATTTGAGGAGGAAATTGCTCCCCTGACGTTATTGATCACTTTGGGGGATTCTCTGTGGGAAAAAGGAATCCCCGATGTAGAAGGATTGAGTTGTCATTTTTCAGTGTTTCACAGCCAGTGTTTTTTTGGAGCACATAACTTATTTTCATAAGGCTAATATTAAGTCTCTCCTGATTAATGAAATTAATTTATAAAGCGCATACAGCTGCTTCCAAAGGAAGCCTTTCGGCACTGAACAGACCAACATGAAAGACTTCAACATTTATGCTTTCCTATGAAAATTCACAACTCCTCTCTAAACAAAAACGATTTTAGATTAGAATTAAAAATAGACTCTGAAACTATATCTCGAAGATAGGCAGGGAGTACCAGAGAGTAGCAGCCTGAAAGGCAAAGAACCTCCCCGCCTGCTCTTGCCTTGTGTATCCAAGGGACACTTAGAAGATTTTAGCTTGCTGAGCCAAGTGTCTTAAGAGGTATGCAGTTTCTTAGTCTTCTGGATATAAAATGGACCCCTTTTATGTAATCATTAGTGCCTTAAACTTAATTCTTTGCTTGACAGGTAACCAGTTAATGGCTTCTCCTGCTGTTATTGTTATGATAGGTAATTCATTGTCATGTTGGTTAGTTGATTTTCCTTTTTAATTGTAGATTGAAGTTATTTTTCGGGGATTGGGTTTGCTTTGGATGAGAATGGGATCAAAAGGAAATGTTGAAGAAACTTGGAATTTAGTTATTTTCGTTGCCTAAGCGTTTTTATTGTGCGCTTTTCTTTGCTTTTTTCCGTTCCATCTTTGTGAGTAGTTTTACAATTGGTAATTTGTTAGAGGTTTGCTACTCGTTGATGTAACGCCTTTAATTCCTTCCAAGATGTTATCCTTCAGAGAGCTTAGCAGTTGTATGTTGTTTCTTTCAGTTTGATTGTGCATGAAGGCCTTGTGTTGAATTGTGTTAGAACAGGCCATTAGCTTTGTGGAAAATTCAGCCACACTGGATTCACCATTGTGCTCTTGAAGAGAAATGGATTGTATACTGATTTTGGGTGAGGTCTTAGTTTCACCCAGCTGTGCATGTGAGATACTTTTTGTTCATAGGTATCTGTCAACACGGTGCGTTTGAGATTTGTGCTTATTCAATGTTTTTTTACACTTTTGAGACCTTGTACCAAATCTTCTAGGGCCTTAAGGACTGATTCAGGTTTATTGATAATGGGGAGGGGCAGGCATCCATTGAACTAATTGAGCCTGCCTCTCTTTTTTCTCAACAAAGAAGGTCATTCAATCGTTGTAGTTTACAATCGATCCCAGCGACATAGGTTGCGAGTGTGTGGAGCAGATCTATTTGGATTTCCAACTTGTCTGATTGAAAATTAAGTGCTTTTGTGGTTGAGTCGAATGTACCCTGAAGAGTGTTCCATAGTGAAGAATCATCTGAGGAAGGGGCTGATTGTGTAGACTATGTACTACCATTTCCAGTGTTTTGAATTCTCTGTCAGTTGCTGTCTTCGAAATTTATATCATGTTAACAATTATACAAGCTGCTCGGTTTAGGAATGTATGCGGTTGAATTAACGTTACAGTTGGATACTGGGCGTGCCTCTAGAGCCAGGGCTTGTACTGAGATATCAGGTGAAAGATCAGCCCAAAAAACTTGTAATATTGAATCTTCCGTCAGTTGGTTGAGCATTTTTCCTTTTCGTGATAGATCGAGCTCCGGATTCTTTGATGGAAGAATTGATGGCAGGGCAACAATATTGGACTTGTGCTCGCAGGTTACTAGTGGGGTTAGTGCAAGCATTGTTGCTTTTATTTGATCAGAATGTGCCATTTCAGTTGCAGAGACAGTTATATTTTTTTTTTTAGCAAGGACTTGGAAGAGAAAACTGTCTTTGTTTCCATCGTCTCGCCTGTTTTTTGAACTGAGCTGTAAGGTCACTCAGTAGGTCTTTACTACGTCTTGATCTCTTTTGTTTAACAATGGATGCAGCTGGTGTTCACTGGCGGCCGGACCTCATCTACTTTAGGGCATTCACGAAGGTAGAGCACCAGTGGGAGAAACAACCTAGACCACTGGGTTATATCCGGGGCCTTGTGAATTATGCGGCAGGAAAGCACCACATTATGGGACAGGGTCGACTAAATTACGCAACAAGACAAATTATGCAGCATAATTCAGCTTAATTTTTAATTGTATTTCTTCATTATTTTGTCATTTGTACACTTAGTAATACTGTCTGGCAAAGATTTGATCTCATTACCAGTTTAACAACCAAATACAGAAATAAGCAACTGAAAGATGACCGGTTAACTTTTGTGAAGGATTTCCACTGCACGCGAACACGTTGCCACGTTTTTAGTAACTTTTGATCTGTTTGAGCTAAAAACAATTTTTTTTATTGTTAAAATCTGCAGATTTTGTAGCAGATGATGGATTATGTGGCAAATGCAGCACATTAATAATTATGCAAAAAAAGTTGGGGCTGCAGAATAGCATAATTCCCATGGCCCTGGTTATATCCTGTTTGCCTACTGAGACAGACTGGGAGGACTTGCTAATGAATCTTATGTGCTAGAGTTAAAAGCGACCCCAGTACTGCGTCCACAGATTACTGTAACAAACTATTGAGACACAGATGCTTTGTTATGTGGGCTGAGCTTTCCCTGTGGCTCCATGTGACTCCCATCTCAGTGCAGTTGGTTAACAACTGGGTGTGCTTTTTTCCAGATGCGCCTTTGCGGGGAAAGCAATTAGCTTTGGTTTTAGGTTGTGTGGGTTCCGTTGGTCTCAGGGACCCATGGGGCCTGTGTGCAGTGTGTTATTGTGTAATGCAAGGTGGTGTGTGCGATATACTAAACTCTGTGAGAAGACCTGGAGCCTTTAGCCGTATGACCTACCGTTTCCCCTGGACAGACCGAAGGCCTCCATGAGTAGGGCCCCCCCCCCTTGCTGCTTCCCCACCCGAGTGCTTGGTCTCGCCGGAAGTGCTCCAGCGACTTAAGCCGCAGGAGTGTCCGTGGGAGCATCCCAGGTAGTGAAGCTCTTGGTCGTTGGGTCAGACAAGAAGAGGAGGGTGCCAGCTGAAAGTGCTCTGAGAGAACAGGCAAACATGGCATAAGCACGCCAATCCCACTCACCTCGCTGGCCTGTAGGCATGATGTCCCAGCGTCTGAAGATATCTGGGTAAGAGGTGACTGACACACCATTCTGAGAAATTCTCTACAACTCTCCCTTACTCGCTGGCCTCTCGAATACTCTGTGTTAGAAATGGGGTTTCTGTTTGGGTAGGGTATGCACCTAAGCCAGCCAGAACCCACCACTCTAGTCAGGGCATAGGAGTTACACGCTGACAGAGGTGTGGAATTTAACAACATATTTACTTGTCCATGGGGCAGGTTGCTTCATAAATCTACTTGCCCTGTACCAAAATCCACTTGTCCCTTTCATGCCATGTAGTGTAGTGACAAATTATGGCAGCAGTCTCATTACATCAGAGCTCTGATATAGCCTTTCAGATTATGCCAGGGCTTGTACCATAGTAGGGATTGGATACTATCCATTCCCTTACTTTGCCACCTTTCTGCAGATCTACATACAGGGGCTGAAGGTAGTGGTAAGCAATAGTTCCATGCCCGGAATGCCCTTCTGAGTCTATGCAAACCTACTAACTTGCATGTTTTTAGGGTTGTCACCAGCTCTTCTCTAATCTTTTTCAATACTGATAAAGGTTGGAAATTTACTCCTGACAATGGCAGACACAAAACTTCTTCCAGGGTTGGGGAAAAAGTGGTTGGAGGGAAAGTGAACTTGCAAATGCTCATCAGATTTTCGCATAAATAAATCTACACATGCATGTTTTCTCGTGCTAAAATGCAGTTCACAAATATTTTCTAGGACTATGATTTCTTAACCTACTTCTGTAAATTCTTGTGAATTCATTAAAGCCCAAAAATCTACACTAATGCAAGGACATATACCATGGGTGCACTTTTAAGATTTCTTTAATAATTGGGCCCCTAATTAGGACTGGCGTTAACTGAAACCTTTTGTGTTTATTAAAATTCTATCTCTATCTCTGCCTATCAATCGGCTGGCTTCAGTATGAGTGACAGCATTCTGTTCTTTCACAAGGAGCATATTGGCACACAAAGTAGTTGTGTTCAGTGCCAGGAACTAATGTGGTAATGTGTGCTTTTTGAGACAAATTTATTTTTGTTGCTTTTTGCCAAAGCTTGTTATAATGGTAGGGGCCCGCACCTCCCACGCCATTAAGGTTTAACAAAAACCATGCCTAAACAGGGCACACATTGACAAAACCAAAAGGCTGACCACCAATTTCACACCTACTGACTTTGCCCATGCTTGTTTATTTGTATGTTTCCCATAATCTTGTTGAAACTGGTTACTGGTTTCACCAATTTTCCATTTGGAATATTTTTGGGGAATACTAGCACGCATCAACACATTTTATAAATGATGCTGCAAAGAAATGGTACCTACAGTAGTTTTTCCTAGTTGTATTCATTTGTGAACATTTATTTTAAAAGCAAAGAATCATCTATCTTTCTTTCAAGATTCTGCAAATATTTGTATCTAATCAGAGATCATTCTGGAAGTATTGTACATAGCCTCATACTGCTAAACTTTGAAAACATGTGCACACATGTTTATACTGGAACCACTATCAGTAGTGCAGTCTGAGCTTACAAAATCTCCTTAGAACGCTCACCCTAAGACTTTGCATCATAAGTACAAGTTTGAACAGTATTAACATATGAACACAAATTACCTTAACTGCAGACAATGCCGTTTCCCTGATCCATAATGTGGTACTGTGAATTGGCAGCCAAAGGGTTTGTGTGCAGGGGGTTGGGCCTACTTGTCCCAAGGACAAAATACACATGACAACTTTTTGTCCTTGACCCCAAACAATATGTCCTGGGCGTCAGGCTATAGGAATTCCACACCCCTGCGCTGAAGATAACCCCTGCTCACTGCTTGTTAGCTTGGCACGAGCAGTTGGGCTTATCCCAGAGGCAATGTGTAAAGCGTTTGCGCAACACACTCACACAGCAGTGACACACTAGGCACACCACAAAAGAGACTCCACACAAGGTTATATAAAATATCCTTTGTATTGCACATGAAAAACATTAGATCACATTCACATATATTTCTGTGCCACTAGGCACTTGTCATGACTTCACAGGGATTACACAAATCACTTGGCCAATCGGGCCACGGTCATAAAGATCACAATTTGGGTAACCAGTAACTACTGGTAGGATTACATAAAGCATTAGGTATAAACATCATCAGCAGTGCACTATAGCAGCCACTTGTACAGTGCACATATCATAAACACATCATGCCCACCTTAGGCATATGCAGATCACCATCACAGTACATAGGGTGCAGCCCTGACAATCTAACATTACCAGTGTCCACAAACCACCTTCGCGCACATGCCGCAGGTGGTGAGTCCAAATGCCCTCACCGAAGGGCCTAGGGTGCAGCTTCTCCACACTCCTACTACCCTTTAGCTGGTATTCCTCCTCCACAGCGTGGAGCACAGAAGCCTCTGGGCCTCTCTTACGGGAAATGCCGCTCCCAACTGGGATTTCCAACCCTCCTCCTAATTCCAGTGGAGTAGTGGGGGCCTCCGAGGTTTACCCCGAGTTTCCCAAGGCACAACAATACCCCCAGGTGGGTGCACCACAGATAGGGGAGGCACCCGCTCTGCCCACGTTGGCCGGGGACCTCCCTTCTCCCAAAGGACTGGCCCCTGCGAGTGCGCAGCCCCACAGTGTAACGCAGTGCAGCTCCGCCCCACTCACCACTCCCTGGGGGCTGAGCGGGTCAGGTTGCTGCCGTCCGCTGCAACCAACGACAAATGGCCTGTTGCTCGTAGTGGGAGGCAGGCACTGGCGGTGCTCCGATGAGGCCCTTCAGGACCGGGCAGACACGGGGCAAGGTCTCCGTCCTCCTCTTCCGCTTACTCTGGGAACACAGACCTGCTTGGCCCCGCCCACACACAGGCTCGGCCACGCGGCCCGTCACTTCTGCTTGGCTTCCGGTTGCTGCTGGGGCTTCCTGCTGGGCGGCAGCGAGCTGCGGCTCCTCTACTTTGGTGGCTGATTGCCAGGCAACGCCTGGGGTTCCTGCGGCGCTCGCCCAGCTGACGAGCGGCCTTGTCCGGTTTCAGCGAATGGCTCCTACGTTGTGTGGCAGCCTGGGGCCACATAGCAGAGCCCCAGCCCCAGCTGCAGCGACTAAGCGACGATGCCAGAAGATGGGAGAGAGAGCACTCCGATCCCTCAGCTCTCCCCTCCCGTTGTCCGGCAACACACAGAGAGTGTGGCGCTGCCCAAGCTGCAGGTCAAGGGAATGCACTCCTCCCTAACAACATGTACTTCGTGGGCAGCAGGACCAATAACAGCGCTACTCCCTACAGGAAGGAGCAACAGAAAAAGTGCTCACCACGCGCTGTTTGCAGAGCACTGGGGCACACCAGCTAGGTGCAGGCAGGCAGGCCAGCACGAGGAGTCCTTCGTGCAGTGTAGCAGTCCCCCGGTGGTTACTCCTGGCAGCCCAGCAACCTTCCAGGTACAAGTCCACGCAGTGTCTTCTCTTTTTACATGGGGTCACAGCCCTTGTACCTATAGTACTCATGTCTTTGTTCTGGGGGGCACTTCAACCACTATTGAAGTGCACAACAACCCCATTCACATCTTCAATCCAGGCCCCAGACACACCACAGGGGGGCGGAGCCAGCATTGTGGAAGGCAGGCACAGCCCTAGTCGGGTGCAGGCTACTCTTCCCACCACTCCAAATGCATACCAGGCCTATTCAGGTGTAAGGGAAAACTCCTGCTACTCTAAATTCTGCCAAGGTCTATTCAGCCTAGCGCTGAGTCAACCAGGAAAGGCAGGACACACCTCAACCCCCCCCCCCCCCTCCCCGGGACTGGCTGGAGTGAATGCACATCCCCTCTACCCTGTCAGTCAGAACCAGACGGTCAATACACAACCAGGCAGGGCACAAGACACATAAGCACACAGAAATGCCTACTTCTAAAAGCGGCATTTCTACAATAGTAATAATAAATTTGCTTTCACCAATAAGCAGAACTTATCACTACTATTCCAAACATACCAAACGTGGTCACGCTATCCCTCTCAGATCAGAAATTACCACTGAAGCACATATCATTGAATCCCCAATGCAAACCTATGAGAGGGCAGCCTCACAGCAGTGAGAAACCAAATAGGCTGTTTGTGCTACACAGTTAAGGCACATGTCCTACCGTTTACCTACACCACATCCTGCCCCTAGGGCCTACCTTAATGGTGACTGATATGTAGTAAAAGGGGAGTGGCAGATGTGGCAACCACTTTATATGCCACGTCACGGCGGCAGTAAACTGTGTGCGCAGGCCCTGCAGTGGCAGAGGCCGGAGACAGGTTTGAAAGGCCACTTCGGTGGGTGGCGCAAGCAGTGCTGCAAGCCTACCAGTAGCATTTAATTTACAGGTCCTGGGTATATGGGATACAATTTCCATTTATTAACTTTGTTTCGGCCTCTAGGGCCATAAAAGTACAAACAGTAAAAGCAAATGGTATACACTTGTAGTTAAAAATTAGAGTAGCGCACAATCATCTTCTAATGCAGTGATCATCTCAAAAATGAAAAGGACAAAACACACAGTACGTAAAAGTGCAACAGGGATGTGAAATTATACATAATACTATCATCAACCCATTAAAAAGAGATTAAAACAACCATCCAGGATAAGCTGCAGTCTAAAAATTTTCAAAAGATACAACTGTAAGACTAAGATGCGGAGCCCGGAGCATGGGGACAGAATTGCTCGACCTACGCGAGTTCAATACATTTGAAATTCCCCGTAGAAGCTACTTTAAAGAGGCCCGCTGAATGTGCCACATACAGTTTATGAATCGAGATACAGCAAAAACAATAGGTGGGTGCGTGTCATACTTTAAAACTCTGTAAGCCTCGATGCTGCGCACAAATCCCAAATTCTTGCATAGTTGGATTATCCAACGCTTGCGCGTCAGCCGATAAGCAGGACAGAGGAGCAGGACATGCAATTCGGACTCCTCCTTATATTTACAATCAGGACATTCACCCGTTTGATCTTTCACCCATTTGCTGGTGTGCGCTAATAATGGGAGAGTCCCCAATCTGAGTTGCACGTACAATTTCCTGGCCAGTGGGGGTTGAATAAAATCCAGAAAGTTTTCTTTACTGAATACATCTTTTATTTGCAAAAATTATGCTGTCAAACGACCACATGAGGCACTTTCTTGGATAGACACTAGTTTGGCTAATCTATAGCAGTTGACTAGTTCCAGCCTAGAAATCGTGGCACATGATATCTTGGGTGTTCTCCAGAGGTCCGGCTTGCCTATCTTAAAGGCAAGCTCCCTTATGTGCCACAGCCATGGAATTTTCTTAACGGTGCAAATAGATAAGAGCTCAATTAGCTCGGCCCTATAGGCAGACAGCTCTGGGGTCACCCATATCCTCCGCCAGAAAGTTAGAGGTCTCAGGGCAATTTCTTCATCAAGGGGCCTAATGCCCAGGTCCATGCGAAGGGGAATAAGAGGGGTGCTACGGGGTAGGCCTATGAGCTGACGCATAAAGTTGTTCTCCACCTTCATCAGATTCGTGGTAGGGCAGTGCCCCCACAACTCCACCCCGTATAATGTGGCACCCCTTGCTTGCGCTTTGTAAATCTCCACCACAGGGGCGGCTGGTTTAAAAACTGAAGTTCTATATAATTTCATTATACCGCCCACTGTCTGGATTAGCCTGAGTCTTGCTTTGTCCAATTGTGGACCCCATTCAAAATGCTCTGACAGGGTAACTCCCAGATAATCAAATATCTTCACTCTTTCCAATGGAATACCGTGTAAAGAAGGGTTTGGACGGGTCGTGCGAGGGGGGTTAAAGACCATGTATTTGGTTTTTGTTTTGATCTCTAGCCCTCGTAATTTGCAGAAGTTGGCAAAGCCATCTAGAGTGCGCTGGATAACCATTGGTGTTTTTGAAAGTAGCAGGGTATCATCTGCGAACATCAGCGCAGGGACCTTCCCCGAAACTAGCTTAGGGGCATCATTGTCCTCGATTGTTTTAAGGTGGTCAATAAGACCGTTGATAAAAAGACAAAATAAAGTAGGGGCTAAAACACATCCCTGCCGTACCCCCTTTTGAACAGGAAAATGGGGAGTAAGGTTCCCATATTTTCCACAACGTACTTGTGCAAAATTCTCCGAGTGGAGCCTCTCTATGACATTTAAAAGATATGGAGGGATCCCAAGGTCGATCAACACCTTCCAGAGTTTCTCCCTGAGTACGAGATCAAAAGCCGACTTCAGGTCAACAAAAATTAAATAGAGACTGTCGCCCTCTATGGTCACCGTTTTCCAGAAGAGTAGTTGTAGTCTAAATATCTGGTCTACGTTTGACATTTTTGACCTGAAGCCGGCCTGGTAGGGGCTTAATATTTGTTCGTCTTCCAGCCAACCCTGAAGGCGGTCTAGGAGCACCCGGCCGAAGAGTTTTTGGGAAATGTCAATTAAACTAATCGGCCTGTAATTAGAGGGCGAGAGGGGACAACCTTTTCTAAATATAGGAACTATTTCAGCCCCGCACCAGGTGTCGGGGGGAGGGGGGAGAGGGGGGTCCATGCCTTTTAAGACGGCGTTAAATAGGGCACACAAGTAAGGAACCCATATTGTGGGTTATTCATGAAAAAGGTCCCCCGGTAATTTATCTAGACCTGGTGCTTTATTACGATGGAGCTTATTAATAGCATTTCTCACTTCGGTCATGGTGATCTCCATGTCCCCCACCTGGTGGAACTCCAATACCATGCTGGTGCTAACTGAATTAACAGGTCCACCATCCCTGGAGAAATACAGAGACCCAAAGTGAGTCTCCCAGGCTTCAGGGGCTAGTGGGATACCACTGTACAAGGGACTTACAGGTAAATTAAATATGCCAAACATGTGTAGACCAATCTTACCAAGTTTACAAGAGAGAGCACATGCCCTTTAGCACTGATCAGCAGTGATAAAGTGCCCAGAGTCATAAAACCACCACCAACATGTCAGAAAAAATACAGGAGGAAGGCAAAAAGTTCTGGGCTGACCCTTTTTGCAGGGTCAAGTCGAACACTCAGCATGGCCAAGGGGTCTGGTCTCCGAGGGCTGGATATTTTCTAGCTTGAGCGTGACACTCTCTGTACGCTGCTGACAGCTGTGCTGCTTGCCACGCCCCAACCAAGACATTGGAAGTTGAGTTTTAAGCATTATTTCTGGGTACAGTCTAACGTAAATTGCTTGACACTAAACAGACTGCGTCACAAATGCTAATATGTTTTGCCTGGAATAAAATGTATAGGAAGTTGCACTAAGAACAAAATGAAATGCTGTCCTTCTATCTTGCTCCACTGATCTCATAAAGCCAGGCACACACATCAGGCTAATATGAGTTTGGGGTCTGCCTGCTGAGGGAGAACCGTTGCTATGTTTGTGAGTTGTTTGCTCAGGAAGGGAATGCCATATGTATTTCTCTGTAGGACATTTGACAGTAGTTTGTAACCCTAGGAGTGGAGTGAGGGGCAGCACATGGGAGATAGGTGTGAATTCTGGGTGGGGACTGGAAGAGCAATTAATAACTGTCTACAATATGTGTGTCAGTGAATGGTTTCTTTCTGTTGGGTAGCACAGCATACTGGATTAAGCTGTGAATGCAGTTTTGAAGAAGCAGTAAGCTTGTGGACCACCCTTAATCAAAGATTGTTATGTATAAAGCATTATAGGGCACCTTTAATAGTGAAATGCTGGTCCTCTTTTAAATGTGTTAGTATTTCAGAGTCACAGTAGGAAAATTATGTTTTTAAAAAAATAATGAGCTTCTGTCAAAAAATATCTATAAATGGGCATATGTAGATATGGTTTTGCCTGTTAGGTTTTGGCTAAAGTGTCCAGCTATATACATTATTACTTATAGATTATGAATAGAGACAGATTAACCCCTAGGACTTTCCTGACATGGTCATGCCTCAGTTTGGTTGTATTAATTCACTGTTTGTAATAATTTTGCTTGTGGGGAATGCTTCAGTATTGCTCGTGCTGCTGTGACTTTAGAAAAAAGCCAGTGGCCAGCTCCTGCAGGTTTTTAGAAAGTCACCAAGATCGGGTGCCACAAAGTTATATACTCTGTGGGTAACATTTCATGTGGTGTGATTGTGGTTTCATAATGGGGTCAGTGTTCGCGTAATGTCAGTTCATGTGATGTCTTTGTTATGATAAGAATTTTTGGAACTTGTAAATTCCTACCTCTTTTTGGTAGCAGAATGTTAAGTATATGTAGGAAATTGAGTTGCTGGTTGAGAGGAGTAAAATCCTACTCAAGCGGAAACCACACTCCTTGTCAGGGTGAAGTGTCAAACCACTCCAAACTAATCTGTGCTCAACCTCCTGGTAGTTTGGCTCAGAGCAGTCATACTTAACTTGGAGGCAATGTGTAAAGTATTTGTGCAACAGTTCAAACAGTAACACATTAAAGTTACACCACAAAAGAATCCCCCACCAGATGTAGAAAAATAGATACATTTGTAATAAATAGAACAAGATAAAAATGACAAAAATCCAATCGGGAGAACTGCAGATATGCAATTAAAAAAATTTCAATGACATTGATGCCAAAAAGGCACAAAGTGCGAACTGTGGCTATCTAGCCGCGCCGGCTAGGGACAAAGTCCCAAATTCAGACCGACCACAATGGAGTGCGGGCTGGCTACAGGGACCCAGTCAGGCCCGCTGAGCAAGAGTACGTACAGTAAATCCTGGCTGCGTAGCGTTGCAGGCTGCTGCGTTGAGGATGCATCATGCAGCCGAGGTAATGTGTCGGTTCCGAGGAGCGGTGAAGCTGCGATGCCAGGTCTTGCATCGTCGTTGAGGATCCCATCAACGACGACTTGCGATACGAAGTCCTGCGTCGGTTCTGAGGAGCTGAAAAGCTGCTATGCAAGGTCGTTGTCGAGGCTAAAGTAGACCAGAGATTTGCGACGCGAGGGCCTGTGTCGGGTAAGCTACGCATAGCAGCAGTTCCTATGCGGGCTGCAAGTTTGATCTGGAATTCATGCGTGAGAGAAATTTGCAGCAGAAGTGATGGGTCAGTTCTGCTTGGGATTACACAGCAGAGGAGATGCGTCGGTTCTGCTAGGTCCACAGATGGGCTTGCAGAGCACCTTTAGGCCGGCTTCCAAGGGTCCAGTACTGGGGTGTCACCACTTGCAGAGTAGGGCTCACAGATGGCCGAGTCCAGGTGCTGGATTCAAGGTTGTTGGAACCTTCTGTCCCTGAGGCGGCAGGCACTAAATGGCTAAGGCACAAAAATGCCATAATTCTAAGAGTGGCATTTTCAAAATTCTAATTTAAAATCCGACTTTACATAAGAGTATTTTTCATTACAATTCCAAAGACACCAAACATGTACTTGTTACCTGTTCCCATTTGGAAGCTACAGCTTCATTAAATATAATAAGGTGACTCCAATGTTATCCTATAGGAGCGGCTAGGCCTTACAGTAGTGAAAAACGAATGAGTTTTTCACTACCGGGACATGTAAAAGTACATGCCCAACTTTTCAAATACATTGCACCCTGCTCTCTGGGCTGTCCATGGCCTACGATAGGGGTGACTTGTATGTATTAAAAAGGAAATTTTGGGTCTAGCACAAGGTTTATTTTTCCAGGTCGAAATGGCAGTTTAAAACTGCACAAGCTGCGATGGCAGTACTGAGACATGTTTGAAAGGGGTTCGTAAGTGGGTGGTACAATAAGTGCCGAAGGCCCACTACTAGCATTGAATTTATTTTTATGCACGTGATAACAATAACAAAAACATCTACATAGTATGGTCTCATATAGTATTCCACAGTTTCGAGATAAAGCAAAATATTTTAAGTCCTAAAAGGAGCACAATGAAAAGAAAAAAGAAAACAGAAGAAACACAAAGAGCCAACATGGACATTAAGTTCAGTGTGAACACAATCTAAGATAACATCACGTCACTGTTCACCGTTAACCCTGCCTGGGCAGTGCATCATCATATCTGCCCCACATCTTCCCACACAAATGCCATTCTGTAAAGCATAAGGCCAACAATATTGTAGTTGTGCATAAGATAGTCTTTTCCCATGTCCCACACCACCAAGCCACCAGTTTCCTATACAAGACCACCTTATCTTCAGAAAACTACTCAAGAATTGGCTCTTCCCCACATAACCACCATACGCAAACAGAAATATACAGCATATCCCTCTGTATATAAGCATGTATTTGTACTATAGATATGTACCTATGTATGTGTTTTGCTTTGTATAAATATGTAGAATAATTCTGTTTAAAAAAAAAAAAATAGATATTCATTAGTTCTGCTTAACAAATGTACATATTACTGATAGTTATATTATTTTATGTTTTTAACATGTATATAAGTGACTGCATATATAAGTAAATCTTTTATCATAACTATTTATCTACAATTGCTTCACTATTGAATTACAAAAAAATAAAAAAATAAATTTAAAGTACAATAACACTTGAAAGCCGGAGTTTATTAAATGCATCTTTAATCTACATATACAACCCTCCTTATGCATCTATATACCTTCCATGTACTTATGAATCTATATATTCATTACTTTTCTTCGAATTCAGCATATCCAATGCATTACCCTATTTCTCAACCTAAACCTCTATCAATATATCCTCTACCTCCACTCTCTCATTCATCCCAAACCCCATACCACTACTATGACCCCAAAATAACCCTTTCAAGACTCTGCTCTTCTCTACTCTACCCCTCCTTGCATCATCGCATACCTTTTTTACTATTCCGATCTCCCAAAACAAGCCTTTCTAAACCCTTCTGACTCTTCCCCCTCCACCTCCCTTTTACTCATCCCAAGCCTCCTCCTCGCGCCATGAGCGCTAAAACAAAAAAAAGATTTCTAAATCCTTCCCTCTTCTATTCCTCCACTATCTTTTTCAATCCAAATAACAAACTAACATATCCACCACTCAAATTACTTTCATATTTCACTATACTAATTCACCACTAATCCTTTATGGGTTCCGGAGTAGCGTGCTACTTGCCGAAAAAGCGATTAGACGCCTCGTCAGGGCTCGTAAGCACTTATATAAATGCAATTACAATACAATACAAGCGTGTTATTGAGTGCGCTATACTCTTGTCCAGACACATAAGGAACTGGTATAGACTATTTCGGAAGGTGGGAGATTAATGTTTAATTTGGCTCAATAAAGGACCCCATACATTTTCATAAATGTTCAATTGATCCTGCACCTTTTAAATGCAAGGTTCATAGGTTTGCCAGTCGGCACAACTCAGTGAGCCAATCTTGGGGTGTGGGCACCTGCATTCATAGGTGGTCAGTCGGCACAACTCAATGAGCCTTTCTTGGTGTGTGGGCAGCTGCAACGTGCGCCAATGCCGTAGGATGCATATCTTGGCTACCATCACAGCTGTCGACATCGATCAACTCCAATGGAAAGTTGTATCATATAAGGTGACAAAATCATGTAGTAAGACTAGTCTGTCAGATTCCTCAAAGGGTATACAGCTAATGGAGTGCATTGTCTCACATATGGAACGCCAGTATACATTTAGAGTAGGCTAAAGCTATAATATGTGGTATAGGTCACAGAAGATATCTGGAAATCGCCAGCATACAGCATTAAGGATCAGACATGCCCTGTGCAACTGCTGTGGGGACCAGTACCAATTATGGAGAATCATGAAATGAGCCTATTTTAGTTGTGCTTCTTTAAGTGATCGATAATGGTACTCTAAAACTTCCTTCTAGCCAGCCTCCGAGTAGGTTACTCCCTGCCGTTCCTGCCAATAAGACTTCGTCGCTAAGCATGTATCGTTTGAGTAAAGAGTGTCAATGAGTGTCTTGTACATATTAGACACACCTCCCCTGGATAGTCCCCATAGTCTGAGATAATCTAAAATTGGCGAGGCCGAGTGATGATTTGGAGTTCGCCCTAGTTTAATTCGCAGGCAGTGACGCACTTGCCAATATCGCCACAGCTGTGACTGGGATAGCGCCAGCTCTGATTTTAATATCTCAAAGGATAGAAACGAGTCCCCGTCATGTAGGTCATCTGCTGTCTTGATTTCCCGGTCCTCCCAGATGATCCATCTGATCGGTTTCTGGTCTACAGTAACTCCCTCATTGGGCCAGAGTGGCGCTCCTTTATGAACAATTCTGTTGACACCTAGGAGTGTGTGCAAGTCTCTACAACCTGCCCACATAGCCCTTAGAATACGTGAGCAGTGTGGTGTTGACCACACGCGAGTGTTGTGCAGAAAGCCCAAACCCACCTGCGTCGAGTGTTGTTCCTAGTGCTCCTAGAGGGGCTGGTCATCGTCCGGTACCAACATGTAGGCGAGCTGCTGTGACAGGTATATAACTTCATATTAGGAAGCCTGATAACTCTTGCCCTGGTGTCCACATACAGCCATGATGGTTTAAGATGAGGTTTTCTGCCCTCCCAGACAAACTGCTTTATACTCTTATTGATAATGCGGAGGGTAAGCGCAGGGATCACTAGGGGTAACATTCCAAAGACACAACTAAATCTAGGGGCCATCACCATTTTAACCATCTGCACCCTGCCACAGGAAGAGACTTGCAAAGTCGACCATCTCACGAAACCCTGTTAAATTTTAGTCAGTTAGGGCTGTGTGTTTTTGACAATCCGGTTATCCAGACTTCTGTTAGCCAACAGTTCCAGATATTTCAGTCCTGAATTCTTCCACATAATGCTGAAAGTATCTCACATATGCCACTGTCCCCTGTGCGTTAGCAGAAACGTCTCTCACTTAGTTACTTTGTATCCGTAGAAAACCGAGAAGGTGTCAGTTATGGAAATGAGATGTGGGACAGAGAAATCTAGGTTGCTCAGAGTCAGTAAAATGGCATCTGCATAGAGCAGAATTTTGCTAACACCCACAGGCTTTTATAAACGCCGTATATGAGTGGACTGGCAGATAGTGGCCGCTAGAGGCTCAGGAGCTAAAAGGAATAACAATGGTGACCGCGTGCAAACTTGCTTCATACCCCTAGAAATAGAAAAGGGTCTCGAGACATATCCTTCGCAGTCAATCTGCGCTCTGGGTGCAGTGTGAAGCCACTGAACTTTTGCCAGGAACCTGTGGCCTATCCCTGCCCTGCTCAATGTACAGAGTAAGTACACCCACTCAACCCGTTCAAAAGCCTTTTCTTAATACAAGGAGAGCAGTAACTTATCATATGGATAATTACGGATGTGCCAGAGTACATTGAACAGTAGGCGCATGTAGTTGGGGTACAAACGCCCCGGTGCAAATCCCACCTGAAAGTCATGTATCTTACTTGTGAGAACTCTCTTAAGGCGTTTCACTAGGGCCTTTGCGAGGATCTTCATGTCAGCATTGATGAGTGATATTAGGGGGTAACTCTTGCAACTGGTAGGATCCTTGTTGGGCTTCAGGATAAGGCTGATGATGGCGATACTGTCTGGAATTCAAAAGGACGCTCAAGATCTTTGAAGATTCTACAGAGGAGTTGGACCATCAATTCCTTGTTAATCTTATAAAAGTCAACCGGAAAACCATCGTTTCTGGAGCTTTGTTGTTAGGCATGGGCATAATAGCCTCCGAAAACTCTTCCTCTGTAATTTCTTCCTCAAGAATCAGTTTACTAGCCCTCAGACAGAGTTGGCAAGCATATGTCCCATAGGAACTACAGTTCAAGGGAAGCATCTTCTGGTGTCTCTAAAATAAATAGCTTAGTAAAGAAATGGGCTAAGCATTTAATGTACAGGCCCTGGGTGCATGTAGTAGTAACTTATAAGAAAACTAATTATGCCAATTGGGGTTAAGGCAATGTTACCATGTTTTAAGGAGTAAGCGCACACACTTTATCATTGGTTAGCAGGGCAGCAAAAAAACGAGATCAGCAAAAAGAGGAGGGATGAAGGCAAAATGTTTGGGGGAAGACCACCCCAAGGCTGACAGGTCTAACAGTATGTATTCCTCTTCTGCAAGTTTAAACCTCTTCAGACCAGATTGGACTCTGTGTATACCCTTCGTTTATCAAACCATTCTCTTTGTCTTCAGGTGATGGGAGGCAGAAGGGAGTGGTGATAATAGTCATCTGTTTTCAGACACCCAAAGCATGGGCACCTTACTCCTATCGACCTTTTGGGAGCGACTCCTCAGGGATAACAAAAGGGAAGCCATAACACAGGTCTGACTTCACACTTATGAAGACCACTGTCTTTCTCCCTACATCCTGTACTTTCACCTGATTAAATTGTTGTTAAAGAAGGTCAAAGACACGGGTAAAAAGGCCTGTCCTACCACTACCAATTACAGACTGCCACCACTGCTGGTCTCAAGCTATCTGAAGAGTTGATGGTAGTCCTACTCGTGAAGGGGTGTCTCTTCAGACCACCATGGCAGCTCTGGGCTTCCATGTCACTAATTAAAAAGGGGGTTCATGGTCATTATGTGCGCCGAGGCCTGAAAAGATCAAAATTACACAGGATATACCTCTAGTGATAACTGGGCATGAGTTCAAGCTTGCGGCTTATGGACCTTCCTATTGGAAAAAAAGGGACTTGCCTTACTCTGTTCTAGCCTAAATCTAAAGTCTACTCTTTTTAAAGTAAAGACATCATATTGGGAATATTGTGAATAAAAACGAATAAGTATGAGTTTGTTGTTCCATTTTGATAGTGAACATTTACATTTTAAACTTATCTGTATCAGCTATTGTAAATATGGAAAATTGGTCAGTGCACATCGGGTTTCATGATTAGATTACAGAACACTGACACCTGACAAACACATTTCATAAGTGAGAGATAGTGTGTACTTAATAAAAGTTAAACAAATAAATATGCATTTTAGTATTTACTATTTGCATCCTTAAAGAGTATGGTTGATTTTTATACGCAGAGGGACATTTTCTGCAATATATCTGTCTCAAATAGTGTAGTTTCTGATGTTCATTGGGAATCTTCAGTGCACATCATTAATTGCACATCATTATTTTCATATTGCTAAAAGAAAGTCTACAGCATTTATTTTACAAACTACATTCTATCAAAAACTGTTTTTGTTTAAAAAAAAATATATGTTTTGTTTTTAGAAATCCATGCTGAAGTTCAGCTTAAGCAATATGGAAAATTTCTTGAGGAATACACTTCTCAACTAAGAAGAATTGAAAATGCCCTGGATGATTCCATCGGAGATGTTTGGGATTTCAATCTTGACCCAATTGCTTTGAAGGTTTGTTTGCATACAGTTTACATAGTCATGCACAGTTATGTAATTGATCATTATTTAGACACATATTATGGATTTAAGAGGTCATGGTGGTGTATCAGCTGTTAAGATGATCATAGTGTCTCCAAATTATAATCATGGTGTAGGTACAAGATACACAAGCTGGCAGGGGAAAGAAGCTAAATTGGAACACAATACAAAACCAAGCAGGTGATGCATAGTAGTACAGAGTAATACATTGTGAGTTTGCGTGAATAACCAATTCCGGCTTGTTGGCCTTAACATAGAAGAGCTCTCAGCTATGCACGTTCAGAGGCGCTGAGAATCTGTAGTCCGTTTTGGATGTGATAATGGAATGCCAGTGGTGTTACGGCATACTCTGGTGTTTTTAGTGAATGAGCAACCAATAGCAGAGTTTGAGGGGTTAGTATTCAGGAGGAAAACAATATAGTATCTTGGCTCTTGTAAGTCAACAGAGGTTAGCTTAAAGATGTCCTAGTTGTTTAATGTTATCCTTGACTGTTTCCTTCAGGGCATTTAGCAAATAATCCCAATTTTTACCTATTGGGCTTTTCCCAATGTTTATGGCTATTTGTACGGTGCAGGGTTTTAAGCAGGTACCCAGGCACTGCTCTTCCTGGACTTACCTGGACCAGTCCTCCAACTGGTGAAGGCCCTCACGAACCTGGCTCCTGCACCTGAGGCTCCCTCCTCTTCTACCTCTCTCACTCCCACTATCTCTCGCTCGTGCCTCTGTGCCTTCTGCCCTTTTTTGTCTTTTTTGCTTTTCATTCTTTGTTTTTCACTGTTTTTACTTTTCACACCGTACTTTTTTCACTTTTGTGACTTTTTCAGTCTTTTTTACTCGTCTCTTTTCCCTTTGTGCGCTTTTGATCTTTTCACTCTTGACTCTTATGGGCTCTTCTGCATCTCTTTGCTCTTTTGCCTCCCACTCTTGCCAGTCACTCTTTGCTCATTTTGTTTTTTTCACTTTATTGCCTTTTTCACTTTTTGCCCTTTTGCCTTGTACCTTTCGCTCGTTCACCCTTAGATCTTTGCCGTCTATTGGTGCCTCCTTCCTGTGCTGTCTTTCCCGCCAACCACCTCCCGCGCCCCTCATCCTCCCCTCGCGCCCCTCATCCTCCCCTCGCTGCTTACCTGTATTTTCCTACGCCTCTGCGCAGCTCCCTGGTCCTACTTAATAACCGCAGCAGTGGGGGCGCGACACTGCTGCAAAGTCTGTTTGCGCCTGTACTGTGCCCAGCGGCATGTACCCTGGTCCTTCCGCCCCCCTACGCTACTCCACAGCATTCCTCTAGCCGCTTTACCTAGGACACCCATCCTCACACTGCTGCCTCACCTTACAACACAGAAACACAACTTTCACATCATGTGCAACAACCCACCCATCACGCCTATACCGGCCACGCTCACCCACCCTACACACTGCACACCTCCGACTAGCAAACACGCACCATGAGAGAAATTATCTTGCATGGTTCTCAACACCCGCTCAGTCAGCAAACATGCTGCAGAGATCTGGGACATGCTGAAGAATGATGACCTGGACCTCGTCTTCTTTACCAAAACGTGGCTCACTGCTGAGTCTGCACCCGTCATCGCCATTCCGGCAGGATACAAGATCGCAAGACAGGATTGTCGGCACAAATCAGGAGGAGAAGTTGCTATAATCTTCAAGGAAACCATCAATTGCACTACTGTCGCAGAGAACACAACCTACTTCATGGAGTTCCTACATTTCAAACTGTAAGTCTCCGCAACCTACACCCTGAATGGAACCATCGTCTACCGACCTCCGGGACCACGCACCACTTTCTCCAACAACATTGCAGATTTTATCGCCCCCCCCTCACCATCGACTCCAAAACCTACATCCCGCTAAGAGATCTCAACTTCTACCTGGAAAACCAAAACAAACCCAACTCTATTGCACTCATAGAAAGCCTAGGAAACCTCGGACTACATTTCCGGACACATCTTCAACCCTGTCTTTGCGTTATTCCAGGACGTTGAAATCACCGGAACCATGTCTCTTACCTAGGTCAATCACACCATCGTCCACTTCAAAATCAACATCCCTTTCCAAACAAATTCCTCCCACCACCAACCTGGCCAGACGCAATTGGAGCAGCATCTTGAAACCTAACTGGTCCCACACCCTGCGCATGAACCACCCCAACCCCACTGGCAACCTAAACAGCAACATCAAACAGCTCGGCGAGTGGATCACAGAAAGAGCTGATTTCCTGACACTCTGTAAACACAAGCAAAAGAGAACCCGGAAGCAGGTAAGCTGGTACACCGAAAAACTCCGCTCAACCAAACAACACTGCAAGCAACTGGAAAGAAGTTTGAGAACAAACCATAAAGAAATGGACAAGGACACTTATAAAGCAGGAGTCGGACGCTACCACAAGAAGAACAGGGAAACCAAGAAGAGGGCCATAGCAGAGCTCATAGAGTACAGCTCCAGTAGCTATGAAGAAGTCTTTGCTATCGTCAAAGACTTCACCACATCAGCATCCACCACTATCCGCATCATCCCATTGCAGGAACTATGCGATAACCTTTAGGAATTCAACAAAACAAAGACCTCTGCAACAATTTCAACCCTCAACCGAACCCCTGCAGCTTCACCTCCAGCCTACCCACTAATAACCGCGGAAACACCCTGACTACATCGAAAATGATCACCCCGGAAGAGACAGCCAACATTATGGGAACCATCCACTCCAGGGCACCGACAGACCTCTGCCCCCACCACATTTACAACATGGGCGCCTCCCCAGTCAGCAGAGAACTCGCCCACATCTTGAACACCTTCATCACCACAAAGCACTTCTAAATAATCTACGGCACACCCCGCCCACCTAGCAAACTATTGCCCAGTCTCTCTACTACTCTTCCCAGTCACGGTCATGGAGAAAGCCCTCAACAAGCCACTCGCCCGCTACCTCAACTCATGGCGATTCCTAGACACCACACAGTCAGGTTTCAGACTAAATCACAGCACGAAGACTGCCTTTATAGCTGTACCAGAGGACATCCTTATGATCCTCTACCGAGGAAAAACGGCAGCAATCATCCTGCTTAACCTCTCATCGGCATGGTCTCCCACTCCGCCCTGATCAGAAGGCTGCATAAAACAGGCATCCATGGACCTACCCCCAATGGGATCTGCTCCTTCCTCACAGGAAGAACTCAAAAAGTCAGCATGCCACCCTGCACATCGCAAGTCAAGAACCTCATGTATGGAGTCCCCCAAAGATCATCTCTCAGTCCAACCCTGTTTAACATTTACATGACCCCTGTGGCCGACTTCATCAGATTGCACCTGTCGGATGAGACCCTGCGACAAAACACAACTTCGTCACCTTAATGACGTCAGTCGCTACATGGATGAGATCCAACTGTCTCAAGCTTAACTCTGACAAAACTGAAGTAGTGATCTTCGGTAGGAAAATCTGTTTGGGATTCCACCTGGTGGCTGGCAAACCTCTGCTCCACACCTACCACCACCGCCCATGTCGGAAACTTCGGAATCACCCTAGACGATAAGCTTAACATGACAGCCCAAGTAAATGCTGTGACCTCTATCCTAAGGACGCTGCAAAAAATCTTCAAGTAGCTACCAGAGAACTCTAGGAAAATGGTCACACAGGCCTTGATAACTAGCAGGCTTGACTGTGGCAGAACACTTTATGCAGGAATCACCACACAGCTCCTGAAGAGGCTCTAAACAACCCAATATGCTGCAGCAATATGCATCCTCAACCTACCTCACCGCACCCACATCACCCCACACTTCAGAGAACTTCACTGACTCCATACACAAACACACTCAGTTCAAACTCATACACACATACAAAGCATTACATAGCATAGTCCCTCCTACCTCAGCAGCCGCGTACACTTTCGCCAACCTCCCAGACATCCCCGCTCAGCCGGACGCTCACTAGCACATGTGCCCCACATACACAAAAACGGAGCAAGACCTCGCACTTTCTCATACATCTCCTCTGTCAGAACCCCTTTCAGAAGTCCATGAGACATGCAGCGGCTATTGGGCCCACCGTGTGGTTGAGGCCTTTTATCCTGATATCCTGGGGCCTGACCTACTATGGATCCAGCTCAACTGGGCCAAGTACTGCTTCTGCGCTTGACTCTCAGTGATAGCTGTGGTCGAGCAGTCAAGTCTCCCTTGGTGGAGATGTAGCTACAGGTCAGTGAACATGACTCATAACTCACAGTGCAGACAGTACAAACTGTAAATCAATGCCCAGCCAAATACTTGCTTTTTTAAGGAAAAGTAGTATTTTAATTCTAATTCTACTCATGCAAAGAAATGCGATATTCAAAGGCAATAACACAATCCCCCTTGAGGTCTGGGCTCTAGTAGTTCTCAGGCTAATCCCTGTCCCACCCTCCTTCGTGTAATGTGTTCAGGGTTATTCCCCATTCACTGGTGGCCACATAAAGGAATGCAAACTATTAGGCCATACTCAAGAGTTCCCTTTTGACTCTTCCGGCTTTCAGTCAAGTGTCTATGGTGCCACAGCACGTTCAGCAGTGAATCCCCTGGGGCCCCAAGTGTCTGTCTTACCTGCTCCGGCGGTGTGACAGTGTTCAGCTGGGCAGTGAGTACCCTTTCTTTCAGCGCTCACAAGTCTGGATCCTGTACGGCGAAGTCGGACGCTCGCGATGGACGCAGCCACACCCGACTGTGCTGGCTCTTCCTGTCGAGCAGCACTGCTGGTCCGTTTCAAGCAATCAGAGCTGCTTGCTCTCGGTGGATACAAAAGGTAAGTTGCGCTGCCTCTAGAAAAATGGGGTTGGGAGAAGTTCTTCAGGCGCCAACTGAAGCTTCGGTGAGGATGTAATGTCCTCATCGGCATCCTGTGATC
This sequence comes from Calotriton arnoldi, assembly GCA_963921515.1. NCBI lineage: Eukaryota > Metazoa > Chordata > Amphibia > Caudata > Salamandridae > Calotriton > Calotriton arnoldi. The sequence goes on along the minus strand of CAWUFW010006849.1, from coordinate 970,924 downwards.
CTCGGAGAAGCAGTTGAGTGCAGTTGTCAGGCTAGACCTGCAGGTCATGACAGTATTCATTTTGTATGAGCCACATACTGAACAGTTGGCCACAGCGATGCCGGCAGCTCCTTCTTGCATACGGAGGTGCGGCGTGGCTGGCTATCAAGCGCAGACTCTTTGGGTGGGCCCCCAAAACAAAGTCTCACGCCCGACCCAATTAAGTTAACTGGTGGCCCCTTCTCGCATACAGGGTTACCGAGTGGCGGTGCGGGCCTAGTACTTCCCGCACTGTTCACTTCACACGACTGAGAACACGGTAGCCCTCTCCTGGCACACGGAGTGGCCAGACTGTACCTACACACAGGCAATGACCCGATTGATATTCAGCCGCTCTCCTCACACCTCTCAAGGATACCTCTTGGCAGGGCTCCCCACTGGACCTCGCTTCCTCCAACTCTCTCCTCTTCCTTACAGGGCACACAGATCTTGGAAAGCAGGCAGGCGACCGTCTCCTGGGCAGATGTTCTTGGTGTCCCTGGGTGATGTCCCCTCACCCAGCAGGGAAACTAGCAGGCATTGGCCCCCAGGCCTGGTCATAGGCAGACGTCTTGCAGAGCTTCTCCTCCTCACACAGCCTGTCTAGCTTCTTGGCAGATGTTTAGGGACTAAACCTCCCCTTATAGTCCTTTTCCAGACACCAAATGTAATTTAGGGTCTGGGCCTTTGACGTTTAATATTGGGGTTCTGCTTATTTTGAAGTGTTCACTTCAGGAAAGAGGACTGTCGCAGCAGGCACAACTCAGAAGTTGATTGTCCACAAAATAATTAATGGGAGTGGCCAGAGTTTACACCTAGATGTCAGCCACAATGCAATGCGCATCAAAGGGTTAATCCCAAACCCCCAGTCCTACTCTTTATGATTGTCTTATCAGCCCCATCTCCTTTCCTGGGTAAACATCGTTTACAACGAAGTCGATACAACACATGCCATTACAAGGCGGTCATTACAACGACCGCGTTGTTACATCACATACCATTACAACGCAAGTCGTTACAACGACTTGCTGTAGGGGGCAGAAGGTGTTGGATTTAAAATCCAACACCTTCCTTTCTGTTGCACAGACTGGAGTTGGAATAGTTAATTATACTACTCCAAACAACAGCGCCCCCCTACAGCAAGTCGTTGTAAGGACTTGTGTTGTAATGGTATGCGTCGTAACAATGCGGTCGTTATAATGACGTGTTGTAATGACATGCGTTGTAAACACATGCGTTGTAACGTGTCCTATTCCCTTTCCTGAGATGTGTCCAGGCCCCTTCGTGGTGATCTATCACTGAATCAAAGAGCAGCCTTTTGAGATGTGAATGAAGTCTGTTCCTTTTCTCCAGCTCACAGGAATGCAGCAATACACAAATGTATCCGGGGGAATTCCTCTCCTCCTCACGTCTTTACCAGGCAGGCCTGGGTTTTCCAAAATGGAACCCAGGGTCCTCCATACACTGTACAGTTGCAGGCGCACTCACTCGGTGTACATTCATAGTTTTTGTTTAGCACTAATACCTCTATGCATTGTACCCTCCCATGTACATACATTCAGCACTGAAGCTTTTCTAACTTTAACTAGGTGTGTTATTTCAAAACACACGCATGGTCAGCACACGCACCCACAATGTGTGCTGCATAACTCTACACCCTTTGTGTATTGTATTGTATGCAAGCACACATACAGCCAGCACATGTGGCCCCTGTGCATGCACTGCATAGCACGGTACTTGTACTATCAACACATGCACTACACCTTATAGCGCTATCCCTGTGCTATAGCCATCCCAGGCACACATACATCTAGCACAGAGTCACTACCCCTGCGCTATGCAGTACCACACATTTATCTGATGTTGGCCAAGGGTGAGTTAAGCACACAGCAGTGTTCCTTTTAAAAAGGTGAGTGAGCCTGTAGGCCTCACCCAATTACACAGGCTAAAAAGGTCCTGTTCACTACTATTGATCACTAGATGGTATGCTGCCACCACCGTGCTTGAGCTGCTTAAATCCTGGCAGAGGCGGTAGCCTTCCACCACTATGAGAGTAGTGCTTTGGGTGCCACTCCCCAACTGTAATCCTTGAGCCAGGCCTATGTCATGGTGCACACGCATGATCCGTGTTCACCTGTGACAAAAAAAATCAGCAACCATACAGTTGGACACTCAGGGCAAAGGAACACATCTCTTACCATGCAGAGGACTTTTCCGTCCCAATATCCTCCAAAACATGAACAACCTCCCACATCACATCAGATCCTCCTCATTGCTTCATGAGTTCCCTAAGAAGCTGAAGACTCGACTCTTTGAATAATCTCTCCTGGTAGGTAGCTGCCGACACCCCTCATGGGTGATTAGCGGTTTTTATAAATTGACAAGACATAAAATAGTTTTGCTCTCATCTTTGGCCCGCTTTAGGGTGACTCTAAACCAGTGCCTAATTTGAGCCGGTGGTTTCCAGTGCTCGGCACCAGCACTTAATTATCAACACCAGCACTAATGACAGCTGCCAAAGGGTGGCGCTGTTTGCGTAATTAAGAAATGAGCAGCACAACAGTTTAATAATTATAGCTTTGTGTGCCTCAAATAGTCTGAATTCTCGCACTTGTAGAGGTGTGATGGTTAGTAGTTGTGCAGGTATTATCATTGGCAGATCTGCCAGTGACAATGTGTGGTGCAAGCTGCGGTGGACCCCTGACGAGGGCCCTTGCACATTATCTTTTTTACAAATTAAGCACTGCTCTCAACCATGTGTTAGATGTTGGGGGAGTGTTGGCTTACATTTCATTGTGACTGTGCTTTTTGCTAATAGGAGGGCGTGATAACGAATTTTGGCTACTGCTCTATGCACTTTTGATCTGTTGAACAAATCCAGTGCTTAATTTGTAAACGAAAGAGTGCCGGTACCCAAAGCGATACCAAAGGGGATGATGGACGGAGCGTTAGAGCAAATCAAACACTCACCCCCAGTCAACTGATCTGGGTTTAATCCATCATCATTCTTTAGCTCACTCCACCACCCCAGTTCAGACATGGCCATATGCAAATCAATCTGACCCTGTGCCTCATGGGAACAGTCCAGTCCGAACTGCCAAGCCATGCCTTCCCTGGACCGGAAACAAGCATCTTGGAACCGGTTTCGGGTTCAAAACCCTCATCAGCCAGGCTATCTTGAATCCAGTGGCAAAGTGAGCAAGGGACCCACGTCTGGGCATACCCTGCCAACTTAGGGCGAACAAAGCGATACCAAAGGGGATGATGGACGGAGCGTTAGAGCAAATCATACACTCACCCCCAGTCAACTGATCTGGGTTTAATCCATCATCATTCTTTAGCTCACTCCACCACCCCAGTTCAGACATGGCCATATGCAAATCAATCTGACCCTGTGCCTCATGGGAACAGTCCAGCCCGAACTGCCAAGCCATGTCTTCCCTGGACCGGAAACAAGCATCCTGGGACCGGTTTCGGGTTCAAAACCCTCATCAGCCAGGCTATCTTGAATCCAGTGGCAAAGTGAGCAAGGGACCCACGTCTGGGCATACCCTGCCAACTTAGGGCGAACAAAGCGATACCAAAGGGGATGATGGACGGAGCGTTAGAGCAAATCAAACACTCAAAAGCTTTGCTCGGAAGCCCACTGCCTGTCCAGTTAAACGTCAACAAGCTGAATACCAAGGCTGATAGTCTTAAATCTATATCATGCCTCTTTAATCCACTATCAGACACTCACTTCCCCTTTATCTCACTCTTGCAGGTTCTTGCTTTCTCCCTTTGTGACGGTTTTGCAGTTTTTCTCTTCCTCCGTCTTTCCAATGCATGTGGTTTTCCCCTCTCTAGTCCTGGGTAAATATCTGATGCAGAAAATAGGTGCTGGCCCCCAAAAATAAGTGCTGGTGGCCCCCCAGTGGCAACCAGCAGCTCCTATTAAGCATTGTACAAATCCGGACAACCGCTTTCCCTAATTTCCCATATTGTCAGTTGTCATGTACAGTAATTTCTGTCAATTTGTCTGTGATGTCTGACCAATATTTTCCGATGGCTGAGGAATCCCAAAGCATGTGTTTTGAAACCCAGTGTAGATATTGAATGTGGGCTTGTAGTGTTGGCTTTGAGAAACATTTTGTTGAGTTTTTTTGCCTTTAGATAAATGGAATTGAATTTTGCATTCCAGGATCCCGTATGCGGATAAGCTGTAGCTTTGTTCCACTCTTCATTATTCAACGTTCATCCTATTTCTGTCTCCCAATTATTCCTTAATTCGTGTATGGGCCTTTTTGTGTGAATTTGAATAGCCTTTTGTAGCCAACTGTTCTGCCTTCAACCACTATGTACTGTGTCGTGCATATGGGGCTTATCACGTGCGATATTCCAGTATGTCTGACTCTGTTGTAATGATTGTGTATGTTACAAGCTGGCCTCCCTGTATACCAAACTCTTTCATTAGGGATTCAAGCATGAGCAGATGGCCTTCTAGGAACAGGCCACTCCGCGTCATAAAGCCTGCTTCAGCTCTCTTGTTGTGAGGTGTCCTTATGATTTGGGTAGAACACTGGTCCTTGACTGGCTTTGAGAAAGTGTATAAATAAGAAAAATAACAATTCAATTGTTGCCAGGAGGGTCAACCCCGATTAATAAATACAATACACCTAAGATTATACACCCTACCCTAGAAAACAGTAGATTACTCAAAGATGTATATTCAAAATACAAAAATACACCCACACATATTTCACTTAAGTAAGTTCATTGTTTTTATATTTTTTTTTTGTAGTCAAATACAATCATCAAACAATAGGTAATGCTATTACCACATGGAATTGAAGAGGTTGCACAAAGGATAGGAAAAGGACGTGTTCGTGAGAGGAGAGTGGAAGTTAGGAGGTTGAGGTACACACTGTTCCTTATTACAGAGAGACACTGGTCTATACAAGAGCCAGTAATCATAGGCCTGTCCAAGATCTTTTTACAATATTATTTACAATATTCATGAGTGCTTGATTGCAACATCCAATTTTGTGGGGGACAATATATGGAACAGGCCTTCGCTGGGGAGATGCGTCGACGTTTCGACCCGTCTTGTGCGAAGAGGGCGATTTGGAGCCTCCGCGTGCGGGTCTTCTTCAGGAACAGGGGGGAGGGCAACCTAATATTGATGCCAAAAATGGCCTCAGAGTATTAATCCCAAGTAGCCGGGAGCCAACGTTGGGCGAGCCAGGTATTTAATCCCATACGTTGAAGTGGTGTGGCCGCGCTGGAGAGACAACCATAAGTGAAGTCCTAATGTGTGGCTTAATTCCAGAACACTATTCGGGGATACAATCCTATTTGATCCCATGTGTAGAGTTCCCGCAAGGAGCGGTGAGGCCGTGCTGAGGAAACAACCAATAGTGAAGTCCTCAATGGTGGCTTAAGTCCAAAAGAATTATATACGGTGATCCAATCCTTTAGTGTCAAGAGCCGCTCTTACATGCCTCTTATCACCATCCGAGTGATTATGCACAATTATGTGAGGCCTTATTAGTCTTCAAAAGATTGTAAAGTCAATTCTATCAGTTTTAGAAAAGACAACTGCTAATTCTGACTACAAGTTGGAAATCTTAATATTAAATCTGACTATACAAAGTGATTGTTCAAGGTAAGTAGAGGCTCAAGGTAGGAATAGAAATACAGAATTTATGTCTAAACAAGAAGAATATAATACCCTAAAGAGAACCAATATGCTTAAAATAACTGAGGCAACTTAAACTAGATATAAAGGTCAAGAGGTAACCAAGAGGTAACCAAAAAAACTGAAAGCTGTGGCTGCAGAGGAAGTTTTTTCACTTCAAAGTCTGTTAGGTTACATCCCTGAACCCAGTACCCGGTGTAGTATCAGGTAAGTCGGTACCTTGTGTTCCGATATTTAATAAACAAAGTAAGTAAGAAAGAATTAAGAGACTTGCAATTAGTTTCAGACGTTTTTCAAGAAGAATTGCCAACAGAAATAACAAAGGTGCAAAAACAATGAAAAGGGGGAAAAAGCAAAAATGAAAGAATTACTAAATAAAATACTCCAAGTGTCTAAGATTCAGTTCAGAAATAGTGCCATAGACCCGAATCGAAATATAAAGAATAAGGATATAAAGACAATATTAATATCCTTGTCCAAGCCACCGCATAGCCAAGATATTAATAACCAAGAAACACTGACCATAGCTGCTCCCAAAGAAAGGTTAAATCAGCGTGCCCCAGAATTTGTGGACAGTACCCTCTTACTGTAGGAAAAATGGCAGACTCATTAAATATAAACAATGACATAATTCATGCCCTGCCTAATTTTTCACTAACATCAACAAATGTTTGTAGATTATTGAAATTATGGATCTGTTTGCACAAGAACATAGACCTTTGAATAGACAAATGATCCCTTGTTTATTAAAAAATGCACCAGCTGCTTTACACCCTAGCCTCTGCTGAAATAAAGCTGGTATTCCTTTAAGGAAGGGGGCCCCACTCCCTGAGCCATTAATGGCTCTGGAGACCCCATTCGCCAGTGCCGGCTCACAGGCTGTGTCCCGAGGTGCCCACCCCTAGAACGTCGCGGTTACCCTGCTCGCAGCAGCGCGGCAGGGAAACCAGTGTTTGCTCTTGCTTGGCGGGAGCATTTTTAAATCTCCCGCCAAGCAGGAGCAAGCACCAAGTCCACTCCCAGCTGGTGGGAGCTTCACATATGCTCCCACCGGCTGGGAGCCGACTTTAGATCTGTTTACCGTCCCGCAGTGGTGCGGGCAGGGAAGCAGATCTAAATATTGTTCCTTCCCGCAGGCAGCAGCATTATTAGCTGCTCCTTGCAGACGGGACAGTACCCGCTCCCGCTGTATGTGGGGAGCGGGCTGCCCCCCACCAAGGATATGGTAAGCGACCTAGGTGGGCACCAGGGCACCCACCTTTTATTCTGCATGTCCCTGGGGGATAGGGCTCCTGGGGCCAAAATCAGCCTGGGAAAGGGGGCCACCTACCCACCCCACCCCGTAAAAGGGGCCTGGTGATAGGGTCCCCGGGGCCGAAATTGGCCCGGAGAGGGTATCCGTAGCCTACCCCCCTTATACCTTTTTTAAAAAACCTTTCTAGGACACAGGGACCACAGAGTCCTGTAATGGCGCTCACAAGAATTTTCTCTGAGTTGGGGCCAATGAATCGGATCACTTAGTACCGCAGTACTAGTACAAGTTCAGGAGTACCAAAATTGCAGACAAGCCGAAAAGCTCTCACAGCCAATCTGTGGGCCCTATTTTATTTGATTTTGGTACCACAAGACATCCTGTGGGTCCAGATATACCTATTTTTTTAACCCCTTCATGACTATTAGAGTACATCTTTAAACACAAATTTCTGAAATGCAATTTTTTGTTTTCTTAAGCTTGGCACTGCTAGACCAATCTACACAAAACCTTCCAATAAAAATAAACACTGGGACTGGCATGGCAAGGTTTGTACAGATTCGCCAAGTGGAGAGTCCTAAAAAGCGGTGGGGAGGGGGGGTTAAAAAAGTGTCCTTTACCCTTTTAACTCCCATACAATACTTTGCTCCTTGATTCAGAAAAAGATGGCTAGATGCAAGTGCTGCCAAGAAGAAGATCCCCTTTGATAGGCACAATCATCAAACTTGCACACAAATAACAATAAATAATATCACCAAAACAGAAATACAATTTGCCAAAAAAATGAATTCTCAATAAATCCTATGTAGGCCAAATCATCATTCAACAATTTATTATAAGTTGATATATTAAAAACATATTACAATGCAAAGTAAATCATAAAATACACATTAATAATAGTAAAAAGACTTAAAAACAGTCTAGTGCATCAATTATTCAAAAAACACCTCAATTATACTAACACAGTGGGAGAACAAGTTAGACACTTAATTTTTTTGTCATTAGAACCTCACTAGTCTAACTGGGATCATTTGTTTCCAACAGAAACCGTACATCTGCTAAAATTTATTGGTCCAACAAATGTCACAGAGATCTAGTGTTCACTTTTTCTACAGTGCATCGACGCGTTTCGGTGGGTTCTAGAATTCGACAACCACCTTCTTCAGGAAAAAATCGATATCTCCCAGCATTGAATCGTTATCTATATCAAACATCACAAAATAAAAAAGAAAAGGAAAAACATAAGCATTATACATTATCAAACATTATTGGCCCCACTCAAATAGTATTTACATAATGGTGATATTTTAAAAAAACGCATACGTCAAGAGCCCATTCATACAGAAGAATGTTAAAGTACCGAGATCTAACTTTGGTACAGTTGTGGAAATACCTTGATTCCCTACAAACAATCGCTTCTGGCAGTTAAAAGCGTTGCATCAAAGATCCAAGGGTGAGCATGTATGCATATCCCTACACCAAATTCTCCGGGGATCTGCAAATATAATAACATCCTCCATGAGGTATATATGTGTTAGACCTGGCACCATTGGCGTGGGTCTCCCTTCCATTTTTTGCTGTTGCCTCTTATGTTTTTGCTGGTTTTAGATGCTTTTGGGCACTGTGCCACTGCTGTTCAGTGCCACAGTGCAAGTGCTCCCTATGGTAAATTAATGTATGGATTAGTGACTCCATGATTGGCTTAATTGGTTTACTTGTCAGAACCTAGTCCCAGGGCTTGTAAATCCAATGCTGCTGGTGGGCTTGCAGCACTGGTTGTGCCACCCACCGGAGCAGCTTGTAAAGTGTGTCTCAGGCCTGCCATTGCAGAGCCTGTGTGCAGTCTGGTACTGCCATGTTGACTGGGCAAGTGTACCCACTTGCCAGTTCCTAAACCTTCCCTTTTATACATATTAGTCACCCCTAAGGTAGGCCCAAGGGCAGGGTGCATTGTAGGTAAAAGGTAGGACATGTCCGGGTGTGTGTGGCATGTCCTAATAGTGAATTACAGCCATTTTCGTTTTTCACTATTGCAAGGCTACCTGTTCCCCATAGGCCAGAATGGGCAGTTAGATTATAACATCTTATAATCCTAACTGACTCAGGGAACTAGGTAGAAATTCGAGTTTTTTTTAAAATTTTTTCAAAAACCTTTTTTAACAAATTTGTATAGACAAATTACATTCTTGCACTAAATCACAGCACCATGCACATAATTACAATTGCGGATCACAGAAGGTACCAATAGCACGTAACATTAGGAAGCGGCAGCGTAGCAAATGGTTTACAGGCACGTCGGAACAATAAACGGTCATTGGAGTGAGGCGCACAGGGCTTGAGTGGAGGGGCAGGTCTAAGGAGAAGGAGCAGGGGGGGGAGGCCGATAACTATCCTACACCGGCGGCTGCCGCGGGCGGAGTGCCGGCGGGGAGCGCGGGAGAGGAAGCCAGACGCTGGGGGGAGCGAGCAAGGAGGTATGACAGAAGGGGCCCCCATATGTCGTGTGGGCGAGATCTGACTGGCATAAGGTCCCAGAACTCGGACAATAGGGTCTGGCAGCGCGATGCATCCTCGAGCCATTGAGCGAATTTAGGTGCAGGTCTGCGGCCCCAACACATGGAAACCCTGCGCCGTGCAAGGACAAGCAGCATGGCGATTAGACGGCGGGAGGCGTCCGGGCAGAATTTAACAAAGCCAAGGAGGCAAAGCGGGGGTCAGGCTGAACCGGAGAGGAGGTAATCTCTGATATAGCAGAGCAGACCTCACGCCAGTAATCGGCGACCTTGGGACATAACCAGGCAAGATGGGCGAAATCCGCCGCAGGGGCGGAACAGCGTAGGCATCTGTCACTAGGGATGAGTCCCATCTTGTGCAACTGGACAGGGGTGCGGTAGAGCCTATGCAAGTATTTGAAATGAATTAGGCGCAGGCGGTAGTTGGGGGATAATCGCTTAGTCTGCTGACAACAGTATAACCAATCAGGTTGAGAGATGTCTGTGCCGAGGTCTCGCCCCACGCCACACGAGCGCGATCGGTAGAGGCGGAGGTGGCCGCCAGCGTTAGGGCATATAATTTAGTTACCAACTTCCGCGGGGAGGGAGACGAATATAGGAACTCAAGAGCGTTCATCGAGGTAGGAGGCAGGGGGAACGCGGGGTGCAGCTCTCGACATATGGCCCTTAGCTGATAAAAAAGCAGAGTGTCCATGGGGCCAGAATTTTCAGCCAGGGAATAAAACGTATTCCCTGGGTAGAGATCTCCAACCGTATTCAGCCCCAGGCGGGTAGCATGTTTAGCCATACCAGATGGCTGAAGAGGAGGAAAAGATGGGTGCCGAACTATCGGCATCAAATTTGCAGAAAGCGAGGGAGCACCGGAGAAACGACGAAGTCCTTCCCAGGCCCACCGTAAGGTCTCAACCGTATCTATTTCAGTGCGGGGGAGTTTTACTGGGGCGAACAGGGCAGTGGTGAGCGGCCACGGGGCGGCAACATCCGCCTCGACCGCCACGTGAGGCTGGAACGGAGTGGGATGAAGCCAAAAGTGCAAGAAGCTGGCCTGAGCACACAGTGCATAGAGCTTAAAGTTAGGGGCGCTGAGGCCGCCACACGACATTGGAAGGGTGAGTACGTTGTACGCGATCCTAGGTTGCTTGCCAGCCCAGAGAAGAGTGATGATCAACGAGCGAATCCTGCGAAAAAAATGGGCGGTGAGGGGGACAGGTACGTTCAGGAATAAATATAGGAATTTGGGGAGGACAACAATCTTGGCGATGGCTATTCGACCAGCTAACGAAAGGGGCAGTTGGCTCCAAAGGGGGATCTTCGACTCAAGCCAGTCCACCGCACGACCGAAATTAGCCCTCCAGAGTTCGTCCACGTCCCTACTCAACCAGACACCCAGATATCGAGTGGGACCGGACGCCCAGGCGAAGGGATATTCCGAGGTAAAAGGAGTGGTGGCGTCCGTGAGAGGGAAGAGGATTGACTTGTTCCAATTGACCTGTATGCCTGAAAAGCCCCCAAACCGTATGACCTCGCGCACTAGAGGACTAAGGTGTTCCTGGGGGTGTCGGACATATAATGTGATGTCGTCCGCATACATAGAAACCAGGAGTGCGCGCGCCTCAAACCCGATGCCCCTCTGGGTGTGGTGTTGCCGTAGTCGGGCCGCAAGTGGTTCCATCGCGATGGCGAATAGCATCGGCGAGAGCGGGCATCCCTGGCGGGTGCCACGGCCGACAGGGAAGGGATCGGATACCATGCCGTTGATCCGTAGACGGGCGGTGGGGAGAGTGTACAATAGTGAGACTTTACGAATAAATATTGAACTGAAACCGAGACGTGGGAGAATGAAGAAGAGGAAGGGCCATTCTAAGGTGTCGAAGGCCTTGGTGGCATCAAGCAGGGCGGCCACCGCAGGAAGCGCTGGGTTAATCTGATGAAGGACGGAAAAAATGGTTCGTAGGTTGTGGGAAGTTGCCCGGCCAGGTATGAAGCCGGACTGGTCTGGACGGGCGATGAGCGGCATGAGAGGGAGAAGTCGCGACGCAAGCAGTTTGGCGAATATTTTGTTATCAATATTTATAAGAGACAGGGGCCGGTAGGAGTCTCGCCGTTCGGGGGGCTTATCTGGTTTTAGAAGGAGGGTCAGCATGGCCTCCCGGAGCGAAGGTGGAAATTGTCCACACTCAAAGGACTTATTATACATGGCGGCCACGTGTGGCACGAGTAGTGGAGCAAAAGTCTTGTAAAAGGAGACAGGGAGGCCGTCCGGACCAGGTGCCTTGTCACCTGGCATACCGTTGATGGCGGCAAGGATTTCCTCTTTAGAAAAGGGCTCGTCAAGATATTCTCGGTGGTGATTTTCGAGCCATAAGAGCTCGAGGGTATCAAAGTACTGGTCGAGGGCCTCCGCGGAGGAGCGGGACCAGCAGTGTACAACTGCGAATAAAAATTCGTGAAACGCGCCTTGATCTCCTCGGAGGAGGTGGTGCGAGAAGGGCCACCGTCCAGGAGCGCCACGATGTAGGATGCAGCACGGGCCGGACGGAGAAGACTGGCCAAAGTCCTACCCGGCCGGTCTCCCTCACCAAAGCGGCGCGCACGGGCCTCACTGCCAAGGAACGAGAGTTCTCTATTAGCCTCCTCGGAGAACTCTGTATGTTTTTCGCGAAGGCGGGCGAGTGTGTCTGGGCAAGGATCAAGAGCATGAGAGGCGTCCAGGCATTTAATTTCGGATTCCAACTTAGTAAGGGTATTACGTATGGAGCGCAGGACCCCGGATTGTTTAGAAATACACGCCCCGCGAATGACGACTTTAAAACCCTCCCAAAGAGTGGAAGGGGAATCCACAGAGCCCTCATTGAGCTCAAAGTAGTTAGTGATCGCGGTCTGGATCTCATCACAAAAACGGAATCCCGCAGAGCGTTAGATGGTAGCCTCCAGGAGAAAGCACGACGGGTGGCCTGGGGTAGACTAAGTCTGAGCCGGACAGGGGCGTGATCTGAGAGGGTGCGCGCCATGTGATCAACGGAAGTGATTTTCATACAATCAAGGACCTGCTCTGCTGGTGATCTGGACTCCTGAAAGGACGTCCACATATATTTTCTCAGGCACAAAATCTTGTGTGCCGCAACAGTGGATCAGTGTCTCCCATCTGCCATCTAGTGTCTAAAATCACTATTTTTGAACCACATGTGCTGTATGTATCAATTGTGCCCCCTCACGAATCACCACGGAAGGGAGTGAAACAGGGGAAGTAAAAGTGGGAAACAAAGAAGACAGTGCCTCACGGGAGTAACACCATGGGAGTTTACAGACTGATACTCGCCTGTATCCTCAGGTTCTCATCATTAGCAACTGCCAACTTTTACAACAACATAAAGAGTGAGGAAAAAAGAAGACAAAGTGCAAAGACTGTGTATGTTCGTGCACAATGCGTGAACCCTATGTAGGAAACCGGGGTCTACCAATAGAACAGCCGGTATACCTAGAATCTAAAACCGAGCTAGACAACCACTAGCTGAACTACTTTATTTCTTGGCTGTGTGTCTACTCCATTAAAACCAACATGTTTCATTGCCCGTAAGAGATTTTTGCGGCAACTTCATCAGGGTAGGGTCAGCGTCCTCACTGCACCACTTTCCTCTGTTTGTCAAACCTACAAACAACAGAGAACATACAACACATTTCAAAACAACACATATCTCAGCACAGGCATCAAACTGAAAACAAGAGAAGGACTCCTGTAATATATGTAGCACACCAAAAACCGAGACGATTAGTTTTGGTGCTACTAGTGGGGGAATGTCGACACCACATCTGATATATTTACCATGAGGTTGCCAGTCTTCAGCATACCTGCAACCTCTTAAAAATGCTTCTAACCCTGTGTGTGTGTACTAGTCCACAGACACATCATCCGGCTCTGTCGCTGCTCTCAGTCAGTCTGTGTGGGAGAAAAGATAAGGTGTATCAAGTATAATCCCGGGTTCTTTAGACCCCATGTTAAGCTCAAATGGCACTAGAGAAATGAACGTTGCCTCTATAGCAAATGGGACAGATGAGTATGACAGCCTACTGCCTGCTCCATTTACCGTAGCCACTTTCCTCACAAGCCACTCTACTAGCTATCACCCTTGATGTATATAGGGGTGCACCTATATTAAAAGAGTTAGTATCCCTCCTACTAACATGCACGAGGCTGCCATATTCCCAGGGCTTAATAATACACGGTCGGGAAAATTCCTCCTTCAATAAAAGTTTTTCAATAAAGATTTTTGCATCTTACCGAGACTCCTCGGGTTACCAGCTACCGCTCAGCACCTCATCATGTTGCTCTCACTCCTGTGTATTTATGGGGCTACGCACGCTGCCTCAGATTGATTAGACCCGCCCAGCCTTTGGTCCTTGTAGGTAGCTTATACTTCCATCATACAACACGGCGGCCATTTCGAAATGTCTATCGCTAGCTACTAAGATGCATTTAGGAGTGCAGCTATACAAAAAAGTTATACAAAAAAGTTGATACCCCTCCTACCAAGAGGCAGTTCTTCAACCTCAAGGTTACCACACTATCGGGGTTTGATGATATACGGGAGAAAAACTCCTCCCTCAACAGAAATTGTTCAGACATTTTTTTAAAAATTTTTAACAATTTTTCCGCATCTTACCGGAACTCCTCGAGTTGCCGGCTGCCGCTCAGCACCTCATCATGTTCCTCTCACTATTGTGTGTTTATAGAGCTGCGCCTGCTACCTCAAATTGATAGGACCTGCCCTGCCTTCGGTCCTTGTAGGTGGCTCGCTTCCTTCAAAACGGCGGCCATTTTAAAGTGTCTCTCGCCGGCTACTGAGAACCGACTAGATTCTAATCTTCGGAGTTTACACATTTCAAAATATGTATATATATCATGGGTAGTTGTAAATTACCATGTTACCTGCCACAGTCCTTTTGTCGAAAATCAATACTCAAAAGACTTTTATCTTCAACAAGTTTTTACAAAATATATATATTAGATGTTTGGTATACCTGCTCAAGTCTATATCAGCTCCCCCTGAGTCATAAACAACATTCTTCAACTCAAGTAAAGCCATTAGGGAATTACTAGGGTCTCTGCTCAGATAGTACACACCCTCTGCTCTAGTGTGTTATTCGTTGAGTATATTCATTCAGTCATCAACAGTGCGGTGTATAATTCCTCAGGCTAACTCCATTCAGAAGGGTACCACTTTGTTCCATTCAATAAAATCATTAAGCCCATTGCGATCTACCCCCTCTTGATATATCCAGCGGGCTTCTTTGGAGATCAGTCTGTTCTCCATGTTGTGCTGAGTCGCCTAGAACCTTTTCTAGTACCACCCATCGTATATCCCTGTGTTTATGTTTCAGGGTAACATAGTGTTGAACAAATTTCGTCGTGAGTTTTCCCGCTTTGAGCGTGCTCACATGCTCCTGTATTCTAACTTTGACCTTACGGGTCGTGAGGCCAATGTAGTGAAGGTCACATGGACATGTGATTCTGTAAATAACATTAACCGTGTTACAATTACTGAACCTATTCAAATGCCATGTTTTTCCATTTGCGCATGTGACATTCTTGGTAGCTGTTGTCAGTTCACAGACCGAGCACCCCCACAGGGGTAATGTCCCGGGGACACTGCCGGTTCCCTTGATTCCTGCACAGGACGTGTATGAACCAGACGGTCACGTAGGTTAGAGGACCGTTTAAATGCGAATCTGGGTGGAGGCATTTTCATAGAGACAGTACTAAGTAAATGCCAGTGTCTTCTTATGATCTGTCTGATCTTAGTCGAACAAGGCCCAAACGTGGTTACCACTGGAATACATTCATTTCTGACCTTGTTTGTCCTCTCCAGGAGGGCATCTCTAGGTGTATTTAGCGCTCTCTTCCTGGCCTGTGTGATGACTTTTTGGGGTATGCACGATCTTCCAATCTCCTTGACAGTTCTGCCGTTTGTTCTAAATAGCTCTGAGTGGACGTACAGTTTCTGCGGTACCGCAAAAATTGCCCCACCGGCAGATTGTCTCGCAGAGCCCTCGGATGATAGGATCTATAATGAAGGAGTGAGTTCATATTGGTGGGTTTATGATGTACATAGGTATCGAGTTTATTATCATTCGCCTGTATATCTAGATCCAGATATGTAGCTGTATTTTTATTCACTGTCCAAGTAAATTTAAGGCAATCGTCCAAGGTGTTGAGCCAGATAAGGAATTGCTGTAATTCCTCTTCCGTCCCAGTCCAAATGCATAGAACATCATCAATAAATCTCTTCCAGAGGACAATGTTCCTCTGGAAGGGATTGGTGGAGTGATTGATGTAGTTGGATTCAAACTGGCCTACATAAATGCAGGCCAGACTGGGGGGCAAAAGTAGCCCCCATTGAAGTCCCAGACGTCTGGAGATAGAGTTGGTCTTTATATGAAAAAAGTTTCGTGTTAGTGCTATCTCAATGCATTGTAGCACAAAGGTCTGGGGAGTATCATAAAACCATTCACATTCCCCCAGGGCGCGGGCAGCTGCCACCAACGTCGCTTCCTGGGGATGTTGGTGTATAATGACTCAATGTCGATGGTAACTAGAAACTGATGATCAGGATCATATACCACATTCTCTATATATCTTAAAATATCAGTGGTATCTTGTATATAGGATGGTTGCTTAATAACACACTCTCTCAAAAAGAAATCCGCAAACTGGGATAACGGTTCAAGCAGAGATTGGATGCCCGATACAATCTGGCGCCCAGGAGGTGGACGCTGGGGCTTATGAATTTTGGGCACGATGTAAAAAGCAGGGGTCCTAGGTTTTGTATTGATCAAGAAGTCGGCCTCTTTAGTAGTTAGCCATTTCTTCTCCCTAGCTACAGACACCACCTTAGATATTATATTCTGTAGTTCTTTAGTTGGATCCCTCATCAAGGGTTTGTAATGCTGCCGAACTCCCAGTAGTCTGGTAGCCTCTGCTTCATAATCACATGTGTTCATCACCACCACCGCCCCGCCCTTATCGGCCGGTTTGATGGTGATGGACCTATTACCCTGTAGTGATTTCACAGCTTGCCAATCTTTACTGCTCATATTGCTGTGGGCTGTGGTAGTCCGGTTAGATTCAAGGTCAGTGATATCTTTTATAACCTTTTGTTCAAAGACCTGGACCTCCGGGCCTACTTGATTATTCAATGGACAGAACTGTGATGGGCGTCGCAAATTGGACGCATATATGGAGGCTGGTTCTAGTTCTTTTCCCTCGAAGAATTTTTGCAGCTTAATTTTTCTCATCAAGCCATTAAACTCTCCTCTGAGTTTGAAACTATCATGTTTGGGTGTTGGGACATAACCCAGGCCCTTATTAAGGACCCGATTCTCATCCTCAGTGAGTATATGATCTGACAAGTTGACCACTATATTTAAGTTCTTACTTTTGTCTGCTACAGGGGGTTCTGCCCGACTGCGGGTAATTCTTGGAGAGAACATTTGCCATGTTGTGTTCAAGTTTTGCCGAGCTCTTCCCCTGCCCCTGCCTCTGTGATTGGCCCCTCTTTGGTCTGTAGGGTGCTGTCCTAAAAAAGCCCGAAATAGAGCTCCTAAGTCTTGGTCAGTGGTTTCTTGCGGGTTGAATCTCACCCGTGGGTTACTGGTAGTCTGTTGCCCAGAATACTCCTCTTCCTCGCTGCTCGTATTATCAAATGTCCAATTATTCGGTGTTCTCCTGCCCTGACGTCGCCCACCCCTGGGGGCCTGCTGTGGTTTGACTGGGTCAGGGCCTAGTTGGTAATATTGATCCTCCACATACGGGAAAGCCCACTCGTGACTGAATCTGTCTAGGTTCCTTTTAACCCCTTAATTTTCTGATTAACCATATAGGTTTGGTATTCCCCAATATCACTTTGAATTTTAGCCAATTGCTCTTTCGTATCCACAATGGTAGTGTCAGCCTTGATGGTAGTCTCAAGGTCTAATATTTCTTTGAGAAGTTCTTCACTTAGTCTCTTAGCTGTGTTAATAATGAGGATAAGCCAATCCCGGGTGCATTTGTTAGCTATGTAGCTCCAATCCACCCGGAACCTCTTATCCTCCAGAAAGATCTTGGGCTCTAATCGGACTAGGAGACTAGCTGGTGCTGCGCCTGCACGGAGATATTCAGTCATTAACGCTCCATGCAGCGCTATTCTTATCTGGCGTTTCCTAATACTCGTGAGCTTGTCCCATTCATCACGGGCTGTGGCTGTTCCACTCAGTGGTGCATTTGGCAAAAGTGGTGGCCCCGATAGAATGGAGGCTATGTGATCTTCAGTAAACACCAGACAAAAATTTGCCATATCAGACACCCCATGTGGTTCAAAAATAGTGATTTTAGACACTAGATGGCAGATGGGAGACACTGATCCACTGTTGCGGCACACAAGATTTTGTGCCTGAGAAAATATATGTGGACGTCCTTTCAGGAGTCCAGATCACCAGCAGAGCAGGTCCTTGATTGTATGAAAGTCTATGAGTGGGGGGCGACCTGTTCTGTTTCTCTCTCCCCCTTGGCTCCCAGTTGTGATTAGTATTGAGAACGGCAGATTAGCCGTGAGAGCCCATCATTAATATTTATAGGGATGTCCTTCTGAATCCCCAGTTTTTACATTCACATATCTCAGGCGGCATCTTTTTATGTGTGGGATTGTTTGACATCCATCTGATATACAGGGGTGTCTGATATGGCAAATTTTTGTCTGGCGTTTACCTGAAGATCACATAGCCTCCATTCTATCGGGGCCACCACTTTTGCCAAATGCACCACTGAGTGGAACAGCCACAGCCCGTGATGAATGGGACAAGCTCACGAGTATTAGGAAACGCCAGATAAGAATAGCGCTGCATGGAGCGTTAATGACTGAATATCTCCGTGCAGGCGCAGCACCAGCTAGTCTCCTAGTCCGATTAGAGCCCAAGATCTTTCTGGAGGATAAGAGGTTCCGGGTGGATTGGAGCTACATAGCTAACAAATGCACCCGGGATTGGCTTATCCTCATTATTAACACAGCTAAGAGACTAAGTGAAGAACTTCTCAAAGAAATATTAGACCTTGAGACTACCATCAAGGCTGACACTACCATTGTGGATACGAAAGAGCAATTGGCTAAAATTCAAAGTGATATTGGGGAATACCAAACCTATATGGTTAATCAGAAAATTAAGGGGTTAAAAAGGAACCTAGACAGATTCAGTCACGAGTGGGCTTTCCCGTATGTGGAGGATCAATATTACCAACTAGGCCCTGACCCAGTCAAACCACAGCAGGCCCCCAGGGGTGGGCGACGTCGGGGCAGGAGAACACCGAATAATTGGACATTTGATAATACGAGCAGCGAGGAAGAGGAGTATTCTGGGCAACAGACTACCAGTAACCCACGGGTGAGATTCAACCCGCAAGAAACCACTGACCAAGACTTAGGAGCTCTATTTCGGGCTTTTTAGGACAGCACCCTACAGACCAAAGAGGGGCCAATCACAGAGGCAGGGGCAGGGGAAGAGCTCGGCAAAACTTGAACACAACATGGCAAATGTTCTCTCCAAGAATTACCCGCAGTCGGGGCAGAACCCCCTGTAGCAGACAAAAGTAAGAACTTAAATATAGTGGTCAACTTGTCAGATCATATACTCACTGAGGATGAGAATCGGGTCCTTAATAAGGGCCTGGGTTATGTCCCAACACCCAAACATGATAGTTTCAAACTCAGAGGAGAGTTTAATGGCTTGATGAGAAAAATTAAGCTGCAAAAATTCTTCGAGGAAAAGAACTAGAACCAGCCTCCATATATGCGTCCAATTTGCGACGCCCATCACAGTTCTGTCCATTGAATAATCAAGTAGGCCCGGAGGTCCAGGTCTTTGAACAAAAGGTTATAAAAGATATCACTGACCTTGAATCTAACCTGACTACCACAGCCCACAGCAATATGAGCAGTAAAGATTGGCAAGCTGTGAAATCACTACAGGTAATAGGTCCATCACCATCAAACCGGCCGATAAGGGCGGGGCGGTGGTGGTGATGAACACATGTGATTATGAAGCAGAGGCTACCAGACTACTGGGAGTTCGGCAGCATTACAAACCCTTGATGAGGGATCCAACTAAAGAACTACAGAATATAATATCTAAGGTGGTGTCTGTAGCTAGGGAGAAGAAATGGCTAACTACTAAAGAGGCCGACTTCTTGATCAATACAAAACCTAGGACCCCTGCTTTTACATCGTGCCCAAAATTCATAAGCCCCAGCGTCCACCTCCTGGGCGCCCGATTGTATCGGGCATCCAATCTCTGCTTGAACCGTTATCCCAGTTTGCGGATTTCTTTTGAGAGAGTGTGTTATTAAGCAACCATCCTATATACAAGATACCACTGATATTTTAAGATATATAGAGAATGTGGTATATGATCCTGATCATCAGTTTCTAGTTACCATCGACATTGAGTCATTATACACCAACATCCCCCAGGAAGCGACGTTGGTGGCAGCTGCCCGCGCCCTGGGGAATGTGAATGGTTTTATGATACTCCCCAGACCTTTGTGCTACAATGCATTGAGATAGCACTAACACGAAACTTTTTTCATATAAAGACCAACTCTATCTCCAGACGTCTGGGACTTCAATGGGGGCTACTTTTGCCCCCAGTCTGGCCTGCATTTATGTAGGCCAGTTTGAATCCAACTACATCAATCACTCCACCAATCCCTTCCAGAGGAACATTGTCCTCTGGAAGAGATTTATTGATGATGTCCTATGCATTTGGACTGGGACGGAAGAGGAATTACAGCAATTCCTTATCTGGCTCAACACCTTGGACGTATGCCTTAAATTTACTTGGACAGTGAATAAAAATACAGCTACATATCTGGATCTAGATATACAGGCGAATGATAATAAACTCGATACCTATGTACATCATAAACCCACCAATATGAACTCACTCCTTCATTATAGATCCTATCATCCGAGGGCTCTGCGAGACAATCTGCCGGTGGGGCAATTTTTACGGTACCGCAGAAACTGTACGTCCACTCAGAGCTATTTAGAACAAACGGCAGAACTGTCAAGGAGATTGGAAGATCGTGCATACCCCAAAAAGTCATCACACAGGCCAGGAAGAGAGCGCTAAATACACCTAGAGATGCCCTCCTGGAGAGGACAAACAAGGTCAGAAATGAATGTATTCCAGTGGTAACCACGTTTGGGCCTTGTTCGACTAAGATCAGACAGATCATAAGAAGACACTGGCATTTACTTAGTACTGTCTCTATGAAAATGCCTCCACCCAGATTCGCATTTAAACGGTCCTCTAACCTACGTGACCGTCTGGTTCATACACGTCCTGTGCAGGAATCAAGGGAACCGGCAGTGTCCCCGGGACATTACCCCTGTGGGGGGTGCTCGGTCTGTGAACTGACAACAGCAACCAAGAATGTCACATGCGCAAATGGAAAAACATGGCATTTGAATAGGTTCAGTAATTGTAACACGGTTAATGTTATTTACAGAATCACATGTCCATGTGACCTTCACTACATTGGCCTCACGACCCGTAAGGTCAAAGTTAGAATACAGGAGCATGTGAGCACGCTCAAAGCGGGAAAACTCACGACGAAATTTGTTCAACACTATGTTACCCTGAAACATAAACACAGGGATATACGATGGGTGGTACTAGAAAAGGTTCTAGGCGACCAGCACAACATGGAGAACAGACTGATCTCCAAAGAAGCCCGCTGGATATATCAAGAGGGGGCAGATCGCAATGGGCTTAATGATTTTATTGAATGGAACAAAGTGGTACCCTTCTGAATGGAGTTAGCCTGAGGAATTATACACCGCACTGTTGATGACTGAATGAATATACTCAACGAATAACACACTAGAGCAGAGGGTGTGTACTATCTGAGCAGAGACCCTAGTAATTCCCTAATGGCTTTACTTGAGTTGAAGAATGTTGTTTATGACTCAGGGGGAGCTGATATAGACTTGAGCAGGTATACCAAACATCTAATATATATATTTTGTAAAAACTTGTTGAAGATAAAAGTCTTTTGAGTATTGATTTTCGACAAAAGGACTGTGGCAGGTAACATGGTAATTTACAACTACCCATGATATATATACATATTTTGAAATGTGTAAACTCCGAAGATTAGAATCTAGTCGGTTCTCAGTAGCCGGCGAGAGACACTTTAAAATGGCCGCCGTTTTGAAGGAACGAGCCACCTACAAGGACCGAAGGCAGGGCAGGTCCTATCAATTTGAGGTAGCAGGCGCAGCTCTATAAACACACAATAGTGAGAGGAACATGATGAGGTGCTGAGCGGCAGCCGGCAACTCGAGGAGTTCCGGTAAGATGCGGAAAAATTGTTAAAATTTTTAAAAAAATGTCTGAACAATTTCTGTTGAGGGAGGAGTTTTTCTCCCGTATATCATCAAACCCCGATAGTGTGGTAACCTTGAGGTTGAAGAACTGCCTCTTGGTAGGAGGGGTATCAACTTTTTTGTATAACTTTTTTGTATAGCTGCACTCCTAAATGCATCTTAGTAGCTAGCGATAGACATTTCGAAATGGCCGCCGTGTTGTATGATGGAAGTATAAGCTACCTACAAGGACCAAAGGCTGGGCGGGTCTAATCAATCTGAGGCAGCGTGCGTAGCCCCATAAATACACAGGAGAGAGAGCAACATGATGAGGTGCTGAGCGGTAGCTGGTAACCCGAGGAGTCTCGGTAAGATGCAAAAATCTTTATTGAAAAACTTTTATTGAAGGAGGAATTTTCCCGACCGTGTATTATTAAGCCCTGGGAATATGGCAGCCTCGTGCATGTTAGTAGGAGGGATACTAACTCTTTTAATATAGGTGCACCCCTATATACATCAAGGGTGATAGCTAGTAGAGTGGCTTGTGAGGAAAGTGGCTACGGTAAATGGAGCAGGCAGTAGGCTGTCATACTCATCTGTCCCATTTGCTATAGAGGCAACGTTCATTTCTCTAGTGCCATTTGAGCTTAACATGGGGTCTAAAGAACCCGGGATTATACTTGATACACCTTATCTTTTCTCCCACACAGACTGACTGAGAGCAGCGACAGAGCCGGATGATGTGTCTGTGGACTAGTACACACACACAGGGTTAGAAGCATTTTTAAGAGGTTGCAGGTATGCTGAAGACTGGCAACCTCATGGTAAATATATCAGATGTGGTGTCGACATTCCCCCACTAGTAGCACCAAAACTAATCGTCTCGGTTTTGGTGTGCTACATATATTACAGGAGTCCTTCTCTTGTTTTCAGTTTGATGCCTGTGCTGAGATATGTGTTGTTTTGAAATGTGTTGTATGTTCTCTGTTGTTTGTAGGTTTGACAAACAGAGGAAAGTGGTGCAGTGAGGACGCTGACCCTACCCTGATGAAGTTGCCGCAAAAATCTCTTACGGGCAATGAAACATGTTGGTTTTAATGGAGTAGACACACAGCCAAGAAATAAAGTAGTTCAGCTAGTGGTTGTCTAGCTCGGTTTTAGATTCTAGGTATACCGGCTGTTCTATTGGTAGACCCCGGTTTCCTACATAGGGTTCACGCATTGTGCACGAACATACACAGTCTTTGCACTTTGTCTTCTTTTTTCCTCACTCTTTATGTTGTTGTAAAAGTTGGCAGTTGCTAATGATGAGAACCTGAGGATACAGGCGAGTATCAGTCTGTAAACTCCCATGGTGTTACTCCCGTGAGGCACTGTCTTCTTTGTTTCCCACTTTTACTTCCCCTGTTTCACTCCCTTCCGTGGTGATTCGTGAGGGGGGCACAATTGATACATTCAGCACATGTGGTTCAAAAATAGTGATTTTAGACACTAGATGGCAGATGGGAGACACTGATCCACTGTTGCGGCACACAAGATTTTGTGCCTGAGAAAATATATGTGGACGTCCTTTCAGGAGTCCAGATCACCAGCAGAGCAGGTCCTTGATTGTATGAAAGTCTATGAGTGGGGGGCGACCTGTTCTGTTTCTCTCTCCCCCTTGGCTCCCAGTTGTGATTAGTATCAACGGAAGTGAGCCAGGAAAGAGCGTCAGGAGAGGAGATCCAAAGGTCCAGCCGGGACCAACAGCCACGAGTGCCGGTGACGCAAGTGCCCTCACGGGTCTCGGGATGTGTGTGGCGCCAAGTGTCATACAGGGAGTTCTCAGTGAGAATGGAATTCAGAAATGCCGCGGCGCGGGGGTGGGAAGCATGTGGGCCAGAGCGATCCAAAGCGGGGGATAGTGTGACATTAAAATCCCCACCCCAGAGAAGCGCAGCGGGGCCAAGGGATGAAATGTGGTGCCACACCTGCATAAAAAATTCTGGGTCGTCGGTGTTGGGACCATAGATGGCAGCAATCGTGACAGGCTGGGCCCGAAGGGAGCCATGGAGGATGACAAAACGCCCCGCGGGATCAGCGATAGCTTGGGAGGTATGCCATTGGAGCCCCCTACGTATGAGAATCGAGACCCCCGAGAGTAGTTGGAGTAATAAGAAGAGTGAGATTCTCCCCAGTGTCGAGAGTGTAATCTGGCAGCAGACGCAGGGAGCAGGTGGGTCTCTTGCAGCAGACAGACGTCCACCCTATGCCGAGCCAGATGTGCATGGACAAGTCGAGCCTTCCGATGGTCGTTAAGACCCCGGATGTTCCAGGTCCAGCAAGTAATGTCAGTCATTCAGATGTGGCGGGGAAAGTGATCGAACATGAAGTGGTGCGTGAGGTTCGGATCTTCGTGCGGGTGCATGTGGTGGTGCTAAGCAATTGAGAAAACGATGTGCAAAACAACTACAAAGAAAAAGACAAAGACCACTATGACCCTGCCACCGCAAATCGCTGGACTGTGAGGAGAAGGCGCTAGAATCAAGCCCCTGAAGGGGGATACCAGTGACTATCAGTCCCAGTAGCAAGGACTTGGGGTAGTGCGCAGTGTAATGCAGCAAGACGAGGCAGAGCCGATGGAAAATGGCATCACGAGGTGACTTGTGAAACAATACAACACAGAAAGGCCAAAACAAAAACGCCTCGGAAGGAGGCCACAGAACCCCCGGACCACCCACCCTCCACCCACACCAACCCCCAAACAGGTTGAGAAACCACCCTCGACCACCCCAGGGAACCCCAACTGGGAAGGGAAGAGTCCAAGTCCAAGGTGGGAATCATCCCGCAGAGGCGTGGCGAGGCTCGCCAGACACCCCTGCCAACAGAGCAGGGTGGCCAAGCAAACAGCAATCGCAGACAAAGAGATAATGAAGTTACAGTGGTGAACAATGGTAGCTGATCCGGGAGTGTCACAGTGCAGGATACGCCCGCCCAGAGGTAAACGGAGTGACGTTAAATCAAGGGCAGCAAGATGGTCCGGTCACCATGGCTAGGACCGCAGAGTGACAGTACATGAAGATGGGATCAAGCTAGTCATTCTCGCCCAGAACACCAGGCCCGAAATCTTGAGGACAGTCAGCCAGTCAATCATTGTCACTGAGATGGTCCACAGCAGCCGCTTGAGAACCAGGTGGTGAGGTGCGAGGCGATTTGTCAAGCTTTTTAGCAAAAGCGAGGGCGTCTCTGGGATCAGGGAAGATGAGAGATTTGGCGCCCTGTCGGACCCCCAACTTTGCCGGATAAGCCAATGAGTAAGAGACGTCGTGTTTTTGGAGGATTCTCTTTGCTGGAAGGAATTCGCGGCGGGCAGCCTGGACAGCGATAGTATAGTCCGGGTAGAAGGAGAGCGGGTTACCTTGGTGAATTATTTTGCCCCTTTCCCGAGCCGCTCGGAGAATGGCGTCACGGTCTCTGAAGTTTAAGATTTTAGCGATGATAGGGCGAGCAGGAAGGCCCGGGCCAGGGCGCGGGCCAAGAGAGCGGTGAGCCCGCTCGACAATGAAGACAGAAGAGAGGACTTCACCAAAGAGTTCCCGGACGAGCTGCTCCACGTAGTCCTCCATGCGAGAGATATTGGTGGATTCAGGTACTCGCGTGATGCGGAGGTTGCTCCTCCGGGAGCGCGCCTCCAAATCTTCGTTTTTATTCCGGATAATGTCAAGTATTTTGTCCATCTGCAATAGTTTTTGGTGATCCTGAGTGGCGGCATCCTCGGCGTCAGATATTCTGGATTCGGCATGCAAGAGACGAGCATCGTGGGAATCAACCCGGGCCTTCAGAGTCGAGACGGGCAGACAGTTGGTCAAGTTGGGCAGCAATGCCCGTAACAGCGGACTTGACGTCGAGCATAATCGCCTTCAAGTCATCTTCATGCGCAGGCGGTGCCTCCATGGAGGACGGAGGGCCACCACCATCCGAGCACGCACCGTCCTGTCGAGTCGATCTGCGCTGATCGAAGGCGATCTTGGGCTGCTTGGGGTCAATCTTCCCCATGGTGGGCTGAAGCAGGTAAGAGATATCCCCAGAGACCAGGAGGGGAGGATGAGCGGCTAGAAGGGGCAGCTGTAATAACCGTGTCGCGGGAGCCACTGACGAACAGCACCACCTGACAGAGGGGATGATGGCAGGATCACCAGGCTGGATGGGCAGCGGCAGCCAGTCACTGCGCGAAGCCAGCCAAGATGGGACGATAACAGGACCCAGCAGGTGGTGAGGACCCCGGGCCGGCGATACAGCAGCGCGACAAATGCAGCTCCCACAGACTCCACGACAATTCTCGAAGAGCACACCACAGCAGCCTGAGAGCAGAGAGGCCAGCGGAGCAGATCAAGGGTCAGCAAATGAAGTAGTCCGCCGCCCAGCGCGGGACCAGCGCCATGGGTCCAGCTTCCCCCGCACAGGAACGGCGGCAGAGCAGGAGGGGGCCGCAAGGGAGCCCCACACGATGGTGGTGAGTGCAGCCGAGGAATGCAGCCAGAGGCCTGGTAGCTCTGGAACCCCGCCCCGGCAGAGCAAACCCGAGGCGGAGGTCCAGAATCGGAGCTGGTGGACCGGGAACCACACAGGAGCACACGCCAACCAGAGCAAAGCCAGTCCCAAGACTGGCGAAGATGCAGTCCACTCCACAGGAGAGCAGGCCTGAGGTCAGGGTCAGTTGCAGCAGGGGCCCAGAGGCAGTGGCGGTGGGGGCCCAAGGCCAGGTGAGCCCGAGGAGCGGGGATCGGTGCGGCTGCCAGAGGCCGGGGCAACGCAGTGAGGTGCGAGATAGGCCGCGGCGAGGGAGGGGGACTCCAGTCACCACTCAGCGCACAGCAGCGGAGAGGTCGGGAGAGCGAGCACGTCCGGGGCAATCACGGCGGGGAGACGCGGGGGGCACGCCGCTCCCGTCACCGGGCCCAGGCACATGGAGCTGCTTCAGCGGGCACCGAAAGGAGAGGAGAATGGCACCGGAGGCGCGAGGAGTGCCCAGGCCGGGCGGTGCAGCACACGGGCCCCCAGTCCCGCCGCAAGAAACTCCAGCGGCAGCGGCACTCACCGGGCAGCGAGGGACGGGTGTCCCCGCAGTCCTCCAGACAGCTCACGGGTCCAGCCAGTCAGCCCAGCAGCAAGGAGAGGGGGCCTGGTCTCGCCAGCAATGAGGCACAGGCCCGGCGCAGCGGACGGGCGGCGGATCTCAGCCTCCACAGGCCGCCGGGGATCAGGAGCAGCACGGGGTGATGCCTCGAGGGGAGACACAGCCGGACAGTAAGTTGTGGTGCGGCGGATTCGCCGTTGTCTGCAGGATTCTTCCGGATAATATGCTTGGCCGGCAGAGCCCACTTAGAGTGCGGCCATCTTGCAGCCGTCCAAACCACGCCCCCAGGTAGAAATTCGAGTTTAGTATGCCTGAACTCGGAATGATAAAATACATATTTTAGTGAAGTTGGTTTTAACATTCTGTGTTTGAAAATACCACTTTTAGAAAGTAGGTATTTTCTTGCCTAACTATCCAAGCCTGCCTCTGCTAGGTTGTGTATTCCTTGTCTGGAGTTTGAGTGACAGGGGCTGGGGGCTTCCAGGAGACCGGGTGAGTCAGCACAGGGCTGAATAGAGAGATCTGCATGCAGATAGGAGGGAGGAGTTGCACCTGGGACCTGAATAGGGCTGTGCCTTTCCTCCACAATGCTGGCTCCACCTCCTGGGGTGTGTCTGATGTCCCTGGCCTACTGTGAAAGGAAAGAAGGAGTCTTGTCAACAAAGTGCTCCAGGACTGACCAGAACTGGTTTTGGACTAGGCAAAGGCCTCTCTGCCTTCAGAGAACAAAGAGAAAAGTAGTATAAATATTGGGACCCAGACCCAAGAACTTTAGATCACTTCTGGGAATCAAGACGAACCTTTGCTGAGGAGAAGGACCAGGAAGCTGAAGGAGGAGACTACCCCTATGCTGTGTGTTTGGGGGTTGGCCTGCAGTGGTTGCTTCATTACCAAAGAGAGGAGAAAAGGACTTAGTATGCTGCCTATCAACTTGAAGAAGAATCTCCAAGGGCTTGAACTAGAGCTTGCCTCCTGCCTGAAGTCTCAGGGATACAAGACTTCACCAACCAGCTCCCCCCTGAATTCCCTTGCTGGGAATTGAAGTGCCTGCTGCTGTGCGGGGCCTTCTGAGAGACTGTGTGTCGCTGGGAGCTGGGAGCGCGACGCAACAACGAGAAGCGTGTCGCCGCCGCTATCATCACAACGTCGAGGAAGCGAGACGCCGCAGCCGTTTTCATCATCGCATCGCCGGAGAGCGGGACGCTGCCACTGAGGTTATCGTCGCTACGCTGGAGAAGCGCGTCGCAGGGCCTGTCGCGGCTCCAAAGATCGAGTCGCCGCACGACCGTCGGGCATGCACACATCACACCAACGTTGTCGCATCGCACCGGAGAAGAGTACCGCATCGAGGCGCCATCTTGTCGCATCGTACCGGAGAGCAGTAAGAAACCGACGCATCAACTCCCCACACAGTAAGGAAGCGAGCATCAACTCCCCTGCGCAGCAGTAAGGAACCAACGCATCCACTCCCCTGCGTGTAAGGAACCGACGCGTCACCTTCCCTGCGATCCTTTTTTTTCCTTTCCGTTACGCATTCAAGGTACATTGAGAGTAAAGTGTCGCATTTACAACTTGAGAGAACTGAACTATTTTATAACATTTTAAAGTCTATTTTTGAGTACAGTATTGTGGATTTTTGTCGTTTGGTCTTGTGATAAGTCGATATAAAAATACTATTTTTATAAATACAACCTGTGTGGTGTCCATCTGTAGTGTTGTCACTGTATTACTGTATGTGTTCACAAATGCTTTACACACTGCCTCTGAGATAAGCCTGCCTGCTCGTGCCAAGCTACCAAGGGGGTGAGCAGGGGTTATTTTAGGAGTGTAGCCCCTTACCCTGACTAGACGCAAGGGTCCCTATTTGCCACAGGTACCTACCTGTGCCAACTAGAGACCCCCAAATCTAACAATATGTATAACCATTCTGGTCTCATACACATACGACTTATATCTAAAAAAGGGAGGTTACCTGCCTTTGCTTTACAGTATATCCCTATTGATCGGGAAAGTGATAAGTACAGCACCTATGGAAAAAATGCCAAAATTTCCCAATTAGCAGAAAGACAGTCTTGTGGCCCTTCCATATCTATTTTCATTTGATATCAGTATTACTTTTACCTAAAACACTTAGAGTTGAAAGTGGCACTGCAACAGGGGATTGCCCATGAAGAAGTTTGCCAATAAATTGTCAAAAACCTCTGAGCAATATAGTCACCAAATATAGCTCCACCGAGGGCCAACAGATTTTATACATAAAAAGGAACTGTATTTCGGCAATAGTCGAACTGTCCGCATTTGTTCAAACCCATATTTTCGTATCCGCCATATCGGCAGAACCCTCTTTAGTTGTTATACAGCTGGAGCACAGAAAATTCCCATCTTCAGTATTCGCCATCATATGAAAAGATACTGCTCTCTACGCTAGATAATCCCATATAGGTACTTGGCAATCGGTTATAACAAGGTGCCCACCTTCTACTTTTAGGGAAGAAAGGGGCAAAACAGGACTCCAGGTTCACCTCGATAAGTAAAACAAACCCCCACTTTCCTCAAAGGAACTCCTTACCTCTTCTTTTTTTAGTGTTGCGACGGGGTATACGCCTCCGTGGGTATCAAACATCAAATCTAAATGGAAGTGCGATTATATCCGCTAAACCTAAACTCACGTGACTGAACGTAACGTGTGCACGGCAGAAAACGTCCTGCGAAATGTGGGGGCCATATTGAAGGGGTAAGCCTACGGGCTATTTGCAGATCACCGGAGAGTTTGGTGTAGGGATGTGCATACACCCTCACCCTTGGATCTTTGATGACCAATTAATTTTTGGGGGAAATTGTATTTATGTTTTGGTGATATTATTTATTGTTATTTGTGAGCAAGTTTGATGATTGTGCCTACCAAAGGGGATCTTCTTCTTGACTGTGGTCTATTTGGTGCCCTACCTCTTTGGTGTTAAAGGGCCCCTCTCTCTTTTTTTGAGATAGATGCAATTGCAGCAAACTCGGCATGAAAGTAGAATTTCACTGCTTCCGTTGGTGTAAATCCATTCAGAATCTTTTATCGGTCTGAACCTTAAATCCACGTTTGTGGTCCTCGACCATGTCCAAAATTTAAAAAGTATTTAAACCTGACATACAAGAACAATCCATGAAGGCTGTTATTTTATTTCATACAGTCACTTGAATATTACATTTAATATCCGCATGTGTGTGTGTTAGAGCTTTTGAAGATCTAAAATGAGAAAGAGGGTTGGATAGTAAGTAACCCTTGTAATTTGAGACATCTTTATCAACATGAAAAAGGCTGTTGTCTACATGGCTGCTATGGTTTCCTTGTTTGTATGTATAAGTTCCTGTCCCCTGAGGTGTCTCTATTTGTTGTTTTCTAAAATATAAAAAGACTCTAAAAGCATGGCTGAAGTGTCTCACAAATTAGCTGCAAACTACTGCCCGTTCTGGTCATCATCAAAGCAACAGAATTGTAATCGTTCTGATTTTTGTTTTCTCTCCAAACTTAGCTGGTGCCCTATGAGCAGTCATCCCTATTGGAACTCATAAAGACTGAAAATAAGGTAACAAGCAGGATGTCACTAATTTCAGAGTCAATCTTTTATTTAGCTCACAACTGTATTTTATTCATGGTCCATTCTGATCCTGTTTTCCAATATTTTGTGAAGCGCTGGTCAGTTAATGTTTAACAAAAAAATCTTCGAAGACAGAACCCAAGAGCCATCTTGAATTGGTTCTTGGCTTCTGTGAAAAGTTTACATGTATGCATTCTTTAGACTTACAGTTTTTATATAAAACATGTTTTGCATAATGCATTTGTTGTTTTCCTTCGACTTTTTGGCACATTTTAAGTTGGTTTTACTTATTTCTATAGTTATTACTTTTACTTTGATTGTCCTTGGTTTTTGTTTGTTTTCCTCCTCTCCACGGACTCGGTCACCGATGTTATTCTGCTGTAGGGTCTGCACATTAGTAAAATTAATATTGATGTCGTATGCCCTTTTGTCTGACCAGCTCTTTCTCTCACAGTTCTACCTTCCTTGTAGAAAATGTAAACATTTGGGTTCATTCAGCCTTCTCATTAAATGCCCAATCACTTTCAATCTCTTGTATTCCTTGTTAAGCCACTGACAAATCAAGCTTTAACAGGATTGAAGGGAGTGAGAATAGTGCAAACAGAGCAGTATTTTATATCCAAGTACAGTCATATTCTTTATTTTTTATTTTTAATGTATACAGGTTCTGAACAAAGTCATCACTGTGTTTGCAGCATTGTGTTGCGAAATCAAGAAATTGAAATATGAGGTAATGCTCCACAGAAATTTTGTATGCTGTTCATTGTATTTCACCTTTCTTGCTGCCTTTACATTTTCACTATGTTGTGCTTCTCAGAAACATTAAACTTAGTGTCCTAATGCATTGTTTCATTGTTTTACCATTTGTATATACCCTTAAGTTTGTTTTACTCCTTTTCATTGGAAGACCTGGTACTACTCTGAGACAGTAAACTGCTTTCAAAACAGTTTAACCGGCGGATGTACATAGCTCAGTACCAGGAATGCAACAGATGTGTGATGCATGAATTTCCTCCATCCTTTGTGCCACTGCACAGACTCACTAGTTCCCTGTTATGTGCTGATGTGTTTGGTCTGGTGATTGGCTTATTTTGCTCAAAAATGTTCTGCTCACTTTCATTTGTGCTGGGTCTTTTATTTGCGATGTACCCTTTAATCTGTTTCTGACAGCCAATTCCACAACAATCGATTTTCAAAGCATGCATGTTGCGCTTACAGTGGTGTATAGCAGCTTCCTAACAGGGGCTTCATCTCTAATTTGTGGAATAGTCATCCAGTAAATGTAGCCTCTTCTCTGTGAAAAAATACCTTAGTCTCTCTCAAGCCATTTAATATGGATGCAGAGTTAGTAGTAATGTGTACATCAAGAAAGCAAAGACTTTATCCTGTGCTCAAAAAATTATTAGATCTGTCTACATGGCAGGACAATCGACCAGGCTATTGAGCACCTATCATTCCAAAACTTGAGTCTTAATATCATTTTATGAGGTTCCTTAAGTACAATACTTTGTTACTAAGATTCCCACATTGTAAGCCATTTTATAATTGGTGAAAACTGGGCTTAAGTCATGATGTCAGGCCAGATGTACACATTAGGTGGTGATGCCATTTACTTGACACTTGATGAAACCTTGTTGTTGACCATAGATAACACCGTACTGTAGTATGGTGTTGGAGGGGATCGCTACATGAGAAGGAATTCTTCGTCGCACAACTTTCATCTCTCGATGCCATGATTGCTTTTAGTGGGAGTTTGTTTCACATTAAACACACGAAATGTGAAGGGATGAATTCTTGCAATAAGTCTAATCCCTGGCGATCGTTCAGAGTAGCATTCCAACCCATTGTTCTTGTGCTCGCCATGCAACCTCAGTTTAGACCTAGTCCTATGCAAATCACTTTTGAACCTCCTCCACTAGGAATTTGTGTTTGCTGTACCATCGTAAGTGGCAAGGACATGCTCAGATGTTGGTCCCAAGCTCTATGTGCCACTGGAACCATGCTATACCCGTCTGAAGAGCCGCATTCAGGGCGAAAGCGGTTTTGGGGTGTTTGTGTTCTGGTTCAGGAAGGCCCTGGCTGTTCGGGCTGGACTAGTCCTATTGGAGCAGTGTCAAGACTGATTTGCATATGGCTGGGTCCAAACTGAGGTGGGATGGTGGGCAAAAGAATAGTTGGTTGGAATACTACCCGAGCGATTGCCATTGGTTAGACAAATAGCAAGCATTCCACACTTTTTGTGTGTTTGATGTTGTCTGTTTTATATTGCCAATTAGAGAAATGTAGAGGTAGGCACTCTGGACCAGCTCAGTCCACAAATGACAAATACGTTTATGCACTATTGCTGACTTTCACAGAACTGACAAAGAGTACCTTTTGCCTGCAACAAAGGGACTAGTGACTGTGAAACCAGTTGCACAGCACCCCAAGTACATCATGGATCACTGTGTTGCAATCACTTGGAAACAGACTGCTAACCCAGGCCACCTTGTCCCTCCAAAGATGGATAAATAGAATGTAGAGAAATGAAGGAGTGTAGCTAATCTTTACCGTTATTCAGAATCACACCTTTTGCAACACTCCTGGCTGTGAGGAAGGTCAGTGGGAGAAGCAGACAAATTAATCACATTTCTCAAAGAAAAAATAGGCGAGAGCCACTAAGGATCAAAAATTCATTAATCCAAAAAATTACTAAGAGTGATGATGACCATTGAGATTATTGCTCTGTGATTGTCACAAGAATTACACTTTGAAAGAGTTTATGGTTTAAGATTTCTGATGATTTTAGGCCACACATGCCAACCCATGTTGTGAAGACACCCTTTGATTGATGCACACTGTTTGGTCAGCAGGTAGATGAGACATTGCACTGGATTAAAAATGAGACTGAGGTATCCAAGCAATGGACGGACTCCAACAAAGGACAAGCTTTTGAATTCCACAACAAGCTTGGAGTCCTGCCAGCACACACAAACCCATCCATTAACTGTGCAACACACCATAGTCCTCATGCAGCAGAACCAAAAAGACTTGTCCAGAGGAAGCAATATGAAAAGTACAGACTCCATTAACAACAAACGGTGCTAAGTAGTTTCTTTGTTTGCAGCTACATGGCCAGAGGATGATCTCTGTTTTTTCCGCGAAAGAGGTTTGATGGTTTCTTTTGATGTTCAAGATGTTTAAAAGCAGGTACTGTGTTTAAACCATTGACAAAGGCCATCAGAAATTTTTAATTCTGACACTACAAGGCAGTTGCCTGCCTTAAAGCAAGGAGGATTCATTATGAGACTAGATACACATGATAAATGCTTCCACTTTTCAGTGCTTTAAAAGCGCATGAAATATGTATGTGTTCTATGATGACATACGCAGTACAAATTATAAGTGCTGCCTTTTGATATAAAATCTGCTTTGGTTTTAATCACCAGATGCCTGAAGCAATAGCTGCACTTCAACAGCTCTCTGTTGACATCAAGCTCTCAAGCTGGCTGAGCGACTACAGCTGCTTCTTCCATTAAATTCCAAAGTAAATACCTAGAAATCTAACCTCAACTCCCACTGGCAGATTACATTTAAGGGGACTATCCTTGATGTTGAGAAGTCCATAGTACCCTCTTCAGATATCTTACAATTGTAGATACCAACTGCATTGTTAGCGTTGATTGTGGAATCTACTATTTGGGATGCAGCCCTACTATAAACCCTGCAAATTGTCAGTGTCAGTCACACTTCAAGGAATATAGATTCCCAAAATAGGATTGTGACCCAGTACCTAGTCAGGATTTGGAAACGTGTATTGTAGGCATCCTTTCCAAATACGGAATCAGTATGACCTTTATCAGTATTTTGCAGCCAAAATCCGGTCACAAAACGTTGAAAAATTACCGACTCCTGAGTTGGAATGGAAAGCCATTTGCAAAAGGAAAGAGGTCTCCTTGTGGCCCATTCCACCTTGTGAATGTTAACAATAAAAGTTTGTTGGGGAGTAGGCGGTGGTCCTGGGGACCATTGCCACCTCTAAAGCAAAAAAATGTTTTTAAGTAAACTTTTGTTGTTAAACGCAGCACTTTCCTTAAGGAAAATGAGCTGCATATAAAATATATACATCAAAGAAGCAGAGAACTCTAGGTAGTACCCAACTTTTAGGTGGAGAACAGCTCTTGCAAAGTTTTTAAGCATAGGATTAGCACAGTGCCATCTATGCCGAGCTGTAAAATGACAAAAGCCTTTTAGCACTCTGGGGACAGTATTACAGCTTTGTATTGGTAGAATATGATCCAAGCCAACCTGGAATGAATAAAAGCAACCCCTGACACGTGTTTTGCTATCATTGTAGCTCGTCGGAGGTTTAGCTTTGTCTAGACAAAACGGAGCACCCAGTATAAGTCAAAACAATACCCTTTCAGGCTTAGAGTGCCACAAAAACTATGCAAATAAGAAGCTGAGAACTCCGGGTAGTTCCAAAATGTAGGTGGAGAGCAGCTCCTGTATGGTGTTGCAAGGATTCTGCACAAGCACAGAACTATGCGCAGGATTATAGGACCTTGGTGCATAGGGACTGATTCATTCTACCACCTTAGTACCCACAAGCCCAGGACCGACTAGCTATAGTGTCTCACTTGCTCTCCTAATCACTCACAGAGAACCAAATGATTAGACATCCCAGAACACAACACTCCCAGATCTCTCCGGAATCGCGGTAACAAGACACACCCTTTCGCTCTCACTCTTGTCCAAAATAAGATCTGACAGAGACACGAAACAGTTTAAAATATTTATTTTAACTAACGTGCCCTAACATGCAGTATACATACCACAACAAGCAGGAAAGTGAATGGTACAAATACAGTCAGCATAGCAGCTAGTCCATAAATCATGAAGGGAGATGTCATCATGAAAAGACAATAGAGCCTAACCTCCCTCCCCTTGCTAAGAAGCAGTATTATTCTATATGAGAAGATCTCTGGGCTTTGTCAGCAGACCCCATACCTCAGCCTATAGATGGTAGATCTACATGATAGGTGCTGTCTCGCTCTTCTCCCTGGAAAGGTCCCTCTCCAAGTGTCTGCTACCTATTCATGTATTCTAATAAGACCAAAGTACGTTGTCCAAACAGCTGCATCAGTATGTTTTGTCTAAGGGCTAGGCCTGCCCAGAACAAAATAACAAGGGGCATTGTTGTTTGACCTTGCTCACAATGTTCAGTCAAAATCCCAGGAACTTGCAGAGAGTGAACACAGGGATGAGTTTGCATGTGAAAACAGCCATAGAAATTATTGCAAAAATAAAGCCATGTAGTAACGTGCGCATAGTAGCAGACAAGCTGCAGCGTGCTCATGCTAACTTTAAGAAAACGACAATGTCCCTGTGGGCCATGTGACAATATAGCACCCTCCAACACCAGCGACACTCTGAATCTGCTCACCTCAAATGTCTGTTTTTCTAGCAAAGTCTTTAAGCATAGGATTAGCTCAGTGCCATCCATGCCGAGCTGTAAAATGGCAAAAGCCTTTTATCACTCCAGGCACAGTATTACAGCTTTGGATTGGTAGCAGGCCACCATCCCTATGATAGCCACCAGCTGTAGTGAGTCACAAATTAAAACCTACCTAATAAATATTCATGAGGTAGGTCTGATCATGACCCAATCCAAATCAGAATTTTACAACCTGACAGAAGAAGCCTAAAATAAGCATAAACGTAATAGCACTTGCCCCTGCACAGGGAAACTTTTCTGCTGCTGAGACTATCCAAGCATAGGAAAATTGAATAGCTGATGAACATAGCTGCAGTTTCCAGCAAGAGCATGAGTGCAAAATAGACCAGGGAGAATATGGGACTTGCCGTACTTTCCCTCAAAATTGATCACTAGAAAGAATAAAATAAAAAAATCACTAGGTTGGGAGGTTTGCTTATAACTTCCACCCATACTGATGCTTCCTAAGTAGCTCTTGAAATAACGGACACATGGATAATGATACTCATCATGCCCAGATAGGTTGTAAATCAATGCTTTTCCCAACCTTAGGAGGTGCCATATTTCAACACAAGAAAATGCCATCCTTGGTAAAGATGCTAACCAAGGAGGAAGGAAGCACTCCTCATTACAGTCCTGTTAAGTTGAACTTGGCAGCTTGACTTCTGATGCCCTTGGGGGAGCAATGAGACGCATGAGCACCAGGTGTCGTCTTTAAAACCTATACACTTTGCCAGTGCCTTTTGGCAATGCTGTACAGCATTGACAAATGCTTTGCAGCATGGCCAAAAGATAAAAAATAAAAAAAAAAGCCATAAGAAGGGGCGTGATGACATGGCCAATTTTGTAAGTGTACACATGTGTGATAACTTGCATACGCATCCCATAGGCTACAAAATGATACGAGCTCCAAGAAAGAGTAGTGGGTAAGCGCTTTTAAAAAAAAAAAATTATTTTATTTTTAAAGGCAGAGGGGCTGACAGCAATTTGTTGCCTGGCCATTTCACGAAAAGAAAAAAAAAAAATACATTTAGAAGAAGCTGCAATAATGGAGCGGGTTGTAATGGGGAGTAGGTGGGGAAAGGGCAAAAGCAACACACAAGGAAGAGCAAAAACTGTGGCGCCGGGAGAAGCACTTCTGAGAAAGCAACATGGATCGCATGGGAAGCAGGGCATTGTGCCGGGGAGAAGCACACAAGAGAGCTTGCAACATGAGGAAGACAGCAACTTGGAGCACAGAGCGGGTATTTGGTGGGGTGGGAGAGAAGCACACAAGGAAGAGTGCTGGAAAAACACATACACTCATGAAGTGTCTAAGTAAAAAGTAAAAAGGTGTTCCCTAAACGTGAGCTGTGGAAGTATAGAAACCATTCATCAGAGAGATGGTGAAGAGGCTGTGTTTTAGGGGAGGGACAAACAGAAGATGGACAACCTGGGACAAGGAAAGCCATCAAATAAAAAGCAAGCAAATAAAAGTGACAAAGTCAACATTAGTAAGCAATGGGTGAACTGTAAGCTCACTGTAAGTGCACAATAGGTCTTTTCAATCCAGACAGCTTGTGACCTAAAAAGGACTACCTTATGCAGAAAATGATATGATGAGCAGATAGCAAGCTCAGAGATGTATTCCCTTACTTATTATACCTTACCTATAAAGCCTTTGCTCATTTATTCATTTAGGAGCATTGTATGTAGCGGAGCGTTAGCATTTAAATCATTCCAACATACTTAAGGAAGCACATTCCTATTAAGTTTCTAATTGATGTGCATATTTTTTGGAAGGACTAAGGACATCAAATACTGATATGGTGACTGCATGTTATACTGACAAAGCTCTTAAGGTACTTCTTGTGACCATGTACAGAGATTACTTTTAATACTTCTCATGGTAAGGTCTCTTCCTTGTCTTCATCACCTCAGTAAGCATACTCACTTTTTGATGCACGCCGCTCTAAGACAACGTATCCTTGTCCTCATCCTCTCTATACCCATTGCCTTTAGAGTGACGCAGCTGGTATGCCATGCCTTTCCCTTCACACATAACCCCAAACCCCCTACTCCTCTGTCCTCCATGAGGGCTGTCTCATGTGCTCAATCTCCGTGGACCACCTCGTCTATGTTGAGTCCACACCCTCCTCCTTCTGCTTCTTACTACTCGGTGATCCCTCCCTATAGGGTAGGCAGAAAGGCAGCAAGAGCCCTGCTTGGCAGCACTAGATCGAGGAGATCTACCCTCCATCTTCCCAGTCTCTGCCAGCAGTGTTCCGCAGACCCCCATTTAAGGGTCTCATTAAAAATGAGAGACTGGCCCTTTCCCAGCTGCCTGCTCTCAGCTGCGATATTCCTCTACTCTGTTTGGATCTGCGTGATCAGCAAATGATGCCTGGCTGACATGGATCATCCCCTTTCTCTGTGGTGTGTCCAGATTATCTGCTCAGATGCAGGATATCTTGGAGATAAGGCAGCCGATGGAGAGACTCAGAACTACAATTCTCCTTCATTCGCAACTGGCCATACCCATCATGTCCGCCTCTTATATAAAAATTCAGCCTATTTAGAGCGAGATCTAAAAAATGCACTAAACATATATGATGCTGATTGAGACATGAAATCAGATCTGCCAGTGACCCAGCAGGGATTATAGATTGGTACCATTCCTCTGTTACAGAGATTCTGCTCTGTAACAGAATTATGCTTGGAACCATAGAACATCAGTATGTAGAGACTGAGTCCCCATACCACCTTAGTGTCCGAGTCCGACCAGCTATAGTGCCTCACTTTCGCTCCTAACCTTACTAGAGAAACAAGTGAATTGGCACCGCAGAACACAACACACTCAACCCTCTCAGGGATCACGGTAACAGGACACACCATTTCGCTCTCTCACTCATACTTGTCCACAATGAGATAAACTGGAGACACGAAAGAAGTTTAGAATATTTATTTAAACTATTGTGCTCTGAAATGCAGTGTACGTGCCACAATTAGAAAACAAATGCATAATAAAATTATGGCTATTAATCCATATACCATAAAAGCCCTGTCATGTTATAGTACAGAGTGACCTAACCCCTCTCCATTGCTACTAAAGCGAAATGATTATATGAAAGATCTCTGGGATTACTGGCAGACCCCGTACCTTAACATACACAGATCGACGCTCTACATCTCAGCAGACGCAGTGCTCTTGTCGCAGAACTCTCGATCCATGTGTGTTCCTGGCTCATGTGCTCCTCTATATGATAGGACATGTGTGCACATAAACAACAGCTGCATTCTTGTGTTATGTCTAGGTGCTCGTGCAGTCCAGAAAGAATAACAAGGGACATTGTTGTTTGACCTTGTCGGTAATGTTCAGACTAAATCCCAGTGAATATAGAATGTGGCACAAAAGCAAATGTGTTTATCCAGTAACGTGTGCAAAGCAAAAAAGAGGCCTACAACGTGCACAATTAGGCTAACGGGGGGAAAAACGTCAATGGGCCATGCAGGAAACACATGACACCTCGGCCTCCAAGTCTAAATTCACATGCAATCTTATATCTACCGGTCTTAATTACAGACTCCTTTGGAGTATACGTAGCATAATTGATGATGTGGAATATGAATTTGGCAATAGCAAACATTAGAAAAGCAAACATAATGACCTTTTCAAATCTTTTTGGTGTGTGTTGTGTTATATATATATATATATATATATATATATATATATATATATATATATATATATATATATATATATATATATATATATATATCCAAGGGCTAAGTGGCCCGAAACGCGTCATGAAGGAGCTTTGCACGCAACTTTAATATATTAATAAAAGAAAATCTGGCACCAGCTCAAGAAGTTGTCCGTACCTGTTTTCGTGCGTCTAGGGCACAAGGGAGCGTAATTTGAGATATATACATATATATATATATATATATCTATATCTCTCCTATCTTCAGGCTTGCTGATTTGACAAAATGTTCATCAGATCAATTTCCCAGCTGAAGGTGCTTCTCTCTTTCCATCAACAGAATAACAGCTCCTTTTGTAGTGGGTCACACAAGGAAAAAAGCATGTGAAACGAAGCTCTTGTTTCCATAACATTTGTGAGAATGCTTGATGAGAAAGGTTTAGTGAGGATGAAAGCTGTCTACATCCCGTACATTGTTTACTGGTAGGCATATGCAAACAGCATGAATAAGCAAAACTATTGTAAAGCAAACAATGTATAAATACATGGAATGTGTGCATGTTTTTTATGGGCCGTAAGCTATAAATCTATGGGACACAAAGTATAGAGTATAGCTTATACCAAGGTTATATAAGGAATAAATAGATCATGTCCCTAATATAGAAGCCTATTCATGTTGGATGAAAGGGTTTCCAGTCAGGTTGATGTTCTTTCAGTGATCTGTTTGGCCACACATTCAATCAGATTATGGGGTTATGTTAGGTTTATTCTATATTGGTTGCAAGAATAGCTCTTACATGATTTTTATTTGCTGCCCACATGCAGGTTTGCTATCTTTCAACAGTTCATGGACCGAAGCAAAATTACAACCTGTGATCTGCCCTTTTTCTTAGCCTGTTGTAGTTGGAATAAGAACAACCGAAGACTGTAGATTCACTCTAGGAACTGCATTCTAAAGAATACAAACAAAAGTGTGCAGCCTTACCCACCACCACAGAAAATACAAGACACAAGGTATTACAGCAAAGCCATCCTTGTCAGATGAGTGCAAAATATTTCTCAATTCTTGCTGGGTACCACACATATACAATAAGAAGTATGGAGGTTAAAATCTGGCAATTGAGGACGCCTTCCAATTTATTACAAAATACCATGAGTGGAGAGCTGCACTCACACAAATTTACAGGGTGAAGAATCCCACATTTGAAAAGGAAAGCACAGAGAGGTTAGTTCCTTAGGGAAATATTGGCCTAATATTCCTCATAACAAGTGAAAATACGTTCTAATTTGTGCTATAATTAACATACAACTGCAAAAAAGCTGAAAAAAATGTACAAACTAGGTGCGCTCGCACCATCAGCTACAGTTTGTTGTATAATGCATGATGTATTTTTCACTGACAAGCTAATAAAAATTATACTTAAAAAAAAAAAAAAAGTGAAAATACGTTCTACTTTATGCTATGATTAACATACAACTGCAAAAAAGCAGAAACAAAATTAAAATATTGATTTCAATATTAAATAATCAAGGGCAGAGCCTTACCCCTCTACTAAATCAACCTTTCAAAAGTTGAGAAATGGAAAACCTTAAAGACTGCAATCCTTTATGGCTAATGCTGGCTTTGTAGATGTTTGGAGGCCTACTTACCCAAACTTTAGGGAGTATTCCTGCTACTCCTCTACCCATGGCTCCTATAGCCGTCTTGACTGTATTATAGTTGCTGGGCTGGACCTGCATAAAATAGCTGTTATCTGGGAGTCAAGATTGTGATAACAGCTGACACGGGAAATATGCCTATAATATGGGGATGGTGGCACAGGGGCTGAATGCCTCTTTACAATTTTGGTGCACGCTTCCCCTCTCCATTATGGGACGGGTGGCAGTGGCCAAGATGGTACTGCAGCCGCGTTGTTTAAATCCTCTTCGAAACACTCTTTGGCCTCTAAAGCTGGGGGCCTTTAAGCAGCTAAAAGGCATCTTGGTGTCACTGGTATGGGCTGGTGAACACCCAGGGGTGAAGCGCTGAAAACCCTTGAAATGGACCAGGAACCGGCCCACATCCAACACACTGCTATGCGCCCGGCTGAAGAGGACGATTGGGAGAAGGTCTTATTGAGGGGTACATGCTAGGGGGACCCCTTGTTGGTGCTGCTGAAGAGAGGGGTGGCCTAGGGCCTGCGGTGCCCTATGTTGGTCCCCTGACTGCCCAGATATGGGAACAGATTGTTAAAAGGGTGGTCAGGCACCTGCCCTTTGCCAGGGACTTAAATATCTGTGACTTACAGCCCTTTCGTCGTATCAGCAGTAACATGATGGTAGCTGCATGGAGAGAAAAGGAGTACCAATTACTGGGCGACTTGTACCTGAGGGATGCATTTATAATTTTCCAAGAGGCACAGGACACCTTTGGGGTTGGCCCTGAGCAGTTTTTGCAATATGCTAAACTAGTTGGAACAGCGAGGAGGTGTGGACAGACTTCCCCAGGCTCCGCCCATGACACATATTTTGGAAAGCTTTTTACGGATTGGACCCTAAATATATTAGCACAACAATACGCAACTAGATCTCAGGATTGCCCTAGGGTACGAGATACGCAGGAATGGTCCCTCGCAAAAGAAATACGTAAAAAAATTACCAGGTGGGACAAAAAAGTGGAGGATGAATTGCTGTCCGCGGGGCGATTATAAAGGATTTTTTTGCAAAGAGGGGTGCTGAGGGGCAAAGGGACACTCGAGGCACAAAATAAATGCACAACCAGACTGGTGATCATGGGATGTGCTTGTATAGAATCTGCACCAGCTGACAGATGAATTTGCTGATATGTGTGCACCTCTTATCGCTGTTGATTGCTGAAATAGGAAATACAAGACACAAGGTATAACGGCAAAACCATCATTGTCAGACGAGTGCAAAACATTCCTCAACTACATCATGCTGGTTACCACATATATAGAATAAGAAATATGGAGGCTAAAGCTTGGCGATTGAGGATGACTTCCAATTTATTACAAAATACCATGAGTCGAGAGCTGCACTCTCACAAATTTACAGGGTTAAGAATCCCACATTTGAAAAGGGAAGCACAGAGAGGTTAGTTCCTTAGGGAAATATTGGCCCATTATTCTTCATAACAGGTGAAAATATCAGAGAGGCTCTGGAGGCCCCGCTATCCAAAGACGAAATTCTTGAGGCAATAAAAGCGATGAGAACCATGAAATCCCCGGGCAGTGACGGCCTACCGCCGAGTTTTATAACACTAGGCAGGCTGATCTAGCTGACCGACTACTGGAAGTCTATAATGAGGCATATGAGAGGGGACCACTGCCAGAGTCAATGAGGGAGGCATTAATAGTCATGTTGCCCAAACCTGACGGGGACACCTCAGAGGTGTCCGCTTACCGTCCTCTGTCTATGCTAAACGTGGATCTGAAAATCTTAACTAAATTATTGGCCACGAGACTGTTGCCCTATTTACCGCAATTGATTGATGAGGATCAATACGGATTCATTCCAAACAGGACCACGCTGCATAATTTACGTAGGCCCGCACTTGTAATGCATTTCCCAACTGGATCAATATGCACTTGCACTATTGGACATCGAACAAGCTTTCAATTGGGGGCGCTAGAGGGCGCACGGCAAGATGGCTGCGCATTAGTGCAGCTCTACCGGGCGATCTGCAATCCGGCCAGAACCCTGCGTAACGAAGTGGCTGACAGCCACTTTCATCGAGGCACCGAGCCAGTAATGTGCCCCGGACCAGATTAACGCAGCTTGCGGCCCTGTGCGAGCAGTGGTGAGCTGATATTTTGTCATAAAGCGGAGCGGGCGCGAAAAACATGGCGGCCGCTTCTCTCGGCTGAGGGTTGCGCTCGCTCCTGCGGTCCCAGTGTGGCTGGGTGGGACCGCGCGAGCACCGGAGAAGCTGTTTGCCCGAAAAGCAAATTTTGGGGACTGTGGAAAAAAGCGGCGAGGGATTGCCTGACCGGGCAGCGCCACCTGCTACATGGAGGCCTTTCGGGCCGGACTGCCGTTGCCGTACCAGAGGCGCGATGGGCCTACGAGAGCTCAGCTGAGTCAACGAGCTGAACCGCAGTGATCCGAACTGGTGCGGCGGAC
The DNA here is from genome assembly GCA_963921515.1 of Calotriton arnoldi. Classification (NCBI taxonomy): domain Eukaryota; kingdom Metazoa; phylum Chordata; class Amphibia; order Caudata; family Salamandridae; genus Calotriton; species Calotriton arnoldi. Next base: position 927,082 of record CAWUFW010006849.1, on the reverse strand, counting down.
GCGGGCGGGCTAGAACCGCACTATACCCACTGTGAGTTCCTCTCTGGCAGGTGGGGCCGATGTGCAAAGCCTGAATGTTACGCTGTGCTTACCTCGACGCTGAGTCCTGGGATGGTGGGCCTCCCCTGATGGCCTAGCTCACTCTGGTTGCCTGGCACTGTGCTGGGTCTCCACGGTGCTCTGGCTGCAGGACTTGTGGCATTTTAACTTTGTGGGACCGGCAACATACGACTAAGTGGGGGCGCTCCAGACGAAACCTCTCTTCTGCTTGGCACAAGGGGAAGGCTGCGGTGCACCTCGCTCCATCTATCTGGACATGCTGGCTGCTGCTGAAGCCGGGAGGCTGGACAGTTGCTTCTGGGTCCGTGGTAGTGTCCACATACGGATCCAGTGGATATCAGCTGAGTGCTTTAAGGGCTTCTCCCCCTGACGCTGAATCACGTATTGTAATGGCTTGCGGTTGCAGATAAAGAGGTATAACTGCGGGACTGTGCTGTGGTGTCATCTGACTCTACAACATATATACTCCAGTGTAAACCACGCTGTTCGCTTCACAGAGGTATGTTTCTGCGATTGGCTGGGTGGTGTTGAGCGGCGACTGCTTGTATCACAGGAGTGCTGGCCAGAATGGGTAAAACCGATAAAACGCAATCCCGCCTCACGTTTGAGATGCGCAAGCCGGGCAGATCACAGTCTAAACCTGCTTCGGACTCTGAGGTAGATCCCCCATCGGATACTGCCCCAACTTTGGAGACTACGCTCCTGGCGATGCAGCATAGCCAACAGTCGATTGATGGAAAGATAGACTCATTAAACTTACGCATGGATCAAATGGCTGCGAAGCTCGACAAACAGGGCACCAGGCTGGGCGAGGTTGCGCAAAGGGTCTCCACGGCTGAAGACTAATTGCACACTGTCTCCAATAAAACCCTGAATATGGAAAAAGTGCTGGCAGTTATTCAGGCGAAGAACGAGGACTTGGAGAAACAACCTGAGGATCACGGGTCTGCCGGAGTCGACCAACACTGGTAAAATGGAGATCTATGTGGAGGGGATGCTCAAAGATATCTTTGGTGTGGGCAATTTATCTCCTATGCTTATAGTTGAGCGCGTACACCACTCGCTTGTGTCTCGTCCGATCCCAGGGGCCCCACCACGACCCATCATTGTGCGGCTGTTAAATTATAGGGATCGGGACACAATACTCCGCTTGACCCGCGAAAAAGGCTCCATCAACTATCAGGGGAATGCGTTGGCTTTTTTCCCAGATTTCACGACAGCGGTCCAAGCGTTCAGAAGGGAGTTTGTCCCAGTCAAAAAGTTGCTGGCGGAGGAAATCCCATACGCAAGGTTTTACCCTGCATGCCTGAGGATCGGCCCGGATGGTGCCTCCAGGATCTTCAGTAACCCGAAAGCCACAATGGACCACGCTAATTCATTGAAAAAGCGTCGCAGTGCAACCGCTAGCGATCCCGATGAAGAGGAACAGTGAGTCTCGGCCTGCGCATGCAAACTGTAAGTGTATGGCTGTAGCCTGGAGTTCGCTGTCTGATCGATTTGGAGGTCATTGTGGGGTGGGATGTCCGCTGGAACTGATCAATACCATGCGAAATGTCCAGCCCCGAGGTGGCCTCAACATGGTCCCACGATTTGTTGTTCACCTGTGCACTGTTAAAGGACGAAACAACTGTGGCCTTATGGGCTTGGAACACTTACTGTGCTGTTAGGCTGACACGATGGACAAGATCAGCCACCTCCCCTTCCATTGGGAGGCTGAATGCACTCTAATGATCCCCAATGGGTGTTCCTCGACTATTTCACTGGGTTCTGTTTTCATGAGGGGGTTTGTCTGTATTCTTTTGGGATGTCTTTAGCAAGTTGGGGGTGCTGAAGTGGGTGGGGGGGTAATTTGGCAGACATGGTGCAATGTAGTTGCAGTTTCTTTGTTAGCACGACGCTCGTATACAGGAAGTACAGGGGATCTTGCAAATATGAGGGTTCATCACAGGTCCGGGTGGTACTGTTAAGTTAATAAAATGGAATGTACACGGGCTAAACAACCCCAAAAAGATTCGTAATGTGTTAGCGTTTCTAGATAGGCAAGATGTACAGGTCGCTTTTCTCCAGGAAACGCATCTCACTAAATATACTAAGAAAAATGTAGGGGTTCGCTGGGCTGTGGTGTGTGGCAGCATCGTATTCTTCTTACTCTAGAGGAGTGTTGATTCTAGTCAAGAAAGGTACCCCATTCACATTGCTTAGGTCTGAGGCTGATGAACAGGGTAGGGTGGTTCTGGTCCTGGGCAAATTGGGAGGTACAACTGTTCTATTGGTGAATACATATGAGCCTAACATCGATGATCCGGCATTTTTCAATGATGTTTGGAGGCGTATCTTCTCCTTCCCTCCAGCTGTTGTGATCTGGGGCGGTGATTTAAATGTATGTCTGGATCCTCGGCTAGACTGCCCTGTGGACGCGGTGGGGCGGGAGAAACAGGCTGCACAGGTGCTGACCGAACTTATGGAGGCTGAGGGTCTCAAGGATATATGGAGGCTCCGAAACCCGGTTGGGAGAGAGGGTACATTTGTGTCCACGGTGCATGGTTCCTGGTCCAGGCTGGACTATTGGTTGGCTTCCGGGAAAGTCTGCCCCTGGACTGTCGCTATCAAGCACCTGGCAAAAACGCTTTCCGATCACTCTCCGTGCTGCTAGAACTGTTTGTCCCTGAATGTGCTAGGCCGCCGTTTCAGTGGAGGCTATAGCAGTTCTCCCTGGTAGACCCGGTTTTCCGGGCCACAATCTGTACTGCCATCACTTTTCTCTGAAAATGAAGGCTCGGTTGACAGTGCGGGCACGCTCTGGGAGTCCTTTAAAGTCGCCATTAGCGGGGAATGTATTGGGGTGCAGGCAGAAGTATTAAAGGATCTTCGGAATAGGATACCTGGACTAGCTGAAAAGATTAATGTCTTGGAAAGGGAATATGAACAGTGCCCCTCTCCTGCTATTCTTGCCCAAATCAGGGAATTGATATCTGAACACAATCAAGTTGCGGATCAGGAGATACTACATAGATCTAGGAGATGTAATGCGCAGTATTATGGAGAGGGTGGTAGACCCAGCCGTTCGTTGGCACACAAACTGTCTCTGCCTAAGGGACAGAGCATATCGTTGAGATGGTGGATGAGGACTCTATTGCTAGTCATTCCACTCCAGAAATCAGTGAGGTATTTCTTGACTTTTTCACTAAACTCTATGGGTTTAGACCATCGGCGAGCGATGAAGTCTCCAGGTATCTGGATGATATCGCTCTTGGGTGGCTATCCAATGGCCAGCGTGAATACTTGACTCAGCCCTTCGATGTGGAAGATGTCAGGGAAGCTTATAATGGCCCTCCCAACATGTAAAGTGTCGGGTCTAGATGGGCTGCCCAGTGAGTTCTACATGGCATATGTTGAGGTTCTGGCTCCGCCATTGCTGGATGTATTTACAGAGGCCTACGAGACTGGTACGCTACCCCCACCCTCAGGGAAGCTCTGATTGTTACACTTCTAAAGCCGGATAAAGTCGCAAATAAGTGCGAGTCGTATAGATCACTGTCCCTAATAAACATTGACACTAACATTTTTGCGAAAATCATTGCGAATAGATTGCAAACTTTGGTCCCAAATTTGAATTTCCCCGACCAATCGGGATTCGTCCCCAAGCGATCGACCGTACATAATCTACGTACTATTTTTGCTGTACTACACCACTTGGATCCCGAGTTCCCGGCCGTTACGGTGCTGCTGGATGCAGCAAAAGCCTCGATTTGTTACAATGGGGATACATGTTCGTTGTCTTGCAAAGAATGGGAATGCCGCAGTTTTTCCTGAAGTGGGTGCGTCTATTGTATACAGGTCCGGTCGCTAGGTGGCAAGTTAATGGATGGGTGTCGGGTACATTCTCAATACGTAGGGGCACCAGGCAGGGCTGCCCCCTCTCACCGATGCTCTTTTCTTTGGCGCTCGAGCCGTTGGCGTGTAAGATCCGACAAAAACATGCTGATGCTTCTCTGGGGTTCCGACAGTGTCTGCTGGCTATCTCCTTGTATGCAGACGATATAATGTTATATGTCCGTGAGCCGGCCACACATCTGGCATCCCTATTGCGCGAATGTTTTGTTTGAGAGACACTCTGGGTTAGGAATAAATTGGGCAAAGTCCACAGTGTTCCCACTGACTGACTGTACCCGGGAGACAGCCCTGGAGTTCCCGCTCTCCTGGTCAACGGACCAGGTGAAGTACTTGGGGATCTGGGTGCATTGGGACCCTGATACGGTGCTAAGCACGAACTATGGGCGTGGCATTACTAAAATTACTGAACAGGTCTCTCGCTGGACTCGCTTACCATTGTCATTAGCAGATAGAATTGCTGTTGTGAACATGACTATTCTTTCCAAACTCCTCTATTTATTCGTGAATATTCCAATAAAGCTGAATGTAGCACTCTTTAAAACATTTCAGTCCTGCCTGCTGTCGTTGGTGTGCGCTGGTAAGCAGCCTAGATGCAGCTGGAACACTCTAACATTGCCGTTTGAGCGCGGGGGTTTGAAGCGTCTGATTTACGTTTGTATTACCTGTGCGCACAGGCGCAATTTGCACACAATTGGCATTTCCCACAGAGATATCTGCCGCACATAGCTGTGGAGGCGGACACTGCATTCCCAACACCATTAACCGCTATGATCCTGCACGGTGGCGAGGGTGGCACCAGGAAGGAGATTAACCCTGTCAGGTGTAATGTCTGGGCGTGGAGGACCCTTGCTAAGCGTGCGTGGAGAGACTATATATATGCGCAAGACATGCCGATTGCTGCACACCCGGGCATTTCTGCAGCGCGGGAGCGTGGGACCCTAAATGTCCTACAAAATGCAGGTGTTACAAAACTTGGGGACATGTATCTGAATGGGTCATTTTTATCCTTGGCTGATTTTCAAGCCGGTCAAACGTACACAGCAATGCATGGGTTCACGAACACTAGGCTTGGCAGTGCAATCGTTATACCCTGAGTTCCCGCTAGAGCCCAGGATGCTGAAAGCATTACAGGTGGTTTTAACGGGGGAAAGTAAAGGGCTGATCACCAGATTATACAATACCTTCCAAAGGGAAAATGACTGGTCTGACTCCTCCTCGTTCGATAAATGGAATAAAGAGCTTGAGGTCCCTTTGTCCTGGGAAAATTGGGAGTCCTGCTGTAAATTGACGGGACGCCTGGCTGTCAGTTGTAATCTTCACAGTATACATTTTAAGTATCTGCATCAGTTGTATTACACCCCTGCGCAGCTGCTGAAATTTGGATTCAGGGAGGATGCGAGATGTACCAGATGTGGGCAGGATGAGGCTATCTTCATGCACCTTGCGTGAGGCTGTGTTGCTATATATAGCTTTTGGCAGCGTTGTGTAACGGTACTCACCGATATAACACTTGATGGAATTGAATGTACACCAGAACTGTGCCTACGAGGGTTGTTAAAGAAGGTTAAACCATGCAATAGACTCATTGTTGCCATAACTATCCTTTTTCTTTTTTTTTTTAAACTTTATTTATCAAGTTTTCAGCAAAAAACAAAGAAGGACAGTACAACAACAGGCAGAAGAGTGCCAGTCTATCTTTGCGACCTTAGTATATCAGATGAAAAGGATACAGGCCATACACAGTAACTTGCATAGCACGTGCATAACTTGTGTAAATTAGGCTACTATTGATGCACTCTGGCGCCCCACAGAGGGTATATTCCATAAGCCATACAGTTCTCTTAGGTGCCCCCGACTAGGCCCACTCCCATCATTCCACCGGCACCAATGCTCCTAGGCCCCCATCAGGGCCCCCTCTTCGTCCGCTGTGGCAGATAGCTCCTGTAAATATGTTCGTAATGGTTTCCAGATGTCTCGAGGGCGAGACGTGGGTGGCATCAATTCCGCGTACACTGTCAATTGTTCCTGCCAATATACGAGGTCTCCCATCCATACCTTGAACTTGGGTGCTCTTCCTCTTCCCCACTTACAGGCCACCCTGCGTTTAGCGAGGAGTAAGCCTAGCGATATATATTTCCTTAAGGGCGCCTTAAAATCCCTGGTGTATCCCAGCAGTGTAGTGAGCGAGATATTAGGTATGTGTACCCCTGTCATCTGACTGAGAGCTTCAGTCACCTCTGCCCAGTAAGCTAAGATGGGGGCGCATTCCCATGCCAGATGTAAGAAGTCAGCTCCTTCCCTCCCGCATCTATCACAATTGTCATTCTCCCGAAGCCTGAATCGACATAATCGTGCCGGAGTGTAGTAAAGACGGTGGAGGAATTTGAAATGTATTATGCGCAATCTGCTACTGGCCGAGGTTCTCCCCGTTTGCTGGCAACAATATGTCCATTGATCATCAGTGATGGGAGCGCCCAAATCGTTTTCCCACCTGTTCCGCGCATCAGGGGCGCTGTGCAGGCTATTAATTTGGGTGGCTTGGTACTGCATGGATACTACAAGTGTTGGGGAGGACCGTTGCAATAAGGCATGTAGTGGAGCAAAGGTGGGGGGCTCGGCGGGAAAGTCGGGAGTGGCAGACTTGTACATCAAGGCGGAGCCTCACGTACATAAATAATTTCATAGTTGAAGGTTGGCAATCATTAAAGTGTTCACATGAACGGAATGTCTCGCCCTCGTATAGCGCTCCCCAGGTCCGAATTTCAAATTTATGTAGAATTTGTTGACACCTCACTTTCCTCGTGACTGGGATGTCTAATCTGCCTGCTAATGGCAGAAGTGGGGAGTATAATGTGTCTGCTTTCATACGGTTAGCGATAGCCCTCCATGCTCGATTTGTGCACTCCACTGTGGTTGGGTCTGCGCATTTAGGGTTAGTGGGCGCGCTTATGTAAGCAGAGTATGGGGTCGGAACCATGGGCCAGTGTTCTATCGCAAGGTGTGGCATGTATGGTGGTGGGTGCATCCAGTAGACCGCGAAGTGTGCCTGAGCGCACCAGAAGTATAGTTCCATATCAGGAACCTCCTTTATCAAAGGGTAGAGTTAATACCTCCCACTTCAGCTTGGGTTGTTTGCCCCCCCCAGGTCAGTCGAATGAGTTGTGATTTGAGGGCTTTAAAAAAGGAATTGCTGGGCGCATATGGGATGCAGGTGAAGAGGTAGAGTAATTTTGGGAAAACTACCATCTTGATCAATGCTATCCGGCCCGCTAAAGAAAGAGGCATTGCTATCCATCTTGTAATGGTGTCCGTAAGTGTGTCTAGCGCTCTACCATAGTTAGCTCTCATGAGGTTTTCCCTGTCTCTGGTTATAACTATTCCAAGGTATTTTACCTCGTCTTCGCACCAGCTCAATGGGAAATCCGGGGTGTATTTCTTAACTGTGTCTGTGAGGGGGAAGATTTGTGATTTGCTCCAATTAATATTTATCCCCGAGTAGCGCCCAAACTGCAGGAATGCCCGCAATATGGGATTCTGGCTCTCCTCGGGGTCGCGTAGATACAATGTGAGGTCATCGGCATATAGCGAGATAAGAATTTGCCTTTCCGGGTATATGAGAGCATGCTCATGGTGATGTTGCCTGAGCTTAGCCGCAAGCGGCTCCATGGCCAGGGCGAATAGGAGAGGGGAGAGCGGGCACCCCTGCCTCGTCCCTCTCGTGATATGAAACCTGGGGAGCATATTCTGTTAATAAGAAGTTTGGCTTGAGGCTGTGTGTATAATAACTGGATCCATGCCAGGAAGGGGAGGGGGGAAACCCATTCTCATCAGTACACTGGCCAGATAATCCCATTCTAGGGAATCAAAGGCTTTGGTGGCGTCCAAGAAGACTGCCACCGCGGCCTGATCCGGTTCGATGTCCTGCATAAGGGCGAAGAGGGTGAGGAGATTATGCGATGTTGCTCTTCCGGGTATGAAACCTGATTGGTCTGGTAACACCAGAGCTGTCATCAGAGGACTGATCCTATTGGCGATCAGTTTGGCCAATATTTTGGTGTCACAATTGATTAGCGAGAGTGGTCGGTAAGAGTCGCATCTATCCCCTAGTTTGCCTGGCCTGAGGAGTGATATGATGAGTGCTTCTCGCATTGTTGGCGGGAGCGTACCCGTCTCTCGTGCCTCCTCGTAAACTTGTTTTAGAATAGGGATGAGGGCGTCACTGTATGTTTTGTAAAATTCGGCTGGTAGGCCGTCCGGCCCGGGAGCGTGGCCATATTGCAGTTACATAATTGCAGAGCGTATCTCCTCGTCCTCAACATCTGCTAGGAGGAATTCCCTCTGACTATCTCCAAGCCAACCCAGCGCTATGTCCTTGAAATAGGGCACAAACTCTATCGGTTGTGTCCTGTGTGTGTTGTAGAGTTTGGTGTAGAACGCATGGAAGGTGTCTAATATGTCTGAGGTGTCCCTGTATACTCCGCCCTCGTGATCAGTAATTTCCAGTATGGTATTGGAAAATCTGGGTTTTCGGGTGAGCTCAGCTAGAGCCTTTCCAGGGTGTTCCCCTTCCCCATATTGTCGGGCACGGTAGTATTTGCCACGGAATTTGCATTCTCTCTCTGCAGTATCTTCATAGTCTGTCAGTTTGTCTCTGAACTGCCCCTTCAAGTGAGAGCTTGGGTCTGAACGCATACGGGTTTCGAGTTGTTTAAGTTCAGTTTCTAGGCGTCTGATCGTATTACGGATATCCTTCAAGATGCCTCCCCCTTTGCAATGCAAATTCCTCTAATAGTCACCTTGAATGCCTCCTAGACCGTGGAGAACTGAGGGACTGTGTCGATATTGCGCGGGAAGAAATCCGTGATCTCTTGACCCAGTTCTGTTTGGAATGGGACATCTAGGAGAGCATTTACCGGCAATCTCCAGTTTTGGTAGGGAGACAGTGAGCAGGGAGGAGCCAGAGTCCGCAATACCGGCGAGTGGTCCGAGTATGTACGCGGCAGGTGTCGGGCAGTAGTAAGCCATGTTTTGAGCCCTCTAGTAAGCAGCCAGCCATCTATTCTCGACCATGTGGAGTGTGTGGAGGAGTGACGTGCGCTCTGTCGGTTGGATGTAAGCTCCTCCATGCGTCTATCAGGTCATGTGCAGTAAAGATCTCTAATAATTGTCGTTGGGCCCCCGTGTAGTTGTAAGGTTGTGGGTGTTGCCGGTCTATCGTTGGGTCTAGGGTTAAATTAAAGTCCCCGTCCCCCCCTATGCCACATGAGTGGAGCCTATGTCAAGAATTTTCCCCCAGAGAATATTGAAAAACGCAGGATCGTTGTTATTAGGGCCATAGCAACATGCGAGGGTGATGGATTGAGATGACAGTCGCCACCACGTGATACAGTAGCGTCCCTGGGGTTCAGCTATTTCTCCTAGCGATACGCAGGGGACATTTTTCTTGATGAGTATCATTGTTCCTCAGGCATAGGTGGAGTATGTCGAACAGCATCTACACGAAGCCCATCTGGATGCAAATGTAGTCGGGATGTAGGGCCCATATGAGTCTCCTGAAGCATTGCAAAGTGTATATCTGAAAGAGACACGTTAGTGACAGATTCCTTACCTTAGAATATCCCCAGGCGTCAGGCTGGATCCGGAAAGTTTTTGCGTAGCAGTACCCTTGCGCGTCGGTAGGCGGCGTCGTGCGGCTCCGCGTTCCGTCGTCGGCGGCGTGACCGCCGGGATGACGTCGCGGGCAGTACTTAGACGCCGCCCCTGCGCGCTGACGTCAGTTCTTCTTTTTCCGCGCCAGCAAGCGCAGATCCGGGAAGAGCAGTGCCCTAGTCATTTTTTGACTAACTTTTGGGTGAATTTTTCACTGTTTCTTCTAATCGACTTCAAGGTGTCGTAGGGATGCCCGGCTTTAAACGTTGCAGCGCCTGTGCTCGGATGATGTCCATCACAGACCCGCATCGGGAGTGTCTCTTCTGCCTCGGCCGAGGCCACGACACGGAGTCGTGTTCCGACTGCCGGGCCCTCAACCCGAAAGGTTTGCGAGAGCGGTCTCGAAAGCTCCTCGAGGCCCGGCATTCGGCTCCGCGCCACACCAAGCCCCGGTCGCGTGAGAGGTCGAGGGGTCGGTCGCGGAGTCCTCACCGGTCGTCGGCATCGAAGTCTTCGTCGTCCGGTAAGTCTAAGCACAAGAAGTCCAAAAAGCATCGTCGCTCTAGGACTTCGCCTCGCCGGTCTCGCGACTCGGCTGAGGCCCCTCCCGGCACCGTCCCCGCGGCCCCGGACATGCCTGTGGAGTCGCCCCCGCAATACCCGTCCTTCCCGGGTTCGGGGGCGGATCCGGCCCAAATACAGGAATTCCTGTCGGCCATGGCCCGCCTCTTCGGGCCTCAAGGTCCCTCCGGTGCGCCTTCGGGCCCCGCGGGCCCTGATGGGGTTGCCTCGGCGTCGCCGCCGGCTCCGGCCCCGGCGTCGCCCGTGCCTCCAGCCTCGATCCCGGCTCCGGCCTCGATCCCGGCCCCGCAACCCCCATCGACGCCGGTCGACCTGACCACGCCTCCGCCGACTCCGATGTCTCCGGTGCCGTTCTCGACGCCGCCTGGGGTCCGGGCGGCGTCGTCCCCCAGTTCCTTCCGGCTCCGGACATGGACCCGGACCGACGTCGCTCGACGCCGGTTCCGGCGCCGATGAGACCTTGGGTCCCAAATATCCCTCCTCCTCCTTATTTTGAACCAGAGGAGGACCAGGAGGACTGGGAGGGGTCTGATGACCCTCTGGCACAACAGTGTCAGTATGATGAGGACTGGACAGAGGACCTAGGGGATGCCAGTGGTCTAGATACTTCCCCTGACACTGGCATGCTGTCTCCTCCCGTGGCTACGGAGGAGGGAGCCAATTTTGCAACGGTGTTGCGTAGGGCGGCTGGAGCCTTACATCTCCAACTCCCTACTGTGGCAGTCAAGACTAATCTCTTGACAGAGGTGCTTCAGCCGGCAGCCTCCTCTACGGAGACTGTGCTGCCGTTTAACGATGCCCTCACTGACGTTCTTTTGGGCGCCTGGTCCAAGCCCAACACAGGGGCTCCTGTGGATAGGAACGTGTCCCGACGCCATCGCCCAGCTCCGGGCGACCCCCTATTTCTCTCTGTCCACCCCACTCCTGAGAGCTTGGTTGTCCAAGCCTCCGCTTCCCAAACCGCCTTCCCTACCGCCCCTCCGGATAGGGAATCCAAACGCCTGGATCAATTTGGGAAGAAGGGTTTTTCTTCCTCCAGTGCTGGCTTGCGGTCCATCAACACCGCTTGTCTTTTGGGCCGATATACCCACTCCTTGTGGGATTCGGTGGCGACTGTTTTGCCCCAGTGTTCTGAGGAGGTCCAGACACTGCTTTCCCGCGCCATTGCGGAAGGAAGGGATGCGGCCAAATACACAATACGATGTGGCCTTGATACCGCCGACTCGCTGGGCAGGTCTATTGCAACGACGGTGGCGCTGCGTCGCCACGCCTGGCTGAGAACCACTGGTTTTTCAGGGGATGTCCAGAATACTCTCATGGACATGCCCTTTGATGGAGTCGGTCTTTTTGGGTCCAAAGCAGACCATGCGTTGGAGCGCTTTAAGGACTCACGGGCTACTGCCAAGTCCCTGGGCCTTTCTGCTACACGCCCTCCGCTAACTTCTGCTTTTCGCCCCTATCGTGGCCACGGAAGGGGCGCCCAGTCACGTCAGCAGCCCAGCCACCGGCCCGCGCAGCAGGCGTCTTCGCGTGGCCGAGGACGTGGATACCGCCGTGGCGGTTCGGGCAACCAGCGTGCGGGTCAGGCCACCACCTCCAACCCGTCCGCGGCCTCCAAGCCCTCCTAGTCCCTCCTTTCAGGTGCACAGCACGCCAGTAGGGGGCAGGGTCCGCCATCACCTTCACCACTGGCGTCCCATCACCTCGGACAGGTGGGTCTTGGACATTGTCCGAAGGGGCTACTCCCTCCCCTTCGAGACCACCCCCCAGCCATGCCACCTCAATTCCACCGCATGTCAGGGGATCACTTGGTACTTCTGCAGAAGGAAGTCACGGCCCTCTTGGCCAAGAGGGCCATCGAGCATGTTCCGACCCCAGAAGTAGGACGTGGTTGCTACTCCCACTACTTCCTGGTGCCCAAAAAGGACAAGGAGGACATGCGTCCTATCTTGGACCTCCGGAACGTCAATCGCTTCCACCGGAAGGAGAAGTTCAAGATGCTCACCCTAGCTCAGGTCTTGACTGCCCTCGACCCTGGAGACTGGTTGGTAGCGTTGAACTTGCAGGACGCTTATTTCCACATCCCCGTCCTGCCGGCCCACCGGCGTTACCTACGGTTCACGGTAGGCATCGAGCATTTTCAGTTCACCGTGCTCCCCTTTGGCCTTACAAGTGCCCCTCGGGTGTTCACGAAAGTGATGGCGGTGGTCGCAGCTCATCTGCGCCGGGCAGGGTTTCAGTCTTCCCCTACCTCGACGACTGGCTGCTGAAGGCGGGCTCGTCCGAGGCAGTCGTCTCCCACCTCCAGACTACGGCCGAACTCCTGCACTCGCTGGGGTTCTCCATCAATGTGCCGAAGTCGCATCTGATTCCTTCTCCACAGCTCCTTTTCATCGGAGCAGTTCTGGACACGACGCAGTTTCGGGCCTATCCTCCCGAACGGCGAGTCCGGGATATTCAGGCTATGATTCCGATCTTTCAGCCTTTATCCTGGGTTTCGGTACGGATGACCCTGAGGCTGCTGGGCCTCATGGCCTCCTGCATCCTGCTGGTCAATCATGCCAGATGGCATATGCGGGCTCTGCAGTGGGACCTGAAGTTCCAGTGGGCGCAGCACCAGGGCAAAAAAAAAAATACATTTAGAAGAAGCTGCAATAATGGAGCGGGTGGTAATGGGGAGTAGGTGGGGAAAGGGCAAAAGCAACACACAAGGAAGAGCAAAAACTGTGGCGCCGGGAGAAGCACTTCTGAGAAAGCAACATGGATCGCATGGGAAGCAGGGCATTGTGCCGGGGAGAAGCACACAAGAGAGCTTGCAACATGAGGAAGACAGCAACTTGGAGCACAGAGCGGGTATTTGGTGGGGTGGGAGAGAAGCACACAAGGAAGAGTGCTGGAAAAACACATACACTCATGAAGTGTCTAAGTAAAAAGTAAAAAGGTGTTCCCTAAACGTGAGCTGTGGAAGTATAGAAACCATTCATCAGAGAGATGGTGAAGAGGCTGTGTTTTAGGGAGGGACAAACAGAAGATGGACAACCTGGGACAAGGAAAGCCATCAAATAAAAAGCAAGCAAATAAAAGTGACAAAGTCAACATTAGTAAGCAATGGGTGAACTGTAAGCTCACTGTAAGTGCACAATAGGTCTTTTCAATCCAGACAGCTTGTGACCTAAAAAGGACTACCTTATGCAGAAAATGATATGATGAGCAGATAGCAAGCTCAGAGATGTATTCCCTTACTTATTATACCTTACCTATAAAGCCTTTGCTCATTTATTCATTTAGGAGCATTGTATGTAGCGGAGCGTTGGCATTTAAATCATTCCAACATACTTAAGGAAGCACATTCCTATTAAGTTTCTAATTGATGTGCATATTTTTTGGAAGGACTAAGGACATCAAATACTGATATGGTGACTGCATGTTATACTGACAAAGCTCTTAAGGTACTTCTTGTGACCATGTACAGAGATTACTTTTAATACTTCTCATGGTAAGGTCTCTTCCTTGTCTTCATCACCTCAGTAAGCATACTCACTTTTTTGATGCACGCCGCTCTAAGACAACGTATCCTTGTCCTCATCCTCTCTATACCCATTGCCTTTAGAGTGACGCAGCTGGTATGCCATGCCTTTCCCTTCACACATAACCCCAAACCCCCTACTCCTCTGTCCTCCATGGGGGCTGTCTCATGTGCTCAATCTCCGTGGACCACCTCGTCTATGTTGAGTCCACACCCTCCTCCTTCTGCTTCTTACTACTCGGTGATCCCTCCCTATAGGGTAGGCAGAAAGGCAGCAAGAGCCCTGCTTGGCAGCACTAGATCGAGGAGATCTACCCTCCATCTTCCCAGTCTCTGCCAGCAGTGTTCCGCAGACCCCCATTTAAGGGTCTCATTAAAAATGAGAGACTGGCCCTTTCCCAGCTGCCTGCTCTCAGCTGCGATATTCCTCTACTCTGTTTGGATCTGCGTGATCAGCAAATGATGCCTGGCTGACATGGATCATCCCCTTTCTCTGTGGTGTGTCCAGATTATCTGCTCAGATGCAGGATATCTTGGAGATAAGGCAGCCGATGGAGAGACTCAGAACTACAATTCTCCTTCATTCGCAACTGGCCATACCCATCATGTCCGCCTCTTATATAAAAATTCAGCCTATTTAGAGCGAGATCTAAAAAATGCACTAAACATATATGATGCTGATTGAGACATGAAATCAGATCTGCCAGTGACCCAGCAGGGATTATAGATTGGTACCATTCCTCTGTTACAGAGATTCTGCTCTGTAACAGAATTATGCTTGGAACCATAGAACATCAGTATGTAGAGACTGAGTCCCCATACCACCTTAGTGTCCGAGTCCGACCAGCTATAGTGCCTCACTTTCGCTCCTAACCTTACTAGAGAAACAAGTGAATTGGCACCGCAGAACACAACACACTCAACCCTCTCAGGGATCACGGTAACAGGACACACCATTTCGCTCTCTCACTCATACTTGTCCACAATGAGATAAACTGGAGACACGAAAGAAGTTTAGAATATTTATTTAAACTATTGTGCTCTGAAATGCAGTGTACGTGCCACAATTAGAAAACAAATGCATAATAAAATTATGGCTATTAATCCATATACCATAAAAGCCCTGTCATGTTATAGTACAGAGTGACCTAACCCCTCTCCATTGCTACTAAAGCGAAATGATTATATGAAAGATCTCTGGGATTACTGGCAGACCCCGTACCTTAACATACACAGATCGACGCTCTACATCTCAGCAGACGCAGTGCTCTTGTCGCAGAACTCTCGATCCATGTGTGTTCCTGGCTCATGTGCTCCTCTATATGATAGGACATGTGTGCACATAAACAACAGCTGCATTCTTGTGTTATGTCTAGGTGCTCGTGCAGTCCAGAAAGAATAACAAGGGACATTGTTGTTTGACCTTGTCGGTAATGTTCAGACTAAATCCCAGTGAATATACAATGTGGCACAAAAGCAAATGTGTTTATCCAGTAACGTGTGCAAAGCAAAAAAGAGGCCTACAACGTGCACAATTAGGCTAACGGGGGGAAAAACGTCAATGGGCCATGCAGGAAACACATGACACCTCGGCCTCCAAGTCTAAATTCACATGCAATCTTATATCTACCGGTCTTAATTACAGACTCCTTTGGAGTATACGTAGCATAATTGATGATGTGGAATATGAATTTGGCAATAGCAAACATTAGAAAAGCAAACATAATGACCTTTTCAAATCTTTTTGGTGTGCGTTGTGTATATATATATATATATATATATATATATATATATATATATATATATATATATATATATATATATATATATCCAAGGGCTAAGTGGCCCGAAACGCGTCATGAAGGAGCTTTGCACGCAACTTTAATATATTAATAAAAGAAAATCTGGCACCAGCTCAAGAAGTTGTCCGTACCTGTTTTCGTGCGTCTAGGGCACAAGGGAGCGTAATTTGAGATATATACATATATATATATATCTATATCTCTCCTATCTTCAGGCTTGCTGATTTGACAAAATGTTCATCAGATCAATTTCCCAGCTGAAGGTGCTTCTCTCTTTCCATCAACAGAATAACAGCTCCTTTTGTAGTGGGTCACACAAGGAAAAAAGCATGTGAAACGAAGCTCTTGTTTCCATAACATTTGTGAGAATGCTTGATGAGAAAGGTTTAGTGAGGATGAAAGCTGTCTACATCCCGTACATTGTTTACTGGTAGGCATATGCAAACAGCATGAATAAGCAAAACTATTGTAAAGCAAACAATGTATAAATACATGGAATGTGTGCATGTTTTTTATGGGCCGTAAGCTATAAATCTATGGGACACAAAGTATAGAGTATAGCTTATACCAAGGTTATATAAGGAATAAATAGATCATGTCCCTAATATAGAAGCCTATTCATGTTGGATGAAAGGGTTTCCAGTCAGGTTGATGTTCTTTCAGTGATCTGTTTGGCCACACATTCAATCAGATTATGGGGTTATGTTAGGTTTATTCTATATTGGTTGCAAGAATAGCTCTTACATGATTTTTATTTGCTGCCCACATGCAGGTTTGCTATCTTTCAACAGTTCATGGACCGAAGCAAAATTACAACCTGTGATCTGCCCTTTTCTTAGCCTGTTGTAGTTGGAATAAGAACAACCGAAGACTGTAGATTCACTCTAGGAACTGCATTCTAAAGAATACAAACAAAAGTGTGCAGCCTTACCCACCACCACAGAAAATACAAGACACAAGGTATTACAGCAAAGCCATCCTTGTCAGATGAGTGCAAAATATTTCTCAATTCTTGCTGGGTACCACACATATACAATAAGAAGTATGGAGGTTAAAATCTGGCAATTGAGGACGCCTTCCAATTTATTACAAAATACCATGAGTGGAGAGCTGCACTCACACAAATTTACAGGGTGAAGAATCCCACATTTGAAAAGGAAAGCACAGAGAGGTTAGTTCCTTAGGGAAATATTGGCCTAATATTCCTCATAACAAGTGAAAATACGTTCTAATTTGTGCTATAATTAACATACAACTGCAAAAAAGCTGAAAAAAATGTACAAACTAGGTGCGCTCGCACCATCAGCTACAGTTTGTTGTATAATGCATGATGTATTTTTCACTGACAAGCTAATAAAAATTATACTTAAAAAAAAAAAAAAGTGAAAATACGTTCTACTTTATGCTATGATTAACATACAACTGCAAAAAAGCAGAAACAAAATTAAAATATTGATTTCAATATTAAATAATCAAGGGCAGAGCCTTACCCCTCTACTAAATCAACCTTTCAAAAGTTGAGAAATGGAAAACCTTAAAGACTGCAATCCTTTATGGCTAATGCTGGCTTTGTAGATGTTTGGAGGCCTACTTACCCAAACTTTAGGGAGTATTCCTGCTACTCCTCTACCCATGGCTCCTATAGCCGTCTTGACTGTATTATAGTTGCTGGGCTGGACCTGCATAAAATAGCTGTTATCTGGGAGTCAAGATTGTGATAACAGCTGACACGGGAAATATGCCTATAATATGGGGATGGTGGCACAGGGGCTGAATGCCTCTTTACAATTTTGGTGCACGCTTCCCCTCTCCATTATGGGACGGGTGGCAGTGGCCAAGATGGTACTGCAGCCGCGTTGTTTAAATCCTCTTCGAAACACTCTTTGGCCTCTAAAGCTGGGGGCCTTTAAGCAGCTAAAAGGCATCTTGGTGTCACTGGTATGGGCTGGTGAACACCCAGGGGTGAAGCGCTGAAAACCCTTGAAATGGACCAGGAACCGGCCCACATCCAACACACTGCTATGCGCCCGGCTGAAGAGGACGATTGGGAGAAGGTCTTATTGAGGGGTACATGCTAGGGGGACCCCTTGTTGGTGCTGCTGAAGAGAGGGTGGCCTAGGGCCTGCGGTGCCCTATGTTGGTCCCCTGACTGCCCAGATATGGGAACAGATTGTTAAAAGGGTGGTCAGGCACCTGCCCTTTGCCAGGGACTTAAATATCTGTGACTTACAGCCCTTTCGTCGTATCAGCAGTAACATGATGGTAGCTGCATGGAGAGAAAAGGAGTACCAATTACTGGGCGACTTGTACCTGAGGGATGCATTTATAATTTTCCAAGAGGCACAGGACACCTTTGGGGTTGGCCCTGAGCAGTTTTTGCAATATGCTAAACTAGTTGGAACAGCGAGGAGGTGTGGACAGACTTCCCCAGGCTCCGCCCATGACACATATTTTGGAAAGCTTTTTACGGATTGGACCCTAAATATATTAGCACAACAATACGCAACTAGATCTCAGGATTGCCCTAGGGTACGAGATACGCAGGAATGGTCCCTCGCAAAAGAAATACGTAAAAAAATTACCAGGTGGGACAAAAAAGTGGAGGATGAATTGCTGTCCGCGGGGCGATTATAAAGGATTTTTTTGCAAAGAGGGGGTGCTGAGGGGCAAAGGGACACTCGAGGCACAAAATAAATGCACAACCAGACTGGTGATCATGGGATGTGCTTGTATAGAATCTGCACCAGCTGACAGATGAATTTGCTGATATGTGTGCACCTCTTATCGCTGTTGATTGCTGAAATAGGAAATACAAGACACAAGGTATAACGGCAAAACCATCATTGTCAGACGAGTGCAAAACATTCCTCAACTACATCATGCTGGTTACCACATATATAGAATAAGAAATATGGAGGCTAAAGCTTGGCGATTGAGGATGACTTCCAATTTATTACAAAATACCATGAGTCGAGAGCTGCACTCTCACAAATTTACAGGGTTAAGAATCCCACATTTGAAAAGGGAAGCACAGAGAGGTTAGTTCCTTAGGGAAATATTGGCCCATTATTCTTCATAACAGGTGAAAATATCAGAGAGGCTCTGGAGGCCCCGCTATCCAAAGACGAAATTCTTGAGGCAATAAAAGCGATGAGAACCATGAAATCCCCGGGCAGTGACGGCCTACCGCCGAGTTTTATAACACTAGGCAGGCTGATCTAGCTGACCGACTACTGGAAGTCTATAATGAGGCATATGAGAGGGGACCACTGCCAGAGTCAATGAGGGAGGCATTAATAGTCATGTTGCCCAAACCTGACGGGGACACCTCAGAGGTGTCCGCTTACCGTCCTCTGTCTATGCTAAACGTGGATCTGAAAATCTTAACTAAATTATTGGCCACGAGACTGTTGCCCTATTTACCGCAATTGATTGATGAGGATCAATACGGATTCATTCCAAACAGGACCACGCTGCATAATTTACGTAGGCTCGCACTTGTAATGCATTTCCCAACTGGATCAATATGCACTTGCACTATTGGACATCGAACAAGCTTTCAATTGGGGGCCGTTCGTTGGCACACAAACTGTCTCTGCCTAAGGGACAGAGCATATCGTTGAGATGGTGGATGAGGACTCTATTGCTAGTCATTCCACTCCAGAAATCAGTGAGGTATTTCTTGACTTTTTCACTAAACTCTATGGGTTTAGACCATCGGCGAGCGATGAAGTCTCCAGGTATCTGGATGATATCGCTCTTGGGTGGCTATCCAATGGCCAGCGTGAATACTTGACTCAGCCCTTCGATGTGGAAGATGTCAGGGAAGCTTATAATGGCCCTCCCAACATGTAAAGTGTCGGGTCTAGATGGGCTGCCCAGTGAGTTCTACATGGCATATGTTGAGGTTCTGGCTCCGCCATTGCTGGATGTATTTACAGAGGCCTACGAGAC
Source organism: Calotriton arnoldi (assembly GCA_963921515.1). NCBI lineage: Eukaryota > Metazoa > Chordata > Amphibia > Caudata > Salamandridae > Calotriton > Calotriton arnoldi. The sequence goes on along the minus strand of CAWUFW010006849.1, from coordinate 907,615 downwards.
TGGTACGCTACCCCCACCCTCAGGGAAGCTCTGATTGTTACACTTCTAAAGCCGGATAAAGTCGCAAATAAGTGCGAGTCGTATAGATCACTGTCCCTAATAAACATTGACACTAACATTTTTGCGAAAATCATTGCGAATAGATTGCAAACTTTGGTCCCAAATTTGAATTTCCCCGACCAATCGGGATTCGTCCCCAAGCGATCGACCGTACATAATCTACGTACTATTTTTGCTGTACTACACCACTTGGATCCCGAGTTCCCGGCCGTTACGGTGCTGCTGGATGCAGCAAAAGCCTCGATTTGTTACAATGGGGATACATGTTCGTTGTCTTGCAAAGAATGGGAATGCCGCAGTTTTTCCTGAAGTGGGTGCGTCTATTGTATACAGGTCCGGTCGCTAGGTGGCAAGTTAATGGATGGGTGTCGGGTACATTCTCAATACGTAGGGGCACCAGGCAGGGCTGCCCCCTCTCACCGATGCTCTTTTCTTTGGCGCTCGAGCCGTTGGCGTGTAAGATCCGACAAAAACATGCTGATGCTTCTCTGGGGTTCCGACAGTGTCTGCTGGCTATCTCCTTGTATGCAGACGATATAATGTTATATGTCCGTGAGCCGGCCACACATCTGGCATCCCTATTGCGCGAATGTTTTGTTTGAGAGACACTCTGGGTTAGGAATAAATTGGGCAAAGTCCACAGTGTTCCCACTGACTGACTGTACCCGGGAGACAGCCCTGGAGTTCCCGCTCTCCTGGTCAACGGACCAGGTGAAGTACTTGGGGATCTGGGTGCATTGGGACCCTGATACGGTGCTAAGCACGAACTATGGGCGTGGCATTACTAAAATTACTGAACAGGTCTCTCGCTGGACTCGCTTACCATTGTCATTAGCAGATAGAATTGCTGTTGTGAACATGACTATTCTTTCCAAACTCCTCTATTTATTCGTGAATATTCCAATAAAGCTGAATGTAGCACTCTTTAAAACATTTCAGTCCTGCCTGCTGTCGTTGGTGTGCGCTGGTAAGCAGCCTAGATGCAGCTGGAACACTCTAACATTGCCGTTTGAGCGCGGGGTTTGAAGCGTCTGATTTACGTTTGTATTACCTGTGCGCACAGGCGCAATTTGCACACAATTGGCATTTCCCACAGAGATATCTGCCGCACATAGCTGTGGAGGCGGACACTGCATTCCCAACACCATTAACCGCTATGATCCTGCACGGTGGCGAGGGTGGCACCAGGAAGGAGATTAACCCTGTCAGGTGTAATGTCTGGGCGTGGAGGACCCTTGCTAAGCGTGCGTGGAGAGACTATATATATGCGCAAGACATGCCGATTGCTGCACACCCGGGCATTTCTGCAGCGCGGGAGCGTGGGACCCTAAATGTCCTACAAAATGCAGGTGTTACAAAACTTGGGGACATGTATCTGAATGGGTCATTTTTATCCTTGGCTGATTTTCAAGCCGGTCAAACGTACACAGCAATGCATGGGTTCACGAACACTAGGCTTGGCAGTGCAATCGTTATACCCTGAGTTCCCGCTAGAGCCCAGGATGCTGAAAGCATTACAGGTGGTTTTAACGGGGGAAAGTAAAGGGCTGATCACCAGATTATACAATACCTTCCAAAGGGAAAATGACTGGTCTGACTCCTCCTCGTTCGATAAATGGAATAAAGAGCTTGAGGTCCCTTTGTCCTGGGAAAATTGGGAGTCCTGCTGTAAATTGACGGGACGCCTGGCTGTCAGTTGTAATCTTCACAGTATACATTTTAAGTATCTGCATCAGTTGTATTACACCCCTGCGCAGCTGCTGAAATTTGGATTCAGGGAGGATGCGAGATGTACCAGATGTGGGCAGGATGAGGCTATCTTCATGCACCTTGCGTGAGGCTGTGTTGCTATATATAGCTTTTGGCAGCGTTGTGTAACGGTACTCACCGATATAACACTTGATGGAATTGAATGTACACCAGAACTGTGCCTACGAGGGTTGTTAAAGAAGGTTAAACCATGCAATAGACTCATTGTTGCCATAACTATCCTTTTTCTTTTTTTTTTTAAACTTTATTTATCAAGTTTTCAGCAAAAAACAAAGAAGGACAGTACAACAACAGGCAGAAGAGTGCCAGTCTATCTTTGCGACCTTAGTATATCAGATGAAAAGGATACAGGCCATACACAGTAACTTGCATAGCACGTGCATAACTTGTGTAAATTAGGCTACTATTGATGCACTCTGGCGCCCCACAGAGGGTATATTCCATAAGCCATACAGTTCTCTTAGGTGCCCCCGACTAGGCCCACTCCCATCATTCCACCGGCACCAATGCTCCTAGGCCCCCATCAGGGCCCCCTCTTCGTCCGCTGTGGCAGATAGCTCCTGTAAATATGTTCGTAATGGTTTCCAGATGTCTCGAGGGCGAGACGTGGGTGGCATCAATTCCGCGTACACTGTCAATTGTTCCTGCCAATATACGAGGTCTCCCATCCATACCTTGAACTTGGGTGCTCTTCCTCTTCCCCACTTACAGGCCACCCTGCGTTTAGCGAGGAGTAAGCCTAGCGATATATATTTCCTTAAGGGCGCCTTAAAATCCCTGGTGTATCCCAGCAGTGTAGTGAGCGAGATATTAGGTATGTGTACCCCTGTCATCTGACTGAGAGCTTCAGTCACCTCTGCCCAGTAAGCTAAGATGGGGGCGCATTCCCATGCCAGATGTAAGAAGTCAGCTCCTTCCCTCCCGCATCTATCACAATTGTCATTCTCCCGAAGCCTGAATCGACATAATCGTGCCGGAGTGTAGTAAAGACGGTGGAGGAATTTGAAATGTATTATGCGCAATCTGCTACTGGCCGAGGTTCTCCCCGTTTGCTGGCAACAATATGTCCATTGATCATCAGTGATGGGAGCGCCCAAATCGTTTTCCCACCTGTTCCGCGCATCAGGGGCGCTGTGCAGGCTATTAATTTGGGTGGCTTGGTACTGCATGGATACTACAAGTGTTGGGGAGGACCGTTGCAATAAGGCATGTAGTGGAGCAAAGGTGGGGGGCTCGGCGGGAAAGTCGGGAGTGGCAGACTTGTACATCAAGGCGGAGCCTCACGTACATAAATAATTTCATAGTTGAAGGTTGGCAATCATTAAAGTGTTCACATGAACGGAATGTCTCGCCCTCGTATAGCGCTCCCCAGGTCCGAATTTCAAATTTATGTAGAATTTGTTGACACCTCACTTTCCTCGTGACTGGGATGTCTAATCTGCCTGCTAATGGCAGAAGTGGGGAGTATAATGTGTCTGCTTTCATACGGTTAGCGATAGCCCTCCATGCTCGATTTGTGCACTCCACTGTGGTTGGGTCTGCGCATTTAGGGTTAGTGGGCGCGCTTATGTAAGCAGAGTATGGGGTCGGAACCATGGGCCAGTGTTCTATCGCAAGGTGTGGCATGTATGGTGGTGGGTGCATCCAGTAGACCGCGAAGTGTGCCTGAGCGCACCAGAAGTATAGTTCCATATCAGGAACCTCCTTTATCAAAGGGTAGAGTTAATACCTCCCACTTCAGCCTGGGTTGTTTGCCCCCCAGGTCAGTCGAATGAGTTGTGATTTGAGGGCTTTAAAAGGAATTGCTGGGCGCATATGGGATGCAGGTGAAGAGGTAGAGTAATTTTGGGAAAACTACCATCTTGATCAATGCTATCCGGCCCGCTAAAGAAAGAGGCATTGCTATCCATCTTGTAATGGTGTCCGTAAGTGTGTCTAGCGCTCTACCATAGTTAGCTCTCATGAGGTTTTCCCTGTCTCTGGTTATAACTATTCCAAGGTATTTTACCTCGTCTTCGCACCAGCTCAATGGGAAATCCGGGGTGTATTTCTTAACTGTGTCTGTGAGGGGGAAGATTTGTGATTTGCTCCAATTAATATTTATCCCCGAGTAGCGCCCAAACTGCAGGAATGCCCGCAATATGGGATTCTGGCTCTCCTCGGGGTCGCGTAGATACAATGTGAGGTCATCGGCATATAGCGAGATAAGAATTTGCCTTTCCGGGTATATGAGAGCATGCTCATGGTGATGTTGCCTGAGCTTAGCCGCAAGCGGCTCCATGGCCAGGGCGAATAGGAGAGGGGAGAGCGGGCACCCCTGCCTCGTCCCTCTCGTGATATGAAACCTGGGGAGCATATTCTGTTAATAAGAAGTTTGGCTTGAGGCTGTGTGTATAATAACTGGATCCATGCCAGGAAGGGGAGGGGGGAAACCCATTCTCATCAGTACACTGGCCAGATAATCCCATTCTAGGGAATCAAAGGCTTTGGTGGCGTCCAAGAAGACTGCCACCGCGGCCTGATCCGGTTCGATGTCCTGCATAAGGGCGAAGAGGGTGAGGAGATTATGCGATGTTGCTCTTCCGGGTATGAAACCTGATTGGTCTGGTAACACCAGAGCTGTCATCAGAGGACTGATCCTATTGGCGATCAGTTTGGCCAATATTTTGGTGTCACAATTGATTAGCGAGAGTGGTCGGTAAGAGTCGCATCTATCCCCTAGTTTGCCTGGCCTGAGGAGTGATATGATGAGTGCTTCTCGCATTGTTGGCGGGAGCGTACCCGTCTCTCGTGCCTCCTCGTAAACTTGTTTTAGAATAGGGATGAGGGCGTCACTGTATGTTTTGTAAAATTCGGCTGGTAGGCCGTCCGGCCCGGGAGCGTGGCCATATTGCAGTTGCATAATTGCAGAGCGTATCTCCTCGTCCTCAACATCTGCTAGGAGGAATTCCCTCTGACTATCTCCAAGCCAACCCAGCGCTATGTCCTTGAAATAGGGCACAAACTCTATCGGTTGTGTCCTGTGTGTGTTGTAGAGTTTGGTGTAGAACGCATGGAAGGTGTCTAATATGTCTGAGGTGTCCCTGTATACTCCGCCCTCGTGATCAGTAATTTCCAGTATGGTATTGGAAAATCTGGGTTTTCGGGTGAGCTCAGCTAGAGCCTTTCCAGGGTGTTCCCCTTCCCCATATTGTCGGGCACGGTAGTATTTGCCACGGAATTTGCATTCTCTCTCTGCAGTATCTTCATAGTCTGTCAGTTTGTCTCTGAACTGCCCCTTCAAGTGAGAGCTTGGGTCTGAACGCATACGGGTTTCGAGTTGTTTAAGTTCAGTTTCTAGGCGTCTGATCGTATTACGGATATCCTTCAAGATGCCTCCCCCTTTGCAATGCAAATTCCTCTAATAGTCACCTTGAATGCCTCCTAGACCGTGGAGAACTGAGGGACTGTGTCGATATTGAGCGGGAAGAAATCGGTGATCTCTTGACCCAGTTCTGTTTGGAATGGGACATCTAGGAGAGCATTTACCGGCAATCTCCAGTTTTGGTAGGGAGACAGTGAGCAGGGAGGAGCCAGAGTCCGCAATACCGGCGAGTGGTCCGAGTATGTACGCGGCAGGTGTCGGGCAGTAGTAAGCCATGTTTTGAGCCCTCTAGTAAGCAGCCAGCCATCTATTCTCGACCATGTGGAGTGTGTGGAGGAGTGACGTGCGCTCTGTCGGTTGGATGTAAGCTCCTCCATGCGTCTATCAGGTCATGTGCAGTAAAGATCTCTAATAATTGTCGTTGGGCCCCCGTGTAGTTGTAAGGTTGTGGGTGTTGCCGGTCTATCGTTGGGTCTAGGGTTAAATTAAAGTCCCCGTCCCCCCCTATGCCACATGAGTGGAGCCTATGTCAAGAATTTTCCCCCAGAGAATATTGAAAAACGCAGGATCGTTGTTATTAGGGCCATAGCAACATGCGAGGGTGATGGATTGAGATGACAGTCGCCACCACGTGATACAGTAGCGTCCCTGGGGTTCAGCTATTTCTCCTAGCGATACGCAGGGGACATTTTTCTTGATGAGTATCATTGTTCCTCAGGCATAGGTGGAGTATGTCGAACAGCATCTACACGAAGCCCATCTGGATGCAAATGTAGTCGGGATGTAGGGCCCATATGAGTCTCCTGAAGCATTGCAAAGTGTATATCTGAAAGAGACACGTTAGTGACAGATTCCTTACCTTAGAATATCCCCAGGCGTCAGGCTGGATCCGGAAAGTTTTTGCGTAGCAGTACCCTTGCGCGTCGGTAGGCGGCGTCGTGCGGCTCCGCGTTCCGTCGGCGGCGGCGTGACCGCCGGGATGACGTCGCGGGCAGTACTTAGACGCCGCCCCTGCGCGCTGACGTCAGTTCTTCTTTTTCCGCGCCAGCAAGCGCAGATCCGGGAAGAGCAGTGCCCTAGTCATTTTTTGACTAACTTTTTGGGTGAATTTTTCACTGTTTCTTCTAATCGACTTCAAGGTGTCGTAGGGATGCCCGGCTTTAAACGTTGCAGCGCCTGTGCTCGGATGATGTCCATCACAGACCCGCATCGGGAGTGTCTCTTCTGCCTCGGCCGAGGCCACGACACGGAGTCGTGTTCCGACTGCCGGGCCCTCAACCCGAAAGGTTTGCGAGAGCGGTCTCGAAAGCTCCTCGAGGCCCGGCATTCGGCTCCGCGCCACACCAAGCCCCGGTCGCGTGAGAGGTCGAGGGGTCGGTCGCGGAGTCCTCACCGGTCGTCGGCATCGAAGTCTTCGTCGTCCGGTAAGTCTAAGCACAAGAAGTCCAAAAGCATCGTCGCTCTAGGACTTCGCCTCGCCGGTCTCGCGACTCGGCTGAGGCCCCTCCCGGCACCGTCCCCGCGGCCCCGGACATGCCTGTGGAGTCGCCCCCGCAATACCCGTCCTTCCCGGGTTCGGGGGCGGATCCGGCCCAAATACAGGAATTCCTGTCGGCCATGGCCCGCCTCTTCGGGCCTCAAGGTCCCTCCGGTGCGCCTTCGGGCCCCGCGGGCCCTGATGGGGTTGCCTCGGCGTCGCCGCCGGCTCCGGCCCCGGCGTCGCCCGTGCCTCCAGCCTCGATCCCGGCTCCGGCCTCGATCCCGGCCCCGCAACCCCCATCGACGCCGGTCGACCTGACCACGCCTCCGCCGACTCCGATGTCTCCGGTGCCGTTCTCGACGCCGCCTGGGGTCCGGGCGGCGTCGTCCCCCAGTTCCTTCCGGCTCCGGACATGGACCCGGACCGACGTCGCTCGACGCCGGTTCCGGCGCCGATGAGACCTTGGGTCCCAAATATCCCTCCTCCTCCTTATTTTGAACCAGAGGAGGACCAGGAGGACTGGGAGGGGTCTGATGACCCTCTGGCACAACAGTGTCAGTATGATGAGGACTGGACAGAGGACCTAGGGGATGCCAGTGGTCTAGATACTTCCCCTGACACTGGCATGCTGTCTCCTCCCGTGGCTACGGAGGAGGGAGCCAATTTTGCAACGGTGTTGCGTAGGGCGGCTGGAGCCTTACATCTCCAACTCCCTACTGTGGCAGTCAAGACTAATCTCTTGACAGAGGTGCTTCAGCCGGCAGCCTCCTCTACGGAGACTGTGCTGCCGTTTAACGATGCCCTCACTGACGTTCTTTTGGGCGCCTGGTCCAAGCCCAACACAGGGGCTCCTGTGGATAGGAACGTGTCCCGACGCCATCGCCCAGCTCCGGGCGACCCCCTATTTCTCTCTGTCCACCCCACTCCTGAGAGCTTGGTTGTCCAAGCCTCCGCTTCCCAAACCGCCTTCCCTACCGCCCCTCCGGATAGGGAATCCAAACGCCTGGATCAATTTGGGAAGAAGGGTTTTTCTTCCTCCAGTGCTGGCTTGCGGTCCATCAACACCGCTTGTCTTTTGGGCCGATATACCCACTCCTTGTGGGATTCGGTGGCGACTGTTTTGCCCCAGTGTTCTGAGGAGGTCCAGACACTGCTTTCCCGCGCCATTGCGGAAGGAAGGGATGCGGCCAAATACACAATACGATGTGGCCTTGATACCGCCGACTCGCTGGGCAGGTCTATTGCAACGACGGTGGCGCTGCGTCGCCACGCCTGGCTGAGAACCACTGGTTTTTCAGGGGATGTCCAGAATACTCTCATGGACATGCCCTTTGATGGAGTCGGTCTTTTTGGGTCCAAAGCAGACCATGCGTTGGAGCGCTTTGAGGACTCACGGGCTACTGCCAAGTCCCTGGGCCTTTCTGCTACACGCCCTCCGCTAACTTCTGCTTTTCGCCCCTATCGTGGCCACGGAAGGGGCGCCCAGTCACGTCAGCAGCCCAGCCACCGGCCCGCGCAGCAGGCGTCTTCGCGTGGCCGAGGACGTGGATACCGCCGTGGCGGTTCGGGCAACCAGCGTGCGGGTCAGGCCACCACCTCCAACCCGTCCGCGGCCTCCAAGCCCTCCTAGTCCCTCCTTTCAGGTGCACAGCACGCCAGTAGGGGGCAGGGTCCGCCATCACCTTCACCACTGGCGTCCCATCACCTCGGACAGGTGGGTCTTGGACATTGTCCGAAGGGGCTACTCCCTCCCCTTCGAGACCACCCCCCAGCCATGCCACCTCAATTCCACCGCATGTCAGGGGATCACTTGGTACTTCTGCAGAAGGAAGTCACGGCCCTCTTGGCCAAGAGGGCCATCGAGCATGTTCCGACCCCAGAAGTAGGACGTGGTTGCTACTCCCACTACTTCCTGGTGCCCAAAAAGGACAAGGAGGACATGCGTCCTATCTTGGACCTCCGGAACGTCAATCGCTTCCACCGGAAGGAGAAGTTCAAGATGCTCACCCTAGCTCAGGTCTTGACTGCCCTCGACCCTGGAGACTGGTTGGTAGCGTTGAACTTGCAGGACGCTTATTTCCACATCCCCGTCCTGCCGGCCCACCGGCGTTACCTACGGTTCACGGTAGGCATCGAGCATTTTCAGTTCACCGTGCTCCCCTTTGGCCTTACAAGTGCCCCTCGGGTGTTCACGAAAGTGATGGCGGTGGTCGCAGCTCATCTGCGCCGGGCAGGGTTTCAGTCTTCCCCTACCTCGACGACTGGCTGCTGAAGGCGGGCTCGTCCGAGGCAGTCGTCTCCCACCTCCAGACTACGGCCGAACTCCTGCACTCGCTGGGGTTCTCCATCAATGTGCCGAAGTCGCATCTGATTCCTTCTCCACAGCTCCTTTTCATCGGAGCAGTTCTGGACACGACGCAGTTTCGGGCCTATCCTCCCGAACGGCGAGTCCGGGATATTCAGGCTATGATTCCGATCTTTCAGCCTTTATCCTGGGTTTCGGTACGGATGACCCTGAGGCTGCTGGGCCTCATGGCCTCCTGCATCCTGCTGGTCAATCATGCCAGATGGCATATGCGGGCTCTGCAGTGGGACCTGAAGTTCCAGTGGGCGCAGCACCAGGGCAAAAAAAAAAATACATTTAGAAGAAGCTGCAATAATGGAGCGGGTGGTAATGGGGAGTAGGTGGGGAAAGGGCAAAAGCAACACACAAGGAAGAGCAAAAACTGTGGCGCCGGGAGAAGCACTTCTGAGAAAGCAACATGGATCGCATGGGAAGCAGGGCATTGTGCCGGGGAGAAGCACACAAGAGAGCTTGCAACATGAGGAAGACAGCAACTTGGAGCACAGAGCGGGTATTTGGTGGGGTGGGAGAGAAGCACACAAGGAAGAGTGCTGGAAAAACACATACACTCATGAAGTGTCTAAGTAAAAAGTAAAAAGGTGTTCCCTAAACGTGAGCTGTGGAAGTATAGAAACCATTCATCAGAGAGATGGTGAAGAGGCTGTGTTTTAGGGGAGGGACAAACAGAAGATGGACAACCTGGGACAAGGAAAGCCATCAAATAAAAAGCAAGCAAATAAAAGTGACAAAGTCAACATTAGTAAGCAATGGGTGAACTGTAAGCTCACTGTAAGTGCACAATAGGTCTTTTCAATCCAGACAGCTTGTGACCTAAAAAGGACTACCTTATGCAGAAAATGATATGATGAGCAGATAGCAAGCTCAGAGATGTATTCCCTTACTTATTATACCTTACCTATAAAGCCTTTGCTCATTTATTCATTTAGGAGCATTGTATGTAGCGGAGCGTTGGCATTTAAATCATTCCAACATACTTAAGGAAGCACATTCCTATTAAGTTTCTAATTGATGTGCATATTTTTTGGAAGGACTAAGGACATCAAATACTGATATGGTGACTGCATGTTATACTGACAAAGCTCTTAAGGTACTTCTTGTGACCATGTACAGAGATTACTTTTAATACTTCTCATGGTAAGGTCTCTTCCTTGTCTTCATCACCTCAGTAAGCATACTCACTTTTTTGATGCACGCCGCTCTAAGACAACGTATCCTTGTCCTCATCCTCTCTATACCCATTGCCTTTAGAGTGACGCAGCTGGTATGCCATGCCTTTCCCTTCACACATAACCCCAAACCCCTACTCCTCTGTCCTCCATGGGGGCTGTCTCATGTGCTCAATCTCCGTGGACCACCTCGTCTATGTTGAGTCCACACCCTCCTCCTTCTGCTTCTTACTACTCGGTGATCCCTCCCTATAGGGTAGGCAGAAAGGCAGCAAGAGCCCTGCTTGGCAGCACTAGATCGAGGAGATCTACCCTCCATCTTCCCAGTCTCTGCCAGCAGTGTTCCGCAGACCCCCATTTAAGGGTCTCATTAAAAATGAGAGACTGGCCCTTTCCCAGCTGCCTGCTCTCAGCTGCGATATTCCTCTACTCTGTTTGGATCTGCGTGATCAGCAAATGATGCCTGGCTGACATGGATCATCCCCTTTCTCTGTGGTGTGTCCAGATTATCTGCTCAGATGCAGGATATCTTGGAGATAAGGCAGCCGATGGAGAGACTCAGAACTACAATTCTCCTTCATTCGCAACTGGCCATACCCATCATGTCCGCCTCTTATATCAAAATTCAGCCTATTTAGAGCGAGATCTAAAAAATGCACTAAACATATATGATGCTGATTGAGACATGAAATCAGATCTGCCAGTGACCCAGCAGGGATTATAGATTGGTACCATTCCTCTGTTACAGAGATTCTGCTCTGTAACAGAATTATGCTTGGAACCATAGAACATCAGTATGTAGAGACTGAGTCCCCATACCACCTTAGTGTCCGAGTCCGACCAGCTATAGTGCCTCACTTTCGCTCCTAACCTTACTAGAGAAACAAGTGAATTGGCACCGCAGAACACAACACACTCAACCCTCTCAGGGATCACGGTAACAGGACACACCATTTCGCTCTCTCACTCATACTTGTCCACAATGAGATAAACTGGAGACACGAAAGAAGTTTAGAATATTTATTTAAACTATTGTGCTCTGAAATGCAGTGTACGTGCCACAATTAGAAAACAAATGCATAATAAAATTATGGCTATTAATCCATATACCATAAAAGCCCTGTCATGTTATAGTACAGAGTGACCTAACCCCTCTCCATTGCTACTAAAGCGAAATGATTATATGAAAGATCTCTGGGATTACTGGCAGACCCCGTACCTTAACATACACAGATCGACGCTCTACATCTCAGCAGACGCAGTGCTCTTGTCGCAGAACTCTCGATCCATGTGTGTTCCTGGCTCATGTGCTCCTCTATATGATAGGACATGTGTGCACATAAACAACAGCTGCATTCTTGTGTTATGTCTAGGTGCTCGTGCAGTCCAGAAAGAATAACAAGGGACATTGTTGTTTGACCTTGTCGGTAATGTTCAGACTAAATCCCAGTGAATATACAATGTGGCACAAAAGCAAATGTGTTTATCCAGTAACGTGTGCAAAGCAAAAAGAGGCCTACAACGTGCACAATTAGGCTAACGGGGGAAAAACGTCAATGGGCCATGCAGGAAACACATGACACCTCGGCCTCCAAGTCTAAATTCACATGCAATCTTATATCTACCGGTCTTAATTACAGACTCCTTTGGAGTATACGTAGCATAATTGATGATGTGGAATATGAATTTGGCAATAGCAAACATTAGAAAAGCAAACATAATGACCTTTTCAAATCTTTTTGGTGTGCGTTGTGTTATATATATATATATATATATATATATATATATATATATATATATATATATATATATATATATATATATCCAAGGGCTAAGTGGCCCGAAACGCGTCATGAAGGAGCTTTGCACGCAACTTTAATATATTAATAAAAGAAAATCTGGCACCAGCTCAAGAAGTTGTCCGTACCTGTTTTCGTGCGTCTAGGGCACAAGGGAGCGTAATTTGAGATATATACATATATATATATATCTATATCTCTCCTATCTTCAGGCTTGCTGATTTGACAAAATGTTCATCAGATCAATTTCCCAGCTGAAGGTGCTTCTCTCTTTCCATCAACAGAATAACAGCTCCTTTTGTAGTGGGTCACACAAGGAAAAAAGCATGTGAAACGAAGCTCTTGTTTCCATAACATTTGTGAGAATGCTTGATGAGAAAGGTTTAGTGAGGATGAAAGCTGTCTACATCCCGTACATTGTTTACTGGTAGGCATATGCAAACAGCATGAATAAGCAAAACTATTGTAAAGCAAACAATGTATAAATACATGGAATGTGTGCATGTTTTTTATGGGCCGTAAGCTATAAATCTATGGGACACAAAGTATAGAGTATAGCTTATACCAAGGTTATATAAGGAATAAATAGATCATGTCCCTAATATAGAAGCCTATTCATGTTGGATGAAAGGGTTTCCAGTCAGGTTGATGTTCTTTCAGTGATCTGTTTGGCCACACATTCAATCAGATTATGGGGTTATGTTAGGTTTATTCTATATTGGTTGCAAGAATAGCTCTTACATGATTTTTATTTGCTGCCCACATGCAGGTTTGCTATCTTTCAACAGTTCATGGACCGAAGCAAAATTACAACCTGTGATCTGCCCTTTTTCTTAGCCTGTTGTAGTTGGAATAAGAACAACCGAAGACTGTAGATTCACTCTAGGAACTGCATTCTAAAGAATACAAACAAAAGTGTGCAGCCTTACCCACCACCACAGAAAATACAAGACACAAGGTATTACAGCAAAGCCATCCTTGTCAGATGAGTGCAAAATATTTCTCAATTCTTGCTGGGTACCACACATATACAATAAGAAGTATGGAGGTTAAAATCTGGCAATTGAGGACGCCTTCCAATTTATTACAAAATACCATGAGTGGAGAGCTGCACTCACACAAATTTACAGGGTGAAGAATCCCACATTTGAAAAGGAAAGCACAGAGAGGTTAGTTCCTTAGGGAAATATTGGCCTAATATTCCTCATAACAAGTGAAAATACGTTCTAATTTGTGCTATAATTAACATACAACTGCAAAAAGCTGAAAAAAATGTACAAACTAGGTGCGCTCGCACCATCAGCTACAGTTTGTTGTATAATGCATGATGTATTTTTCACTGACAAGCTAATAAAAATTATACTTAAAAAAAAAAAAAAGTGAAAATACGTTCTACTTTATGCTATGATTAACATACAACTGCAAAAAGCAGAAACAAAATTAAAATATTGATTTCAATATTAAATAATCAAGGGCAGAGCCTTACCCCTCTACTAAATCAACCTTTCAAAAGTTGAGAAATGGAAAACCTTAAAGACTGCAATCCTTTATGGCTAATGCTGGCTTTGTAGATGTTTGGAGGCCTACTTACCCAAACTTTAGGGAGTATTCCTGCTACTCCTCTACCCATGGCTCCTATAGCCGTCTTGACTGTATTATAGTTGCTGGGCTGGACCTGCATAAAATAGCTGTTATCTGGGAGTCAAGATTGTGATAACAGCTGACACGGGAAATATGCCTATAATATGGGGATGGTGGCACAGGGGCTGAATGCCTCTTTACAATTTTGGTGCACGCTTCCCCTCTCCATTATGGGACGGGTGGCAGTGGCCAAGATGGTACTGCAGCCGCGTTGTTTAAATCCTCTTCGAAACACTCTTTGGCCTCTAAAGCTGGGGGCCTTTAAGCAGCTAAAAGGCATCTTGGTGTCACTGGTATGGGCTGGTGAACACCCAGGGGTGAAGCGCTGAAAACCCTTGAAATGGACCAGGAACCGGCCCACATCCAACACACTGCTATGCGCCCGGCTGAAGAGGACGATTGGGAGAAGGTCTTATTGAGGGGTACATGCTAGGGGGACCCCTTGTTGGTGCTGCTGAAGAGAGGGGTGGCCTAGGGCCTGCGGTGCCCTATGTTGGTCCCCTGACTGCCCAGATATGGGAACAGATTGTTAAAAGGGTGGTCAGGCACCTGCCCTTTGCCAGGGACTTAAATATCTGTGACTTACAGCCCTTTCGTCGTATCAGCAGTAACATGATGGTAGCTGCATGGAGAGAAAAGGAGTACCAATTACTGGGCGACTTGTACCTGAGGGATGCATTTATAATTTTCCAAGAGGCACAGGACACCTTTGGGGTTGGCCCTGAGCAGTTTTTGCAATATGCTAAACTAGTTGGAACAGCGAGGAGGTGTGGACAGACTTCCCCAGGCTCCGCCCATGACACATATTTTGGAAAGCTTTTTACGGATTGGACCCTAAATATATTAGCACAACAATACGCAACTAGATCTCAGGATTGCCCTAGGGTACGAGATACGCAGGAATGGTCCCTCGCAAAAGAAATACGTAAAAAAATTACCAGGTGGGACAAAAAAGTGGAGGATGAATTGCTGTCCGCGGGCGATTATAAAGGATTTTTTTGCAAAGAGGGGGTGCTGAGGGGCAAAGGGACACTCGAGGCACAAAATAAATGCACAACCAGACTGGTGATCATGGGATGTGCTTGTATAGAATCTGCACCAGCTGACAGATGAATTTGCTGATATGTGTGCACCTCTTATCGCTGTTGATTGCTGAAATAGGAAATACAAGACACAAGGTATAACGGCAAAACCATCATTGTCAGACGAGTGCAAAACATTCCTCAACTACATCATGCTGGTTACCACATATATAGAATAAGAAATATGGAGGCTAAAGCTTGGCGATTGAGGATGACTTCCAATTTATTACAAAATACCATGAGTCGAGAGCTGCACTCTCACAAATTTACAGGGTTAAGAATCCCACATTTGAAAAGGGAAGCACAGAGAGGTTAGTTCCTTAGGGAAATATTGGCCCATTATTCTTCATAACAGGTGAAAATATCAGAGAGGCTCTGGAGGCCCCGCTATCCAAAGACGAAATTCTTGAGGCAATAAAAGCGATGAGAACCATGAAATCCCCGGGCAGTGACGGCCTACCGCCGAGTTTTATAACACTAGGCAGGCTGATCTAGCTGACCGACTACTGGAAGTCTATAATGAGGCATATGAGAGGGGACCACTGCCAGAGTCAATGAGGGAGGCATTAATAGTCATGTTGCCCAAACCTGACGGGGACACCTCAGAGGTGTCCGCTTACCGTCCTCTGTCTATGCTAAACGTGGATCTGAAAATCTTAACTAAATTATTGGCCACGAGACTGTTGCCCTATTTACCGCAATTGATTGATGAGGATCAATACGGATTCATTCCAAACAGGACCACGCTGCATAATTTACGTAGGCTCGCACTTGTAATGCATTTCCCAACTGGATCAATATGCACTTGCACTATTGGACATCGAACAAGCTTTCAATTGGGGGCGCTAGAGGGCGCACGGCAAGATGGCTGCGCATTAGTGCAGCTCTACCGGGCGATCTGCAATCCGGCCAGAACCCTGCGTAACGAAGTGGCTGACAGCCACTTTCATCGAGGCACCGAGCCAGTAATGTGCCCCGGACCAGATTAACGCAGCTTGCGGCCCTGTGCGAGCAGTGGTGAGCTGATATTTTGTCATAAAGCGGAGCGGGCGCGAAAAACATGGCGGCCGCTTCTCTCGGCTGAGGGTTGCGCTCGCTCCTGCGGTCCCAGTGTGGCTGGGTGGGACCGCGCGAGCACCGGAGAAGCTGTTTGCCCGAAGAAGCAAATTTTGGGGACTGTGGAAAAAAGCGGCGAGGGATTGCCTGACCGGGCAGCGCCACCTGCTACATGGAGGCCTTTCGGGCCGGACTGCCGTTGCCGTACCAGAGGCGCGATGGGCCTACGAGAGCTCAGCTGAGTCAACGAGCTGAACCGCAGTGATCCGAACTGGTGCGGCGGACGCGGGCGGGCTAGAACCGCACTATACCCACTGTGAGTTCCTCTCTGGCAGGTGGGGCCGATGTGCAAAGCCTGAATGTTACGCTGTGCTTACCTCGACGCTGAGTCCTGGGATGGTGGGCCTCCCCTGATGGCCTAGCTCACTCTGGTTGCCTGGCACTGTGCTGGGTCTCCACGGTGCTCTGGCTGCAGGACTTGTGGCATTTTAACTTTGTGGGACCGGCAACATACGACTAAGTGGGGGCGCTCCAGACGAAACCTCTCTTCTGCTTGGCACAAGGGGAAGGCTGCGGTGCACCTCGCTCCATCTATCTGGACATGCTGGCTGCTGCTGAAGCCGGGGAGGCTGGACAGTTGCTTCTGGGTCCGTGGTAGTGTCCACATACGGATCCAGTGGATATCAGCTGAGTGCTTTAAGGGCTTCTCCCCCTGACGCTGAATCACGTATTGTAATGGCTTGCAGTTGCAGATAAAGAGGTATAACTGCGGGACTGTGCTGTGGTGTCATCTGACTCTACAACATATATACTCCAGTGTAAACCACGCTGTTCGCTTCACAGAGGTATGTTTCTGCGATTGGCTGGGTGGTGTTGAGCGGCGACTGCTTGTATCACAGGAGTGCTGGCCAGAATGGGTAAAACCGATAAAACGCAATCCCGCCTCACGTTTGAGATGCGCAAGCCGGGCAGATCACAGTCTAAACCTGCTTCGGACTCTGAGGTAGATCCCCCATCGGATACTGCCCCAACTTTGGAGACTACGCTCCTGGCGATGCAGCATAGCCAACAGTCGATTGATGGAAAGATAGACTCATTAAACTTACGCATGGATCAAATGGCTGCGAAGCTCGACAAACAGGGCACCAGGCTGGGCGAGGTTGCGCAAAGGGTCTCCACGGCTGAAGACTAATTGCACACTGTCTCCAATAAAACCCTGAATATGGAAAAAGTGCTGGCAGTTATTCAGGTGAAGAACGAGGACTTGGAGAAACAACCTGAGGATCACGGGTCTGCCGGAGTCGACCAACACTGGTAAAATGGAGATCTATGTGGAGGGGATGCTCAAAGATATCTTTGGTGTGGGCAATTTATCTCCTATGCTTATAGTTGAGCGCGTACACCACTCGCTTGTGTCTCGTCCGATCCCAGGGGCCCCACCACGACCCATCATTGTGCGGCTGTTAAATTATAGGGATCGGGACACAATACTCCGCTTGACCCGCGAAAAAGGCTCCATCAACTATCAGGGGAATGCGTTGGCTTTTTTCCCAGATTTCACGACAGCGGTCCAAGCGGCCAGAAGGGAGTTTGTCCCAGTCAAAAAGTTGCTGGCGGAGGAAATCCCATACGCAAGGTTTTACCCTGCATGCCTGAGGATCGGCCCGGATGGTGCCTCCAGGATCTTCAGTAACCCGAAAGCCACAATGGACCACGCTAATTCATTGAAAAAGCGTCGCAGTGCAACCGCTAGCGATCCCGATGAAGAGGAACAGTGAGTCTCGGCCTGCGCATGCAAACTGTAAGTGTATGGCTGTAGCCTGGAGTTCGCTGTCTGATCGATTTGGAGGTCATTGGGGGGTGGGATGTCCGCTGGAACTGATCAATACCATGCGAAATGTCCAGCCCCGAGGTGGCCTCAACATGGTCCCACGATTTGTTGTTCACCTGTGCACTGTTAAAGGACGAAACAACTGTGGCCTTATGGGCTTGGAACACTTACTTTGCTGTTAGGCTGACACGATGGACAAGATCAGCCACCTCCCCTTCCATTGGGAGGCTGAATGCACTCTAATGATCCCCAATGGGTGTTCCTCGACTATTTCACTGGGTTCTGTTTTCATGAGGGGGTTTGTCTGTATTCTTTTGGGATGTCTTTAGCAAGTTGGGGGTGCTGAAGTGGGTGGGGGGTAATTTGGCAGACATGGTGCAATGTAGTTGCAGTTTCTTTGTTAGCACGACGGCTCGTATACAGGAAGTACAGGGGATCTTGCAAATATGAGGGTTCATCACAGGTCCGGGTGGTACTGTTAAGTTAATAAAATGGAATGTACACGGGCTAAACAACCCCAAAAAGATTCGTAATGTGTTAGCGTTTCTAGATAGGCAAGATGTACAGGTCGCTTTTCTCCAGGAAACGCATCTCACTAAATATACTAAGAAAAATGTAGGGGTTCGCTGGGCTGTGGTGTGTGGCAGCATCGTATTCTTCTTACTCTAGAGGAGTGTTGATTCTAGTCAAGAAAGGTACCCCATTCACATTGCTTAGGTCTGAGGCTGATGAACAGGGTAGGGTGGTTCTGGTCCTGGGCAAATTGGGAGGTACAACTGTTCTATTGGTGAATACATATGAGCCTAACATCGATGATCCGGCATTTTTCAATGATGTTTGGAGGCGTATCTTCTCCTTCCCTCCAGCTGTTGTGATCTGGGGCGGTGATTTAAATGTATGTCTGGATCCTCGGCTAGACTGCCCTGTGGACGCGGTGGGGCGGGAGAAACAGGCTGCACAGGTGCTGACCGAACTTATGGAGGCTGAGGGTCTCAAGGATATATGGAGGCTCCGAAACCCGGTTGGGAGAGAGGGTACATTTGTGTCCACGGTGCATGGTTCCTGGTCCAGGCTGGACTATTGGTTGGCTTCCGGGAAAGTCTGCCCCTGGACTGTCGCTATCAAGCACCTGGCAAAAACGCTTTCCGATCACTCTCCGTGCTGCTAGAACTGTTTGTCCCTGAATGTGCTAGGCCGCCGTTTCAGTGGAGGCTATAGCAGTTCTCCCTGGTAGACCCGGTTTTCCGGGCCACAATCTGTACTGCCATCACTTTTCTCTGAAAATGAAGGCTCGGTTGACAGTGCGGGCACGCTCTGGGAGTCCTTTAAAGTCGCCATTAGCGGGGAATGTATTGGGGTGCAGGCAGAAGTATTAAAGGATCTTCGGAATAGGATACCTGGACTAGCTGAAAAGATTAATGTCTTGGAAAGGGAATATGAACAGTGCCCCTCTCCTGCTATTCTTGCCCAAATCAGGGAATTGATATCTGAACACAATCAAGTTGCGGATCAGGAGATACTACATAGATCTAGGAGATGTAATGCGCAGTATTATGGAGAGGGTGGTAGACCCAGCCGTTCGTTGGCACACAAACTGTCTCTGCCTAAGGGACAGAGCATATCGTTGAGATGGTGGATGAGGACTCTATTGCTAGTCATTCCACTCCAGAAATCAGTGAGGTATTTCTTGACTTTTTCACTAAACTCTATGGGTTTAGACCATCGGCGAGCGATGAAGTCTCCAGGTATCTGGATGATATCGCTCTTGGGTGGCTATCCAATGGCCAGCGTGAATACTTGACTCAGCCCTTCGATGTGGAAGATGTCAGGGAAGCTTATAATGGCCCTCCCAACATGTAAAGTGTCGGGTCTAGATGGGCTGCCCAGTGAGTTCTACATGGCATATGTTGAGGTTCTGGCTCCGCCATTGCTGGATGTATTTACAGAGGCCTACGAGACTGGTACGCTACCCCCACCCTCAGGGAAGCTCTGATTGTTACACTTCTAAAGCCGGATAAAGTCGCAAATAAGTGCGAGTCGTATAGATCACTGTCCCTAATAAACATTGACACTAACATTTTTGCGAAAATCATTGCGAATAGATTGCAAACTTTGGTCCCAAATTTGAATTTCCCCGACCAATCGGGATTCGTCCCCAAGCGATCGACCGTACATAATCTACGTACTATTTTTGCTGTACTACACCACTTGGATCCCGAGTTCCCGGCCGTTACGGTGCTGCTGGATGCAGCAAAAGCCTCGATTTGTTACAATGGGGATACATGTTCGTTGTCTTGCAAAGAATGGGAATGCCGCAGTTTTTCCTGAAGTGGGTGCGTCTATTGTATACAGGTCCGGTCGCCAGGTGGCAAGTTAATGGATGGGTGTCGGGTACATTCTCAATACGTAGGGGCACCAGGCAGGGCTGCCCCCTCTCACCGATGCTCTTTTCTTTGGCGCTCGAGCCGTTGGCGTGTAAGATCCGACAAAAACATGCTGATGCTTCTCTGGGGTTCCGACAGTGTCTGCTGGCTATCTCCTTGTATGCAGACGATATAATGTTATATGTCCGTGAGCCGGCCACACATCTGGCATCCCTATTGCGCGAATGTTTTGTTTGAGAGACACTCTGGGTTAGGAATAAATTGGGCAAAGTCCACAGTGTTCCCACTGACTGACTGTACCCGGGAGACAGCCCTGGAGTTCCCGCTCTCCTGGTCAACGGACCAGGTGAAGTACTTGGGGATCTGGGTGCATTGGGACCCTGATACGGTGCTAAGCACGAACTATGGGCGTGGCATTACTAAAATTACTGAACAGGTCTCTCGCTGGACTCGCTTACCATTGTCATTAGCAGATAGAATTGCTGTTGTGAACATGACTATTCTTTCCAAACTCCTCTATTTATTCGTGAATATTCCAATAAAGCTGAATGTAGCACTCTTTAAAACATTTCAGTCCTGCCTGCTGTCGTTGGTGTGCGCTGGTAAGCAGCCTAGATGCAGCTGGAACACTCTAACATTGCCGTTTGAGCGCGGGGTTTGAAGCGTCTGATTTACGTTTGTATTACCTGTGCGCACAGGCGCAATTTGCACACAATTGGCATTTCCCACAGAGATATCTGCCGCACATAGCTGTGGAGGCGGACACTGCATTCCCAACACCATTAACCGCTATGATCCTGCACGGTGGCGAGGGTGGCACCAGGAAGGAGATTAACCCTGTCAGGTGTAATGTCTGGGCGTGGAGGACCCTTGCTAAGCGTGCGTGGAGAGACTATATATATGCGCAAGACATGCCGATTGCTGCACACCCGGGCATTTCTGCAGCGCGGGAGCGTGGGACCCTAAATGTCCTACAAAATGCAGGTGTTACAAAACTTGGGGACATGTATCTGAATGGGTCATTTTTATCCTTGGCTGATTTTCAAGCCGGTCAAACGTACACAGCAATGCATGGGTTCACGAACACTAGGCTTGGCAGTGCAATCGTTATACCCTGAGTTCCCGCTAGAGCCCAGGATGCTGAAAGCATTACAGGTGGTTTTAACGGGGGAAAGTAAAGGGCTGATCACCAGATTATACAATACCTTCCAAAGGGAAAATGACTGGTCTGACTCCTCCTCGTTCGATAAATGGAATAAAGAGCTTGAGGTCCCTTTGTCCTGGGAAAATTGGGAGTCCTGCTGTAAATTGACGGGACGCCTGGCTGTCAGTTGTAATCTTCACAGTATACATTTTAAGTATCTGCATCAGTTGTATTACACCCCTGCGCAGCTGCTGAAATTTGGATTCAGGGAGGATGCGAGATGTACCAGATGTGGGCAGGATGAGGCTATCTTCATGCACCTTGCGTGAGGCTGTGTTGCTATATATAGCTTTTGGCAGCGTTGTGTAACGGTACTCACCGATATAACACTTGATGGAATTGAATGTACACCAGAACTGTGCCTACGAGGGTTGTTAAAGAAGGTTAAACCATGCAATAGACTCATTGTTGCCATAACTATCCTTTTTCTTTTTTTTTTTAAACTTTATTTATCAAGTTTTCAGCAAAAAACAAAGAAGGACAGTACAACAACAGGCAGAAGAGTGCCAGTCTATCTTTGCGACCTTAGTATATCAGATGAAAAGGATACAGGCCATACACAGTAACTTGCATAGCACGTGCATAACTTGTGTAAATTAGGCTACTATTGATGCACTCTGGCGCCCCACAGAGGGTATATTCCATAAGCCATACAGTTCTCTTAGGTGCCCCCGACTAGGCCCACTCCCATCATTCCACCGGCACCAATGCTCCTAGGCCCCCATCAGGGCCCCCTCTTCGTCCGCTGTGGCAGATAGCTCCTGTAAATATGTTCGTAATGGTTTCCAGATGTCTCGAGGGCGAGACGTGGGTGGCATCAATTCCGCGTACACTGTCAATTGTTCCTGCCAATATACGAGGTCTCCCATCCATACCTTGAACTTGGGTGCTCTTCCTCTTCCCCACTTACAGGCCACCCTGCGTTTAGCGAGGAGTAAGCCTAGCGATATATATTTCCTTAAGGGCGCCTTAAAATCCCTGGTGTATCCCAGCAGTGTAGTGAGCGAGATATTAGGTATGTGTACCCCTGTCATCTGACTGAGAGCTTCAGTCACCTCTGCCCAGTAAGCTAAGATGGGGGCGCATTCCCATGCCAGATGTAAGAAGTCAGCTCCTTCCCTCCCGCATCTATCACAATTGTCATTCTCCCGAAGCCTGAATCGACATAATCGTGCCGGAGTGTAGTAAAGACGGTGGAGGAATTTGAAATGTATTATGCGCAATCTGCTACTGGCCGAGGTTCTCCCCGTTTGCTGGCAACAATATGTCCATTGATCATCAGTGATGGGAGCGCCCAAATCGTTTTCCCACCTGTTCCGCGCATCAGGGGCGCTGTGCAGGCTATTAATTTGGGTGGCTTGGTACTGCATGGATACTACAAGTGTTGGGGAGGACCGTTGCAATAAGGCATGTAGTGGAGCAAAGGTGGGGGGCTCGGCGGGAAAGTCGGGAGTGGCAGACTTGTACATCAAGGCGGAGCCTCACGTACATAAATAATTTCATAGTTGAAGGTTGGCAATCATTAAAGTGTTCACATGAACGGAATGTCTCGCCCTCGTATAGCGCTCCCCAGGTCCGAATTTCAAATTTATGTAGAATTTGTTGACACCTCACTTTCCTCGTGACTGGGATGTCTAATCTGCCTGCTAATGGCAGAAGTGGGGAGTATAATGTGTCTGCTTTCATACGGTTAGCGATAGCCCTCCATGCTCGATTTGTGCACTCCACTGTGGTTGGGTCTGCGCATTTAGGGTTAGTGGGCGCGCTTATGTAAGCAGAGTATGGGGTCGGAACCATGGGCCAGTGTTCTATCGCAAGGTGTGGCATGTATGGTGGTGGGTGCATCCAGTAGACCGCGAAGTGTGCCTGAGCGCACCAGAAGTATAGTTCCATATCAGGAACCTCCTTTATCAAAGGGTAGAGTTAATACCTCCCACTTCAGCCTGGGTTGTTTGCCCCCCCCAGGTCAGTCGAATGAGTTGTGATTTGAGGGCTTTAAAAAAGGAATTGCTGGGCGCATATGGGATGCAGGTGAAGAGGTAGAGTAATTTTGGGAAAACTACCATCTTGATCAATGCTATCCGGCCCGCTAAAGAAAGAGGCATTGCTATCCATCTTGTAATGGTGTCCGTAAGTGTGTCTAGCGCTCTACCATAGTTAGCTCTCATGAGGTTTTCCCTGTCTCTGGTTATAACTATTCCAAGGTATTTTACCTCGTCTTCGCACCAGCTCAATGGGAAATCCGGGGTGTATTTCTTAACTGTGTCTGTGAGGGGGAAGATTTGTGATTTGCTCCAATTAATATTTATCCCCGAGTAGCGCCCAAACTGCAGGAATGCCCGCAATATGGGATTCTGGCTCTCCTCGGGGTCGCGTAGATACAATGTGAGGTCATCGGCATATAGCGAGATAAGAATTTGCCTTTCCGGGTATATGAGAGCATGCTCATGGTGATGTTGCCTGAGCTTAGCCGCAAGCGGCTCCATGGCCAGGGCGAATAGGAGAGGGGAGAGCGGGCACCCCTGCCTCGTCCCTCTCGTGATATGAAACCTGGGGAGCATATTCTGTTAATAAGAAGTTTGGCTTGAGGCTGTGTGTATAATAACTGGATCCATGCCAGGAAGGGGAGGGGGGAAACCCATTCTCATCAGTACACTGGCCAGATAATCCCATTCTAGGGAATCAAAGGCTTTGGTGGCGTCCAAGAAGACTGCCACCGCGGCCTGATCCGGTTCGATGTCCTGCATAAGGGCGAAGAGGGTGAGGAGATTATGCGATGTTGCTCTTCCGGGTATGAAACCTGATTGGTCTGGTAACACCAGAGCTGTCATCAGAGGACTGATCCTATTGGCGATCAGTTTGGCCAATATTTTGGTGTCACAATTGATTAGCGAGAGTGGTCGGTAAGAGTCGCATCTATCCCCTAGTTTGCCTGGCCTGAGGAGTGATATGATGAGTGCTTCTCGCATTGTTGGCGGGAGCGTACCCGTCTCTCGTGCCTCCTCGTAAACTTGTTTTAGAATAGGGATGAGGGCGTCACTGTATGTTTTGTAAAATTCGGCTGGTAGGCCGTCCGGCCCGGGAGCGTGGCCATATTGCAGTTGCATAATTGCAGAGCGTATCTCCTCGTCCTCAACATCTGCTAGGAGGAATTCCCTCTGACTATCTCCAAGCCAACCCAGCGCTATGTCCTTGAAATAGGGCACAAACTCTATCGGTTGTGTCCTGTGTGTGTTGTAGAGTTTGGTGTAGAACGCATGGAAGGTGTCTAATATGTCTGAGGTGTCCCTGTATACTCCGCCCTCGTGATCAGTAATTTCCAGTATGGTATTGGAAAATCTGGGTTTTCGGGTGAGCTCAGCTAGAGCCTTTCCAGGGTGTTCCCCTTCCCCATATTGTCGGGCACGGTAGTATTTGCCACGGAATTTGCATTCTCTCTCTGCAGTATCTTCATAGTCTGTCAGTTTGTCTCTGAACTGCCCCTTCAAGTGAGAGCTTGGGTCTGAACGCATACGGGTTTCGAGTTGTTTAAGTTCAGTTTCTAGGCGTCTGATCGTATTACGGATATCCTTCAAGATGCCTCCCCCTTTGCAATGCAAATTCCTCTAATAGTCACCTTGAATGCCTCCTAGACCGTGGAGAACTGAGGGACTGTGTCGATATTGCGCGGGAAGAAATCCGTGATCTCTTGACCCAGTTCTGTTTGGAATGGGACATCTAGGAGAGCATTTACCGGCAATCTCCAGTTTTGGTAGGGAGACAGTGAGCAGGGAGGAGCCAGAGTCCGCAATACCGGCGAGTGGTCCGAGTATGTACGCGGCAGGTGTCGGGCAGTAGTAAGCCATGTTTTGAGCCCTCTAGTAAGCAGCCAGCCATCTATTCTCGACCATGTGGAGTGTGTGGAGGAGTGACGTGCGCTCTGTCGGTTGGATGTAAGCTCCTCCATGCGTCTATCAGGTCATGTGCAGTAAAGATCTCTAATAATTGTCGTTGGGCCCCGTGTAGTTGTAAGGTTGTGGGTGTTGCCGGTCTATCGTTGGGTCTAGGGTTAAATTAAAGTCCCCGTCCCCCCCTATGCCACATGAGTGGAGCCTATGTCAAGAATTTTCCCCCAGAGAATATTGAAAAACGCAGGATCGTTGTTATTAGGGCCATAGCAACATGCGAGGGTGATGGATTGAGATGACAGTCGCCACCACGTGATACAGTAGCGTCCCTGGGGTTCAGCTATTTCTCCTAGCGATACGCAGGGGACATTTTTCTTGATGAGTATCATTGTTCCTCAGGCATAGGTGGAGTATGTCGAACAGCATCTACACGAAGCCCATCTGGATGCAAATGTAGTCGGGATGTAGGGCCCATATGAGTCTCCTGAAGCATTGCAAAGTGTATATCTGAAAGAGACACGTTAGTGACAGATTCCTTACCTTAGAATATCCCCAGGCGTCAGGCTGGATCCGGAAAGTTTTTGCGTAGCAGTACCCTTGCGCGTCGGTAGGCGGCGTCGTGCGGCTCCGCGTTCCGTCGTCGGCGGCGTGACCGCCGGGATGACGTCGCGGGCAGTACTTAGACGCCGCCCCTGCGCGCTGACGTCAGTTCTTCTTTTTCCGCGCCAGCAAGCGCAGATCCGGGAAGAGCAGTGCCCTAGTCATTTTTTGACTAACTTTTTGGGTGAATTTTTCACTGTTTCTTCTAATCGACTTCAAGGTGTCGTAGGGATGCCCGGCTTTAAACGTTGCAGCGCCTGTGCTCGGATGATGTCCATCACAGACCCGCATCGGGAGTGTCTCTTCTGCCTCGGCCGAGGCCACGACACGGAGTCGTGTTCCGACTGCCGGGCCCTCAACCCGAAAGGTTTGCGAGAGCGGTCTCGAAAGCTCCTCGAGGCCCGGCATTCGGCTCCGCGCCACACCAAGCCCCGGTCGCGTGAGAGGTCGAGGGGTCGGTCGCGGAGTCCTCACCGGTCGTCGGCATCGAAGTCTTCGTCGTCCGGTAAGTCTAAGCACAAGAAGTCCAAAAAGCATCGTCGCTCTAGGACTTCGCCTCGCCGGTCTCGCGACTCGGCTGAGGCCCCTCCCGGCACCGTCCCCGCGGCCCCGGACATGCCTGTGGAGTCGCCCCCGCAATACCCGTCCTTCCCGGGTTCGGGGGCGGATCCGGCCCAAATACAGGAATTCCTGTCGGCCATGGCCCGCCTCTTCGGGCCTCAAGGTCCCTCCGGTGCGCCTTCGGGCCCCGCGGGCCCTGATGGGGTTGCCTCGGCGTCGCCGCCGGCTCCGGCCCCGGCGTCGCCTGTGCCTCCAGCCTCGATCCCGGCTCCGGCCTCGATCCCGGCCCCGCAACCCCCATCGACGCCGGTCGACCTGACCACGCCTCCGCCGACTCCGATGTCTCCGGTGCCGTTCTCGACGCCGCCTGGGGTCCGGGCGGCGTCGTCCCCCAGTTCCTTCCGGCTCCGGACATGGACCCGGACCGACGTCGCTCGACGCCGGTTCCGGCGCCGATGAGACCTTGGGTCCCAAATATCCCTCCTCCTCCTTATTTTGAACCAGAGGAGGACCAGGAGGACTGGGAGGGGTCTGATGACCCTCTGGCACAACAGTGTCAGTATGATGAGGACTGGACAGAGGACCTAGGGGATGCCAGTGGTCTAGATACTTCCCCTGACACTGGCATGCTGTCTCCTCCCGTGGCTACGGAGGAGGGAGCCAATTTTGCAACGGTGTTGCGTAGGGCGGCTGGAGCCTTACATCTCCAACTCCCTACTGTGGCAGTCAAGACTAATCTCTTGACAGAGGTGCTTCAGCCGGCAGCCTCCTCTACGGAGACTGTGCTGCCGTTTAACGATGCCCTCACTGACGTTCTTTGGGCGCCTGGTCCAAGCCCAACACAGGGGCTCCTGTGGATAGGAACGTGTCCCGACGCCATCGCCCAGCTCCGGGCGACCCCCTATTTCTCTCTGTCCACCCCACTCCTGAGAGCTTGGTTGTCCAAGCCTCCGCTTCCCAAACCGCCTTCCCTACCGCCCCTCCGGATAGGGAATCCAAACGCCTGGATCAATTTGGGAAGAAGGGTTTTTCTTCCTCCAGTGCTGGCTTGCGGTCCATCAACACCGCTTGTCTTTTGGGCCGATATACCCACTCCTTGTGGGATTCGGTGGCGACTGTTTTGCCCCAGTGTTCTGAGGAGGTCCAGACACTGCTTTCCCGCGCCATTGCGGAAGGAAGGATGCGGCCAAATACACAATACGATGTGGCCTTGATACCGCCGACTCGCTGGGCAGGTCTATTGCAACGACGGTGGCGCTGCGTCGCCACGCCTGGCTGAGAACCACTGGTTTTTCAGGGGATGTCCAGAATACTCTCATGGACATGCCCTTTGATGGAGTCGGTCTTTTTGGGTCCAAAGCAGACCATGCGTTGGAGCGCTTTAAGGACTCACGGGCTACTGCCAAGTCCCTGGGCCTTTCTGCTACACGCCCTCCGCTAACTTCTGCTTTTCGCCCCTATCGTGGCCACGGAAGGGGCGCCCAGTCACGTCAGCAGCCCAGCCACCGGCCCGCGCAGCAGGCGTCTTCGCGTGGCCGAGGACGTGGATACCGCCGTGGCGGTTCGGGCAACCAGCGTGCGGGTCAGGCCACCACCTCCAACCCGTCCGCGGCCTCCAAGCCCTCCTAGTCCCTCCTTTCAGGTGCACAGCACGCCAGTAGGGGGCAGGGTCCGCCATCACCTTCACCACTGGCGTCCCATCACCTCGGACAGGTGGGTCTTGGACATTGTCCGAAGGGGCTACTCCCTCCCCTTCGAGACCACCCCCCCAGCCATGCCATCTCAATTCCACCGCATGTCAGGGGATCACTTGGTACTTCTGCAGAAGGAAGTCACGGCCCTCTTGGCCAAGAGGGCCATCGAGCATGTTCCGACCCCAGAAGTAGGACGTGGTTGCTACTCCCACTACTTCCTGGTGCCCAAAAAGGACAAGGAGGACATGCGTCCTATCTTGGACCTCCGGAACGTCAATCGCTTCCACCGGAAGGAGAAGTTCAAGATGCTCACCCTAGCTCAGGTCTTGACTGCCCTCGACCCTGGAGACTGGTTGGTAGCGTTGAACTTGCAGGACGCTTATTTCCACATCCCCGTCCTGCCGGCCCACCGGCGTTACCTACGGTTCACGGTAGGCATCGAGCATTTTCAGTTCACCGTGCTCCCCTTTGGCCTTACAAGTGCCCCTCGGGTGTTCACGAAAGTGATGGCGGTGGTCGCAGCTCATCTGCGCCGGGCAGGGTTTCAGTCTTCCCCTACCTCGACGACTGGCTGCTGAAGGCGGGCTCGTCCGAGGCAGTCGTCTCCCACCTCCAGACTACGGCCGAACTCCTGCACTCGCTGGGGTTCTCCATCAATGTGCCGAAGTCGCATCTGATTCCTTCTCCACAGCTCCTTTTCATCGGAGCAGTTCTGGACACGACTCAGTTTCGGGCCTATCCTCCCGAACGGCGAGTCCGGGATATTCAGGCTATGATTCCGATCTTTCAGCCTTTATCCTGGGTTTCGGTACGGATGACCCTGAGGCTGCTGGGCCTCATGGCCTCCTGCATCCTGCTGGTCAATCATGCCAGATGGCATATGCGGGCTCTGCAGTGGGACCTGAAGTTCCAGTGGGCGCAGCACCAGGGCAACCTGTCCGATCACGTCCAGATCTCGGAGGGGACTGCAAAACAGTTGCAGTGGTGGCTCTCGAACCGGCAATGGGTCATGGGCAGATCCCTCTCCCTTCCCCAGCCAGAGCACACAGTTGTGACGGACGCGTCCCTTCTGGGATGGGGCGATCATTTGGGAGAGGCGGAGATCAGAGGCCTCTGGTCTCCGGCGGAGTCCCGGCTCCATATCAACCTTCTGGAGCTCCGGGCGATCCGACTTGCACTCAAGGCATTCCTTCCCTCTGTCAAAGGGAAGGTAGTGCAGGTGTTCACAGACAACAACACCGCCATGTGGTACTGCAACAAACAAGGCGGGGTGGGGTCTTGGACCCTTTGTCAGGAGGCTCTGCGCCTCTGGACATGGCTGGAACATCAGGGCATGTTCCTGATGGTTCAACACCTGGCAGGTTCCCTGAACGCCAGGGCGGACGAACCTCAGCCGCAGGTGCATAATGGATCACGAATGGCGTCTTCACTCGGAAGTGGCGCAAGGACTCTTTCTACAGTGGGGAGAGCCTTGGTTAGATCTATTCGCCACCGGAGAGAACGCGCAATGTCATCAGTTCTGCGCGTTGGAATTTCCAAGGCGGCACTCGCTCGGCGACGCTTTTCGTCGCGAGTGGAGTTGCGGTCTGTTGTACGCCTTTCCGCCTATACCACTTCTACCCAGAGTGTTGAAGAAGATTCGGCACGACCGGGCCCAAGTCATCCTTGTGGCTCCGGACTGGGCTCGAAGAGTTTGGTATCCCGAGCTACTCAGTATGAGCGTAGATCCCCGATCCGTCTGCCTCTTCGGGAGGATCTTCTGTCGCAGCAGCAGGGGACGGTCCTCCACCCGAACCTGTCCAGTCTACACCTGCTTGCGTGGAGATTGAGCGGCGGCAGTTGATTCCTTTCGACTTGCCTCCCGAAGTTTGTGATGTGATTCTGGCAGCCAGGCGTCCCTCCACTAAGGTGGTATATGCCTGCAGGTGGAACAAATTTGTGGCATGGTGCACAGCAAAGGCTGTGAATCCCCTTTCTGCCCCTCTTTCTGAGGTCCTTCTGTTCCTTCTTTCTCTGGCCCAACAGGGTTCTGCCCTGGGTACCATCAAGGGTTATCTTTGTGCTATCTCGGCCTTCCTCAGGCTCGCTGATCAGCCCTCCCTTTTCAAGTCCCCTGTTGTTAACAGGTTCTTAAAAGGCATTACACACCTCTTCCCTCCTGTTCCGTTTGTGATGCCTCAGTGGGACTTGAACTTGGTTCTTACCTTTTTAATGTGCGCTCCCTTTGAGCCTCTACATAACTGTCCTCTTCGTCTTCTGACTCTGAAGACAGCCTTTCTGGTGGCCATCACCTCCGCTCGGCGGGTGAGTGAGCTCCAGGCTCTATCTTGCAAACCTCCCTTTCTGTCTGTTCATCCAGACAAGGTTGTTCTTCGGACGCGTCCGTCCTTCTTGCCAAAGGTGGTTACTGCTTTCCACATTGGGCAGACCATCACTTTGCCCACCTTCTTTCCGCCTCCTTCCAGAGAGGAAGAGAGGCTCCACCGTCTGGACCCAAAACGTGCGCTCTCCTTCTATATCGACCGCACAAAACACTTCCGGGTGGATGACCAGCTCTTTGTTGGCTACGTGGGCGCCAAAAAGGTCGGGCGGTGCACAAGAGAACCATCTCCCGCTGGGTTACCTTGTGCATCAAGACCTGCTATTCTTTGGCTAAGAAAGAGCCTCCTGTTGGGCTGCGTGCCCATTCCACCAGGGCAACGGCTGCTACCACGGCCTTGGGCCGCGGTGTTCCGCTGCCGGTTATCTGTCAGGCAGCTACGTGGGCCTCGCTGCACACGTTTACAAAGCATTACTGCCTTGACAGTCAGGTCCGGAGGGACGGCTTCTTTGGCCGTTCTGTCCTCCAGGACTTCCTTGTCTGATCTTTGTTCGCAGACCCACCACCGGGGTTGGTATTGCTGGGGTATCTATTCTAAGGTAAGGAATCTGTCACTAACGTGTCTCTTTCAGATGCACAAGTTACTAACTTGTGTAACGATATATCTGTAAGAGACAGTAGTTAGTGACAGATTCCTTACCGCCCCACCCATCCTCCCCGTTCTGCGAACTGATTTCTAGGGTTAAGGACATCCCTTTCAGGGCCCTAGTATTTTTCAGACACCTATGTCAGCTTCTTGCATGGCTCTGCGTTCCTGGCGCGGAAAGTCGTGTACAGAACTGACGTCAGCGCGCAGGGGCGGCGTCTAAGTACTGCCCGCGACGTCATCCCGGCGGTCACGACGCCGACGACGGACGCGGAGCCGCACGACGCCGCCTACCGACGCGCAAGGGTACTGCTACGCAAAAACTTTCCGGATCCAGCCTGACGCCTGGGGATATTCTAAGGTAAGGAATCTGTCACTAACTACTGTCTCTTACAGATATATCGTTACACAAGTTAGTAACTTGTGCATTATGTCGGTCTAGGTAGGCCAGTACGTGGCAGCGTTTCCTTGGGTTCCCAAGGCCTCTCACATTCCACGTGATAAGGTTATAGCTAGGTGCGTCATTTAACATACGATAAACATATAATTTACAAAGTGTGTTATATACTGTATAGGCAGTGCAGTAGCTTGTTGTAAGGCCTGTGCTCAGTGTGTTTGAAACTGTCACCAACATTCCCTCCTCCCCCCCCCCCCCCTCCACCCAGCGCAGCAGTTCAGTCCTGCCTCCCACCCACATCAGCAGCCCAAACCTGCCGTGGCCTACGTTCCCACCCACCCCCTCTTTCCCAAAAGATATCAACAGTAGAACATTATCTTCTATGGTGAGAAGATTGAGAAAGAACATAAAAAACCAATTAGCAACAAGCATAGTAGGTTTGTCCTGTTGGGGAGTCGCACGAGGGCACAGCAGACTCCCCTCGTAGAGCACGAGGGTGCCCAGGTTCTGGTTCGTTTCCCCTTTCCTCCCAATGGCACATCCCGGTGGCATGCAGGGAACAGGCCTGTGCAGCCCAGTGACTTTGTTACGGCTGTGCTTTGTTCCCGACTGTCCATAGGGTGTCAGCTTCAAGCGTCTGGTGCAGCCTGATGTGGCTCCACAACCCGTGGATCTATGTTGCCCACGGTCAGCGAGGTGGAGCAGAAGGGGCATTCGCGGCACCAGTTTATCTCCAGTCCTGCATTGTTACTCTATGTCAGATAGGGCTGCATTAGAATGAGAAGGGCTCAAATCTGGATCATTCCAAGGGGATCTCCAGAGAGTACTTTTCAAAAAGTCCGCCACATGCTGAGGGTTGGTAAAGAAATGTTGTTTGCCCTGGTGTGTAAGCCGCAGTCTCGCAGGGAATAGCATAGCATGAGGGATGTTGGCCTGCTGTAGTTTCTTTTTGATTGGAAGGAACTTTTTCCTGGCGTCTTGGACCGCCATTCTAAGGTCCGGATAGATGGCCAGTTCGGAGCCTTCATAAGAAAGTGTTTTTCGTTCTCTAGCTAGCCTCAAAGCGTTGTCCCGATAATTGAGTATACGTGCGATGATCGGTCTGGCGGGAGCTCCAGGTGGGGGTCGGGCAGCCAGCAAGCGATGCGCTCTTTCTATTATAAACATTGTGGAAAAAGCACTTCTTTCGAATATTGTCGTCAGTAGGCGCTCCACATAGTCCTCCATACGGCCGGTGTTGGTGGACTCCGGCAGTCCTAATATACGAAAGTTATTGCGGCGTGACCTCGATTCTAGATCTTCATTTTTGGCCGCAATAAATTTCAGTAGGCGTTCCATGTGGAGTAGTTGTTCTTTTCTGCCCGCGGATGTGTCTTCCAGGGTAGAAACGCGCGGCTCCGCTTCTTTTATACGTTCCTCTTGTTGGTTGAGTTTATGAGTGACATTATCTATGCGAGTGTTCATTGCGTCCATTTTTGCTTCTATTGAAGTGAGGCTATGTTTCATTGTTGGGAGGAGTTCCTTGAGGTCGTCCGTGGAGGTCTGGGCCACAGAGCCAGGTCTGTCCGCCATTGCGTTTTCAGGGTCGGTAGCAGCTCTAGTGGATTTACCTGCTTCGAATGGTAGCTTTGCTTGTCTGCCGTCCATTTTGCCCATTTTTTCCCTACCCTCACGTTGTGCTTGCTCCGTTGCGGTAGCTCTAGGAGTAGGAACCTTTGTCTTGGTTTGCTCTACTTCCTCCGCTACAGTGGCACACTCCGGTCCCAAGCGCCAATAGGTCGATTTGCCCGCAAAACCTCTCGTCCGCCCCCCTGTGAAGGCGTGGCTCCCTCTCTCTGGTACGTGGGTATCCCGGGATCGGGGGGGGGAGCTTATTCTGTGCAGGTAATGGGGCGATGCGTGCAGGATGAGCGTGCCCAGTAGTATGTTGAGATGTGACCGTCCTTATGCCTAACCTTGATCAGCGGGTGGGCCTCAATGAGCTATTTCTCCAGGCTCCGTGCGCCGCGAGGCCCAGGCTCAGTGGTGGCAACTCGCGGCCCTCAGCGCTCAGGAGTGTTACTATGGCAGGCGGGTCGTATCTCTGCTTAGGGCCCGAGTTGTAGGCCCCGGTGCAACCTACGGGCAGTGCTCCGGCACGTCTCTTCCCCGCGGACGCAGGATGCCAAAATCCGGGCTGCGCCCAGCACTGGAGGGATGCGGTGTATCGGATCCGACGCTCTCTGCCGCAATCAACGGCCCAGCGCCCGTTACTCGCAGGATAGTGGGCCCTCGCAGGCCAGCGCGCGCGGACCTCTACCTCAGCCCACTCTTGCTGCCGTACCGCAGCACTCCGCTCTGGAGAAGCAGACCGGAGCCTCCACAGGGCGGTCTTCCCGGCTCTGGTTACGCCACACAGCAGTTCTTACTCGCGGCGTCCGGCGATGGCGGGGAACCGCAGCCCCTCCTGCGTGCTTTTCCGGCATACTCCGCTGCCCCTGCACAGATAACGTGTGGTGTTCCGGTCAGTGTTTATGCCAGCGCCCGGGGGTCGAACGCAGGCAGTTCTCACGCGAGGCACCTCCTGAGGAGCGGGGGCGGTCGCCAACTGATTTAGCCATCTTCTTCTCCAGCGGCTGCAGCTCCGCTCACCAGACGTCTGCCATTTTGTAGAGCGAGTCCAGGGCTGGCTGTCGATTTGGCCTTACAGCTCGCCTGGTGTTAGTTTCTGCATCATTTCTGGCCAGGGGACATCAGGTCGCATTCCGCTCATTGTTCCCTTCGGTTTTGGTTGTTGTGGTTGGAGATTGGGCAGGATTACTTAAAATGTTGGTCCTGGGCAGCAAGGAGCCTCACGCAAGTGCGGCCATCTTGCTAGCGCGCCCTCTAGTGCCCCGTTGCCATATCTACTCTGTTTGCTAAACGTGCTGTTGCAATGCATTGGAGTGCCAAGTCGGGGCCTACTCTGGTGAAGTGCATTAGAGATCTTGTGTACTGCAAAGAAGAAATGGAGGTATATGCTGAGCAACTACCACCGTCTTCTAGGCCTAAAGATTTTTGGGCGTAGCTGACTACGTACCTGCTGGAACACACGGACTTGCCATAATTGCTGGTGGAGAATTGTCTATATGGGCTGAATGGTTTATCTGTAAAGACCTATTAAGCTTCTAGGTTCTGTACTATGTTGCATATGTGTTATCGTGCTATATATGATATGCCTTTTGGTTTTTTCGGGTCTGGTTTGGGGGGGGGGTGGGTGGGGTTAAAAGAAAAATGTCTGCATTCTACTTGTCAATCCTCTGTTGTGCAGGGTGGGCCCCTTGGCACGCTGCTGGATGTATCTTGACATGCAATAAATAAAGTTAAGAAAAAAAAAAGTTTCCGATTCACTGTCATGGGATTTTCTCTGGCTGGTTCTACGTAAAGTGGGTGTAGGGGATACTTTTATTAAATGGATTCAGCTGCTGTATAGAGACCCTACAGCCAGGGTTCGGCTATGCGGGTCCGTATCGAGGAGATTTGGGTTGTGTCTGGGGACGCGCCAGGGTGCCCCCTTTCGCCGCTACTTTTTGCTATGGCTATGGAACCACTTGCTTGCCGCCTAAGGACAACACTGCAAGGATGGGGTATACAGGTTGACAGACCCACATGGTCTCCCTTTACGCAGATGACGCACTAATGTACCACAGAAGTCCCAGACAATCTGTCCCCATCATGCTAAAAAGTTTGACTGAATTCAGGGGAACACACCGGATTAAAAGTCAATCGTAAAAAATCCAGGCCGTTTCCCTTGGGGACCCTGGTGGGGCGACCAGCGACAGATATGCCTCTCCTGGATCTCCCGTGGGAGACCAAGCTGGTCTGTTATCTGGGGATCCGGGTCACTCACAAGGCACAAGACTTCGAAAGGGAGAATCTGGACAGGATCGTTAAAGGCTTGAAACATAGTATAAAATTCTGGAATACACTGCAGCTATCCTTAATGGGTAAAATGGCCTTAACTAAAATGGTAATTCTGCCTAGATGTTTGTATCTTTTCCAGGGGACCCTATTTGAGATTCAGAGACGTGTCTTCGCAGTCCTAGATAAACTGATGGCGGAGCTACTATGGAATACAGGTAGACGGAGGGTTAGTTTAGCAACACTGAGACGTACCTAGAGGAGGGGTGGGTTGGAGGTCCCATGCTTGGAGTACTATTTCTTGGCCTCGCAACTCCAACATGCAATCCATTGGTTGAATGACCATGAAAATTGGGAGTGCAGGCTACTGGGAGGTTTGAACGGACAATACTCGCTCCCAGAGGTGCTCATGATGGGATTGAATGCACCGATGTGGTGCACATAGTCCACATGGTGTGTGGAGCCTGGGGACGGACAGTTAAAATGGTGATGAGGAGAGCGCCATTCGCTCCCGACATGAGTATATGGTCCCTGCGCCCATTCAAACTTATTGATAACACTATGTCCCTACGAAGGTGGAGGGAGGGTGGATGCGAGGTGCTGGGTGATCTCTACCCCAATAACCAGTTCATAACTATGAAGGACGCCTTCGAGACGTTTCAACTAGGAACTGGGCAGTTCCTGCAATATGTTAAAGTAGCAGCAACGGTGCGAGAGATTTGGCCTGGGTTCCTGGAGGCCCACCCGGTCTCCCATACACTGGAGACACTGCTGTCTATGTCGGGAGGCCGGAAATTGATATTACACCGCTATAGCGCCCTCAGGGAGGATACTCCCATGACAGTGCTCCAAGTACAGGCTAAATGGGAATCCCAATTGGAGGTGCCTCTAGACTCGCACACTTGGGAACTTATACACGAAGGGGTCAAGTCCACCTCCACCAATGTCCTATTTAAACTACTCCAATACAATCTAATACATCAGGTATACCTGACGCCTAAGCGGCTTCATGCCATAAACCCTGAGAAATCATACAGTTGCCCCAGATGTGGGGAGCAGGGAGCAGATTTCCTACACATGCTCTGGAGGTGCCGAGATTTAGATGGATTCTGGGTAAATATAGTCCATAGGCTCCACCTGGTTACAGGGTGGGAGGTCCCCAGGGAGATGTCCCGTTGCCTTTTGGCCCGATTCCCAAAGTTGAGTAGGAAATTCCTCATCATCGGGTTAGCACTGGCTAAACGCAGAATTGTTATGGGGTGGCTGTCCCCTCGAAGCCCGAAAATGGACGACTGGCTGAAAGACATGGCAGAATGGATTAATGCAGAGGGGTGTCATATGAAGCTAGCAAGAAGAGACTAGAGGCTAGAGGAGGACATGAGAGCATGGGCAGCGATGCTCACCGAATTGCTGACACCTCCGGATGAACTACCTCCATAGGCTGTGGGGTCATGCGCTCCAGCTGAGTCCGGTGTATGGCATCGGAACGGGACACATAAGGCCGGTAACTCCTGAATGAGATCGGAGGGGGCGGGGGGCCCTCGATTGCCGGGAGCGCTTGCTCTGTTCTCACCATAATACTGTATTGAAATGTGAAACTCGCTCATTAGGGGACCTGAGCAGGGGGGTGAGAGTCGAATGATTAGCGAAATGTACGAACTAGGTGCGCTCGCACCATCCGCTACGGTTGTTGTATAATGCATGATGTATTTATCACTGAAAAGCTAATAAAAATTATACTTTAAAAAAAAAAAGTGAAAATATGTTCTACTTTATGCTATGATTAACATACAATTGCAAAAAAGCAGAAACAAAATTAAAATATTGATTTCAATATTAAATAATCAAGGGCAGAGCCTTACCCCTCTACTAAATCAACCTTTCAAAAGTTGAGAAATGGAAAACCTTAAAGACTGCAATCCTTTATGGCTAATGCTGGCTTTGTAGATGTTTGGAGGCCTACTTACCCAAACTTTAGGGAGTATTCCTGCTACTCCTCTACCCATGGCTCCTATAGCCGTCTTGACCGTACTCTAGTTGCTGGGCTGGACCTGCATAAAATAGCCTGTACTACATATTTGGATAGATTTCTCTCTGACCATGCCCACTGCTTGTGAACTGTACTTTGGGGGCGGGGAGTGGTCCTCCTTTGACTTAGACTGCTGCCAGACATCTTGACGAAATGCAGTGTGTGCCTGACAGATTTATCTGAGGCACTTGACGGCTAGATGATGGAAAATTGGGGATCACCGGGCACAAGGGCAAATGAGTAGGAGGCGCTGAAGGCGGTGTTAAGAGGGGTGTGCTTGAGCAAAGTGTATGCAGTGAAGAAACAACTTCTGCTAGACAGCATGGGATATGCTTGTATAGAATCTCACCTGCTGATAGACATATTTGCTACAGTGCGTGCTCTGTTTATGGCTAATGAATGCTGATAGCTGTGGTTATTCAGATACTCGGGGCCGGTCCTAGGACTTGTGGGGCCCTGGGCGAAAGGGAAGATGTGAGGCCCCTCTAATTTGCATGTGACATCACAAGAAGGGACATCACAGAAAACCGACATCACAGCACTAGTGATCTTCTTTGTCATTGCTGAAGAGACCTAGTGTTGATATCAGTAACCTGGATTAAAAGACCAATATCCAAATGAAATACGTCCATCTATTTTAAAACTGTATTAAGTGGATTACATTAGTCACATTGGATGTAAAAGCTAGACGCAGGTCTCACAAAGATGGCTATTCTTACTTCAAGGTAACTGATTGTTACCAGATTAGTGCATATTAATAATTCGAGATTATTGCGGAAAATAACTTGAATGGCATCGGTAATACCGAGGTGGGCGGGGAGCAGGTGAGACGAGGGTACTCACAGGATACATTATATTATTTGCATATAAAACAAGAGGGCATAATAGGAAAATGCCAAAAGTGACGCAACAGGTTTGTTCATAGTTGTACTGGGATTTGCATAAATATAGAAGTAAAAAAAAAAAAAAAAACGCCAGTCCCCTTGGCTGCAATAATTGATACTTAATCCGACTTGCCACTATTCACTAAGAGAAAACAAGATATTAACAAGCATTTGCAATGCAATAGGTCTCGCATTTGCAAGAGTTTGAGCTATTGGCATTGTAAATGACAATGCCTTTTATTTATGTGTTTTGAAAACCTGCAAGCAGTGCGTAAACTCGCACTTTGTACATGTAGTCCTTGCAAGGCTGGCAGTAAAAGAGGCGCAGTTACTGCCAGCCTTGCTTGTCGTAAGCAACGACTATAAGTACAAAGTGCGTATTTACGCACCTTGTAAAAACATAATGGGAGACCTATTGAATTGCAAATACTTGTCTAACGTGAGAGTTACTGGAAGGTATGTCAAAATAATTAACAAAGGGCTAGGCATTTGAAAACCGGGCTTTTTTGGCAATATGGGTTAGAAGAACATTAGTAAAGGAATGACTAACGTTTATTTGTCAGAACTTGGAAGACAATAGTCTGTTTTACCTTCAGGGTGAATAAACTTTTTTTATTTCTGCACAAGTTCTGTGCTGCGTAAATTATCCTGCATTGTGTGATTAATGGTGACCTTTGTTTATTATCCTTAGGAGACAGGATGTTTTTATTTTAACACACTTTTACTTATTTTTTAGAATGAGTGCATTACTACATAATTTAGAGACCTTATGATTATGCTGCTATTCTTATAAGTGTTGTTTATTAAGACATGAAGGGTTATTTGTAAAAACAAAAACACAAAAGCAAAACAGGCATTAGTAAAAATGCAAGTGAAACCAACAAATGCCAATTAAACAGACAGTGAATAATGCCTTGCAAGTAACGTATCATTGGCAAATTGAATGCGATCTAAAAGTTTGTTTTGTGTTTAAATACACACCTAAATACTCCCTGCTATTTATTTATTTTGTTTTACTTGTTGATAAGACGTCCCCTTTGTGTTGCGACCAGGGAACTTTTCGTCATTTCTTTCTGGTAACTGCAGCACTTATTTGCTAACATAAAATAATGCGAATAACGCTCCTTTAAACAATCATTTGTAAAAAGGAAGCTTAGGGCAGGGAAAGGGCTGTCCTTATGAAGGAGACTAGTTTGGTCACTTTAAAAGGTAGATAGAATCGAAATCCAGGGTGTGCTGAAGCTGTCGCATAACATTGGGCCACTTGCCAGTCACGTCAAATGGTACGATTTATATGTTATTGATGAATCTGACAGCGTAGGGGGGATTCAACTGGCAAAACAGTGGTGCGGCATTAAAAATACATAACATTTGTCCGCTAAAGCCCTTATGAGAACAAAGCCCACCGTTAGTGCAAATTAACAAAAGCAAATGGGCTACATTTCACCGGTGGAATCCAAATTCTCAAGTTGACATGCTCACTGTGTACACTTCAACATACATAATGACCAATGTCTACGGTACTCACCCCCTCTGACCCCCTGTACTCTTATCTAAACTTATAAAACGGCTGTTGCACCGGAAGTGAAAGCAGGAAGGCCGTAGACACTCTAGGTGAAAGGAGAGAGATGCAAAAGAAGAGATCTGCAGGGGTTTGTCTAAATATGTAGACAGAGACAAAGGACATAAAAAAAACACCACAGCACGGTTCAAGCAGTGAAGGGACAGGGGGTTGGTGGGACGTACAAGCCAAACCTGAAAATCAAATAAAGGCGCCTGGGAAACAGAGGAGAATGGGAAACGATAAAAGCCCATCGGAAATAAATTTGAAAAACGCATTTAAATATTTGTGTTATATTCCTGCCCTTATATTTTTACAGCTCATTGACCGAGAAGTGAGTGCAGCGCGCAGCTGCAGGTATGTCATAGGAGCAAGAAAACAAGAGGAAGAACTCTTCAGCCCCTGCTCTAT
Source organism: Calotriton arnoldi (assembly GCA_963921515.1). Taxonomy (NCBI): domain Eukaryota; kingdom Metazoa; phylum Chordata; class Amphibia; order Caudata; family Salamandridae; genus Calotriton; species Calotriton arnoldi. Next base: position 867,544 of record CAWUFW010006849.1, on the reverse strand, counting down.
GTTATCTGACGCACCCCTTCGCAATGTCCGGCCAGTCCACGCCCCCTCTGCAACACCACCATGCTACTAACCCGTGAGGGAACTGCGGTGCTGCGGGTTGCTGCCTTGCTTCCTCCGGGACATGCTGGGCTTCCGATGTCCCGTCAGGATCCTAACACCACCTCCTTTCAATCGCCAGGTTCAAGGTAGCACAAGCGAGACGGCGGGCTCCGGCCGTGGCTATGGGGGGGCGGGGGGGTGCGGAGCATTGAATGAAGAAGCTGAACTCGCAGGAAAATGAGGCTTTGCCTTTAATGGTAATAGGCGCACGGGTGGAAAGCAACATTAAACGCGGTGACCCTGAAGCCGGCGCCGCGCTCAATGTTAAAGTTATAAAAAAATAAAGGAGCGCGGTGTCCCAGAAGCGGGCGCCGCGCTTATCGACATGAGCTCCAATGAAACTTACGGTGCGGGTGACTTTCCCCTCTGCCTTGTGTGAAGTCACAGCGCCGCATAGACCCCGTGCATGTGCACATCTCCTGTCCGGCATGTGTCTGCCTTGTGTGAAGCTGCAGAGACGTCCTGCGTGTGCACATTTCCTGGGCATGTGTCTGCCTTACGCCGTGCGTGTGCACATCTTTTGTCCGGCATGTGTCTGCCTTGTGTGAAGTCGCAGTGAAAGTGAAAGCTGAGATCGAGCGCGTGAAAGTGTGAGCGCGTGAAAGCTAAGATCGCCAGAGAGGAGACGCCGTGCACGTGCACATCGGCTGTCCAGGCAAGTGCACATGTCCTGTCCCCCTTCGCCCACCAAACCGACAACAAGCTGATAGACACGCCGTGAGCGTGCACATCGGCTGTCTGGGAAAGTGCACAGCTCCTGTCCCCCTTCCAAACTCAAGTCGACGACAATAAGTCTCGCTAGCGACCGCTTCGCGCTGCGTCGCTAGGCGAGACCTAAAAATGGGATCAATACAGTAAAAACTCCATCATAAAATTAAGAACAAAAAGGGTTTGAGAAGGTTTCTGCTGGTAGTTAATGTCGCTATGCAAAACATTTGTTACAAAAACAAATACCATGTTGGTAAGAGTTACAACAGTTAAAGAAACCCTGGTGTCTTTCCTAACAATTAAAACAAAACAAACGATGAACCGTGTTTATATATTCATTAAATGGGCGCTTTCAGCCTTCTATTAAATTGTGTGAGAAAGCAGCAAGCTACACCACCAAGAGTAGAGCATCTTTAAGTTCTAAAAATCTGCAGTAAGATGATTTTAACAAACATGGTTTGACTTGCGATGAGCACAGGTGTAGAGGGATCATCTTAAAAGAACTGGAGCGGTTTCACACAACTTAACAGTCCAAGAATGATGCCATTTTGAAGGAATATAAGGTCACGCACTACACATGAGTTAAGAATGGAGTATTAACCCAGCAATAACACGTTCATATGAGCACAAAAGAGTCAACATTTTTTTAAACTCCACCTAGAAATGTAGGCCATGCTGATGTACACCAACGTTGGTGACAGGTTCTGCAGGTGGATTATCAAGGTCTTAATTACTCCATACGATAGAGGCATTTGTTCTCTAAAGCCCAGCATCTGACCGCTAGTGTAGTGGTATGTACCACTGCTTTCTACCTCCTAGTTGGTCCAACCCCTTCTTCCAACAAATAAGGGGGTAGATGTGAGAAGTCTAGCACTGGTATTTTTTATTTATATTATTTTATTTGTAATTGGTATTTTCCCTCGTAACTTTAATTCTGCTACGTACAAGTAAAATACATATGTCTGCAGTAGACTTTCAGTGAACAATAGCAGCAGAAATGAAAAATTAAAATCAGCAGGCTTTGGTTTTTTTTTGTTTAAACCGTGAACCTGTGCCCCAGCACTGTTCAAACAGATTCACAGAAGCCAGAGGGCATTCAGACTAAGCCATAAACCTAGACTAATATGTTAATCTTTGGAGGTTTCCCAGAGTCTGATTTGTAGACATTCTCAATTTGAAAGGAAATATGTGTGGATGTTTGCTGATTTCTGGGTCTTGTGGTTTACGAGAATTACTGACTGGCCCGAGTGGCCATGATTGACATTAAAGGCATGTGCCAGAGCAAGCCAATAAATGTAAATGGCCAGACTGTATTTTTTTTTCTTTTTCCAAAATGTGGTGGTGAAAACAGTGGCCATCGTTAAACTGTGCCTCCTCAGGCATATTAATGGCTTTATAAATGACTGCTCCTTACCACACTACACCATATCTGGCATTAAACTCTGGAAATCTGACTCCCATGTAAATATTGTACGATTGCTGCTAGATTGCAGCTTGATTTCAGAGATGACATGGGGTGAGTTGGTTGTGTTCAGGACACACTTTTTGCAGTTTTACTCACTTGTTTCTACTCAGTAGAGGGAGGGAGAAGTCGCAGCTTGAAATGATTTTCACCTGCTACTGTTCAAGCAAGCGGCATTTGTTTTTTCCATATACTTAATGTGTGTATAGCACATGGATTGTGCAGAGACCCATGCTATTCCATAACTTGCTGGAGCAGAAAGGAGGCAGCCAACTGAGATGATGCAATATAAGAGGAAATAACTACATTTTGGGCAGATTGAAAGAGGAGCAACTCTCACGGTTTCCTTTCTGCAAATATACTGATGTGCAAGAATTGGGGAATAATATATTCATTTTCTTTGCCTTTTTACGGCCAAAACAAAAGCATGTGTGTTCAGAAACGTACTCCAGATACACTAGAACAAATTAAGTTCTGTGACTGTGTGGCCAGTTTAGTTGGAAGTCTTCATCATGTCAAATGAAGTAGAGGGTAGTGTTCTTAGAGCACAGGGAACAAGAAATGAGCTCTGACTTGGGACTCGTCACTTCTTGACTGGTTGAAGAACTGTGATAAACCCCTGTAGACTATTCTCTGTGATGGTTGTGGCAAAATTGACTTGTTCTCAGGCAGGTGCTTTTTGTGACATGGCTGTATTAAAACGTTTATACTATATTTAGTTTTAGGAGTCCATCGGAAACCGAATGGCACCTCAGTGCTTTTATTCTTTTTTGAGTTTCCTTGCCCTTAAGAGTTGCTCTTTATGAAATCAGGTATACAGTAGACTATAGTTGATGCTTTGTTTTGTGTCGCAGGAATAAGTGTGAGTTCAACTCTGTTATATTGGAGTTGTTGAACATGTATTTTGTGCTGTCATTGACTTATCTATTTCTGTGAAAATCTAATAAACCTATATATAAAATAAACAATAATTGCAACATCTTCTTGTTTTGCTAGGCTGAAACAAAGTTTTATAGTGGCCTTCTGTTTTATGGAGAAGGTGGTAAGTAGTACCATAGTTATTTTTCTATTTTACATAAGAATGTTTCTCTACTTCTTTTTTGGAAACAGTAATCTAGTAATTTTTCAGATGACAGGTGTAAAAATAGAACTGATTTTACCTGTAAGATGATCATTTTTCTGCCTGCACTTCACTTGTACTTACACATGTTTTAAGTTTTTGGATGAGTGAACATGTAACTATTACAACTGTTGCATTAATAATTTATGTATATATTACAGGTTTTAGAAAGTATGGAATATTTATATTTATAAGGCCACTGGACAAGGATTGAAGTAGGAGTGAGCTTATCACTATATTTGTTGTATGAGCACAGCAGATGGTTCCGCAAAAGAAGTATTAAGGTCAGAGACACATCAGTAAGTGCTACAGGCCCCGATGGTGAGGGAGAAGGTGTGAGCACTGTAGGAGAGAGCAGAGGTCTACAGGACCCTTTTGCTGAAGCTGGACCACAGCGGGCGTGGTTGCAAAAAGGCACCAAAGCAGGAGAGAGAGCACATGGAGCACTGCCGCAGGCACCTTATAGTGGTCTCTTGGCCATAATTCCATGAATAAAGATACACTAAAGTCTAGCTTCCTAAACAGGTCAAGCAGCAATATGCTAGGTGACTGTTGAGGAAGACCAAGTATAAGGGGAAGAAAGTGCTGGAGGTAGTAGTCTTTAAAGGCACGCACTTCTACTCATAGACTGAGAGAAACTGAAGAGGAGAATTGGTCTAACCTGGAAACCCAAGAGATTATTCTCCGGTGTCCGTGAGTGGCTTCCTACCAAGAAAATAAATTAAAAAACAGATTGCATGAACAGAGTATGTCACCCTGTAGATTCAAGTGAAGGCTGTAGCCCTTAAAGTTGCGTCCAATTACTGTAAAACATGTTAAAAACATCTTCATTGAGTCTGCTGTGCCAGGATCCAAGAAGGGACGTAAAACATGCACATTTCTCCGGAGGTGCTCAGCTGCTGTGACAAGTGGTTTGGATAAAAAGAAGGAAACATGAGAATTAACCGAGAGCTGGTTGTCCTACTGGAAGAGAATGGAGGGGGGTGTACTTTGAAGGCTTGATGATGACTGCTGGAATCAAAACTAAAGTTGAAAGCAATATTCCCTTCTGTGTAAATTTGGAAAGTTAGCAGATTGCTCTTTGTGTAAGAGATAAAAGCTAGATAACAATATTCTACTTTCCCTAAAGTAGCCTGACGGCAGCATAGGTCTTTTACCAGCTGTGAAGAATGGTTCCTTCCAACCCAGAGGCCAGTGAACCTTGACACTATCAGACATCACCCCGAAAACACAGTAGAGGTAATGAGTCCTTTCAAGATATAAAGGAAATTTGCCCTCTGTGAAGATAAGAGCAAGAGTTCTGCTCCCATCGTGGCTAATAGCATTTTTACAGGGCAGGGATGTTCACCTTTGAGCTTTTTCCATAAACACATATAAACATTAAGGCACATGTGCATGTAAATTCACTTTCTCTATCAGCAGTGTTTCTGTGCACAAGAATTTTTCTGCCTCATGCCAAGGGAGTAAACCCTTCAGTCTGTACTCTCAATATCCTTGATTTCTCAGGGAAGAGGTCAGCATGGTCTAAGAGGTGTTATGGTATTTCTTCACATGATGCTGTTCCACTTAGTGTTCTGATATCGAAGGGGCTAGCCCCCTAGACAGAAAACAGGAGGTATTCTTGCACTTGCCTGGAAGGAAAAGAAGAGGCAGTCTGGGACAGCTGGAATCTATGTGGCTTTCCACCAGAGTACTGCAAGTACATCCCTTTTGTGAAGAAAGCCCAGATAATCTCATTTTCCTAGGTAGCTTTCCCTGGCCACTGATCAGTTGTTTGCCATTGAGCACCCTCTGGCTCAAAACAGTAGTGGTTTGTTATTATTCACTGTTGGCCCCCCGACTTTCCAGATGAGGCTCCATCCTCCCTCTTCATGGCCTTTGCTGCTTGGCTGACAGCCTTCTTAATGCATCCAGTCTCGCCTGTGTGTGGGACAGTGTCCGTCTGGAAAAATGATCACATCTGCTCCTTTATCCTGGCTTAGAACTCTCCTCACATATCAGCTCTAACGTGCCATGGGTGAGTATCAGGGGGGATCTCGGGGCTGCAGCCAATGTTGTGAAACTTTTCCAAATACGTTTGGGGATCTTGGTCTCGGTGCACTGGTCTCCTGGCTAACCAGCATGAGCCGCTGTCCTACTACAGACACTATTAATAGATAAAAGCATTGGGAGTGTCTGTGGGCTGTTCCCTGTACGTTGAGGGATTTGGGGTTATACATCCACAGCATGGGACAGAATCCATCCATTCAATGTGTAGAACATTCATTCTAATTGGTGAAGCCTTCTGAAGGTTAAAAAATTCTGATTCTTTTTGTCTTTTTCAAGCACCAGAATCCAGCATGATGGAGGGTGATTCACAAATACAGATGGGAAGATTTGTTTCCTTCTTACAGGTGAAAGTAGCAATATATTTTATTTCTATTTTGTTCAATAATTCTTGTTTCCTAGTAACACGACATCTTTCTATAACAGAGCATTCTTAATTTACAGTTGGCATTGTGGTTAACTCAGTTTGTACGACACCTAGAGGTCATCTGATGAGCTTTCAGGTTAATTCCTCAGTGGACTGCTCAACAAAACATTATTTCTTTCAGTTCTTCTTTTGTATTCAGAATGTGTCAGTGTTATTATAGCACTTTGCATTGCAAGCAGCAGAGCACTGGGTGTGTACATTAAAGCATCGAAATGTCAGATTCTAAAGAAGAATGAGCCACAACATTAAATGTCTGGTACTTGTCCAATAACTACAACCAATATATATTTTAAGTTTGCATTAGAAAATGTCTGATCTCTTTCAGTTTAACTTCTATTAATTACCATCAGTTATCAGATTGTCGATTGTTGCACACTGTTAGTTTTTGTAGTATTTGTAAGCTATGACAGCAAGAGATGTAGGGTGTAAGAATATGTACCCCATAGCTTTGTTTTAGATTCTAAATTACAGATTCAGATACTGCATAGTCTCTTTGGCCACCCCATCCGTCTTTCAGTTTTATTTATCTTGTCAGATTGAGGAAAACCTAAATTTATGAATGTTGCACCAGTAAAGTCTATAGCAAGAGAACCAATTCTTGATTGCAGCCCTCGTTCAAATGTTAGTCCAAAATAAAGCAAGAAGAAATCATTACGTTATGTTTTAATTGACCTGGATTCAGTGTACTATGAAATATGTTTGCCCAGTGAAGTAAATTAAAAAACTGTTCATCTTGAAAGTGTGTAGTGGATTCCTTCCTGATCCACAGCAGCTGCCCCAATAATCCTTGTTATCATAATCATGGATAGATTTAGTACCACCCCACCCAAACTGCTTAAAATATTGCCATGCATGTATGCAACTATTAAGGTGTGTTCATTTAAGACTTCTGCGTGGCTGGAAAGGTAAAGCAAATGGAGCTTTCTAGAGAAATTGACAAACACTTTTTTCAACTTTTCACATTCCTTTTATGCACTTTAATTTTTTTTACTTTAGGTTTTACTAATTATTCAAACTTTGTTATTGTAGGAGTTGTCTTGTTTTGTTACTCGGTGCTATGAAGTGGTGATGAGTGTTGTTCATCAGTTGGCAGCGCTATATACCAGTGACAGGTAACTACGTATATTTTGTGTCTTATAAATAACTATTTTAGTGCGGTTTTGTAGTGTTATAAAGTTGTTAATTACAAATGGCTTAGTTATTTTATTTCTTTTGTATCCATTCTCATTCTTCGTGCAGCACCAGGCACCTTGTCATGCTGGTCGTGCTGTTCCTGTTCAAGAAAACATTTTGTGTTTTCATAGTTTCTCACAGTATACAATCTTCCTTTTTAGGTCTGACAGTGTATAGGTTTAGCTGTGTGAAAAGACTTTGTCGTCACTACACACAACAACATCTCACAAGACACACCATGCTACTTACCATATAACACACATACAAACAACATTAAGAAAGGGGCTTTGAGAACTCTTTTCAACCATTGACATTTTTAGGTGATTACCCTGAACACATTGGCAAGGATGGGCTGACAGTCAGATTTTGGATTAGCCCACAACATTTTCCAGATGTTGACATTATCATTTATTTTGCATGTGAAAGCAAAAGCATTATTTATGTTATCAAGAAAAGTTATAATTTAGCTCACTCCCATGCCAACCACCCTGCTGCCGCCGCCATCATTAAACCTGCGATGGCTCGAATGGTGAGTGAAGTAAGTCGCAGGAAATAATGTGGTGAAAAGTGACCCTATTTGCAGCAAAAGAATGCCACCCTCGCTGCAGTCATACCTACTGCTCCTGTTCTGGCCACCAGCCGCTTCACCACTAGGTAGCCTCTGACTGCTGGTGGGTTGTGAGAAACTTCCGCTCATCCAGTGCGCAGCCTCCAAAAGAAGAAACATAGCTGTGTGTTTTTGTGACCGTTCCAACATGTCTGCTAGACATGTACAGTGTGTTACTTTGCCTTTAATTATCGTTGATCTGCTCCAGTGCGAATGCCTGGAAGCCATATTTGCTTGGGCACCAAAACTGGTTTCATAGCAGACCTCAGCCAATCCCTATGCCAGTCTTATACTCATTATATAAAGAGCAGCATTGTGATTGGCTGGCTGGGCCAGTTCAAAGAAAAATACTCTGCTGCTTTGAATGAAATTCAACACTTGGGTGGGAGGAACAGTCATGTGGCTGCTAGTTGTCTGGGGTAACAGAGTGCACCTTCCAGGCCTCTGAACACGGGCTGGGGATTCATGGCAGGCTGGGTGCAGCACCGAATGGAGGTCGCTTCAATTTTAGGGAATGCAGGGCCATGGCTGAACTAAAAACCTTTCAGCAATCAAATTCGGTCAAAATTAAGTCATGGATTGAAGGACTGGATGAAAAGTAAGGATAATAGTCCGTTTCTGTGTGGTGGAGTCAGGGAGTGTGAGTAGGCGAGGCCTCTTTTCCCCCTCTGGTGCCTGAGTGTAACCCGAGGCTAGCAGTGGTCCTAATTGCTGAAGACAAAGGCTCATGCGCAACTCTTTTGGAAGGATGGGAGGCAGGCAAGTCTTGCATGAATGACATGTCCTTATTCACTTGACAAAGATGTTTGCAAAAAGGTGGGTGTACCACACTGTCTGAACTCTGCACTAATGCTGCACTTAGTCGCTCATCTTGCAGATAATGCTTCTCTTTTGAATGATGGAATCTGCTAAGTGCTGTCCAATTTTCTTGTGTGGTGAACATCTCCCCACCGCTCGATTTTGTTTCATATACCAGGTACATATATGTGTAGCTTCTTTTTTATGGAACGTTTGTATTCATAGTTTGCAGTTTACTGTGTGAGTTTTAAGGTAGCTCAAGCAGTCAACCCCATAATAGACAGAACCTGGAGGATGCACAAGCCTAGGATGTGTTAATTGGCTAATCTGCACGAAATGATTGAAGGTCATGGTTTACTGAATCCCTGGTGAAAAACACATCTTAGAGACATGATGTACTCTTTTGTTTCATTTGTCCATATCACATGCTCTAGACTAGACTACTTCCTCCTCTCTAATTTGACATTGCATGTTTTATCGATTTGCTTGTTACATAAGTGCAGTATATCACATCATTCCCTAGTAACATTAGAGCTAGAACTGCGTCATGTCATTTCGACTTCCAAATGATGGCGTATGAACGTTGCCAAGTATTAGTCACCCACTGAACAGGCAGTCTTAAAGGACCATTTACTTTCTTACTTAATTTACTTTCTTACTTAGACATGAATAGAATCACAGTAACATATCAACAGGAACCGCATGCCGCAGGAAAGGGAACCCTGAGAGATAGTAGGACGAAGTGCTCTGCCTTGCAAAACAAAAAGTGAGCGATGAACATTTCAAGTGATTGGGAGGGATATAGAGTGAATTGAATGAATTTGAATGTTATTGATCATGATACAGTTAATTAAAACCTTTACAGTTAGCAAAAAAAAAGGTGAATAAAAACGTATGTAGTCAGAGGGCCCTTTGAAAAACATGTTAAAAATGTTATACTATTAGCGCTGTACTGTGCCCGGTGTGCCTCGAATTAGATGTCTTCAAAGTGTGCAAAAAGATTGAAATAGTGGTCTTAAGAAAAGCAAAAGGTCAGTTAGTGATAACTGCTGTGCCAGCTGGTTGTTCTTTCAAATAGTGGGCACCGATGCCATTGTGCTATTTCAACAATTGTCCATAATAGTACGATGCTGCGCAAAGTTAAGTTGTCAGTGCTTAGAAAGTGCAACAGAGCATGCATGATGGCACTGCTGTAGCTCTTGGTTTAAGTCATAAAATGCATTCAAGTGTCATCAGAATATTTATTTGTTTGCCCTCAGCGAGACATTGGCTTGCAGTATTATATTCTACTCAGACTGTGAGGCAGTGTGCTGCACTCTGAAACTTCAACTTATCTCCGTTATCTCAATTTTGGTTTTACTACAGTTTTACTACAGTGTTCAGTGGAGCTTTTTTTTGTGTTGTAATTCTTTATTGATAACAAAACTATGAAGCAGATGTACAGTATAGAATAGAGTACACATTTTGGATGGATAGTGAGGGTGGGGGAAAGGGGCGGGGTAGTAGCAAGATAGCATAGTGCTAGTAGTACTGATAACAACTATAAATTATACATCTTGCTTCGTCAAATGTTAGCGGACCGACATCCCCCAGGGAAAGAGAGCATGGACAGTCGGCAGCAAGGGTAGGGAAGGTGCTCTGGACATCGGAGTGGGGTGAGCAAAGAGGTAAGGAGAGAGGGTGTAAGCGAGGGGTGTCTCACACCATCAACCTATTGTGCCCCACGGAGTACGGGGGGGATGGAGCCCATGACAACACACATGAAGGGGGAGGGGGCGGGAGTTGGCAGAAGCCCATGGCATGGGAAGGGGCCGGTGCATGTTTGAAGAATAGAGTGGGGATAGGAGAGGGAGGGGAACAGAGACAGTAGGGAGGAGAGAGAGGGGGAAAGGTTGGCACAGGTGGGGAGAGAGAGATGTGGGAGTGAGATATGAGTGGATGCCAGTAGACTGGGGGGCAGTGAGGATGGAGGGAAGAGAAGAGGTATGATGAGGGGAAGGTGGGGAGACAAGGTGAGGGTGTTAACCTAAGAGCTCCTAGCAGGCCGCCAGGGGAAGCACTTGCTGTGTGTGGACATTTAAACACTGTTGTTTAGGGCTTTAGGGGTGTACTGGCGAAGTGTTCAGGTATCATGTCGCTGGAAAGGCACCCACGTCTGCATGAACACCTCTGACTGGTCTTGCAGGTTGTAGATTACCCGTTCGTACGTCACTGTCTGTATCATCACAACCATCCAGTCCTCTTGTGATGGAGGTGTGGGGGACCTCCATTGGTGGAGGATGTGATTTTTGGCTGTTGCCACCGCTGTGTGGAGAAGTCTGCGCTGCGGGCGGGAAATCTCCGATGGGTCCCCTACATCGTGGAGGAGGATCAAGGGGGAGTGAGGAAGAGTTGCAGGGGCATGGATGCCCCTGGGGTGTTCCCGACTGCTGTCCAAAAGGGTTGGCTCGCGAGGCATTCGCAGAGGATGTGGGTTAGGTCGCAGCGGGTGGCTGAGCCTCACCAACAATTCGCATGAGGTAGCAGCCCCACCCTGTTCAGTCTCGCTCGGGTCCAGTGCCATTCGTGGAGCGTCTTGAAGAGGCAGAACTTTAAGCACGCCTCACGGGTGCCCTTATCCAGGGCTCCCCAGATATAGGCCCAATCGTCCTCCTCGAGTGCTATCTGTAGGCGGGTCTGCCATTTGGCGCAGAGATTGCGGAGGAGAGGCTGTGAGAAAAGGTGGTGCATGAGCGTGCCGTAGACCCCTGACATCACTCCCTTATGGCGGCCCCAGGTAGTGAGGTAAGGCACCAAAGGCGATGTCTGTAGGGCCCATGGACGTTGCCCCTGGCAGCGTCTCAAACAGTGTTTCAGCTGCAGATGATGCCAGGCCTGTTGAGTCTGGAGACCAAATTCCTCCCTCAGGCTCCCGAGTGGTTTATGGTCACCATCGTCCAGGACCTGCTCCAGGCTGTGTACGCCCGCCTCCTTACACTGGTCCCAGTGGAGGGTCTTCCATCGATGCGCAGGCTGTCATTGCTCCATAGTGGCGCGTTGTCATGGAGGTAGGTGTCCACACCAAAGATGCGGTGTGCGTGTTGCCAGGCCCTTTGTGCGGCCTGCAGCACTTGGTGGTGAGGGCGGGGCTGAAGGGGGCATCTTCTGTAGAGAGGACCGAGGCCCTGCGTACCAGATAGGAATAGGCGTTCTGTTTGTACTCATTGTGGCAGTTCAGGGGTGTTGGGGAGGAGGTAGGCAAGTTGTGACATATGTAGAGCGAACTTGTAGTGTTCCACTGACAGCAGACTCAGGCCCCCGCAGGGACGCTGTGTCATGAGTTTTGCAGCCGACAGTCTGGGTCGCGAGGAACCCCAGACAAAGGTACGAATCTGGGAATCTATGAGGCGGAGAGTGGCCAGAGGCACCGTCAAAGGTAGCATGCCCAATCTGTATGTGAACAAAGCAAACACAAGGAGATGATGGACGGAGCGCTGAAACTTTTCAGACACTCACCCCCAGTCACAGATCTGGGTTGAATCCATCATCATTCTTTAGCTCACTTCGCCACCCCAGTTCAGAGACAGCTATATGCAAATCAGTCTTGGCCCTGTGCCTCATGGGAACAGTCCAGCCCGAACTGCCAAGCCATGTCTTCCCTGGACCGGAAACCAGCATCCTGGGACCGGTTTCGGGCTAACAGCCCTCATCAGCCAGGCTAGCTTGAATCCAGTGGCAAAGGGAGCAAGGGACCCACGTCTGGGCATACCCTGCCAACTTAGGGCGAACAAAGCAAACACAAGGAGCTGATGGACGGAGCGCTGAAACTTTTCAGACACTCACCCCCAGATCTGGGTTGAATCCATAATCTGTATGTGAAGCGCGGTAACGTGACCATCCTCACCGCCTGCACCCTGCCCCACATGGAGAGCCCCAGATGTAACCATTTCTCAAAATCCAATTTCATCTGAGCCACTAGAGGGTCTATGTTGTCTTCGACCATCCTGTCCAGTCCCCGATTGACCAGAATCCCCTAGTATTTGAGGCGTGTGGCCTTCCAGCGGAAGGGGTAACTATGAATTGCCGCTTTCGTGCTACTGGTCGAGAGCGGGAGGGCTTTGCTCTTGTCCCAGTTTACCTGGTAACTGGACAATGCAGCGAAGCCATCGATGACCTCCAGCAGGGCCGGTAGGGAGCGGCGCAGGTCAGCCAGGGTGAGTAAGACTTAGTCAGTGTATAGGTAGATATTGAACTTCCCACCCGTAAGGGGTATTCCGATAATGTGGGGCAGGTTAGCGGATGGTGGTTGCTAAGGGTTCCATTGCCAAGAGGAATAGGAGGGGGAAGAGCGGGCACCCCTGACGTGTGCCCCTTCGGATCTGGAAGGGGTCTGATAGAAATCCCCTGCAGTTGACTTGAGCGGTCAGGCAATCATACAGCAGGCAGACATTGGCTATAAATTGGTCTCCCAGGCCGAAACCTTTTCAGGGTGGCAAAGTGGTATCCCCACTCGATGTGATCGAACGCCTTTTCGGCGTCAAGGGAGAGAGCTAATCGTCCGGTAGATTCTTGTCCATCTAAAGAGTGTGGGCGAGGGTGCGCAGGTAGTTTCTGGAAGAGCCTGCCGAGGTTAGATCCTTGGCCATCCAGAGAGTGTGGGCGAGGGTGCGCAGGTGGTTTGTTCAGTGGAGCTTAAGGTTCGTCTTAGCTTTTGCTCGAGGCGGCTGTGCGCGCTGATGCCTTCCTCAAGGCTTTGTGGACCCAGCTTTGAGCAATTTCTCAGTGATAGCAATAAACTTTTCCAGACAGACTATTGCCTGGACATTCGAGCCTGGCAAGTAGAAAAGAAAAACATGACGACGTCCTGATTACCTGGTTGTCACAGATGTTACATTAAAACTTTCTATGTTCTGTTTGCAAGCCTGGGCATATACACAATATATGCAAGAGATGTTCTTCTTGCCCCAGACACAGTCTGCATTGCGTAGAGCTAGGTTTTGGGGCCCACATTCGCAATGTGTCGCTTGTTGGTGATAGGCCAAACCTCAGCGCTGAGAACCTGGATTTGTGGAAGCCTTTGATTATTTCAAACAGATAGCTCTGTGGATTCTGCGATTAGTACATGTTTATACATGTCCGCGAGTGCTTACACTTTTTGAAGCACTCCTTGTCTTTCGCCCACGACAGTAATTTTATTTGTTTGTTCAGGGTGAGCTTAAAAGCGTTGTGGGGTATGTTTGCTTCTCAGAGGTGATGTGCATCCAATATCTCTGAAGCCTCACTTCTAGCGTGGGCCCAACCGTTCATTTTACTGCTTTCTTGAATCTCTGTCCAGATAAATGATCTTAGTGTGTCCGGCATGACCTCTCTTAATGATGACATGTACTTAAGAAGAACATCTTTTGCTGTACTAGCCCTTGATCTTGTAGTCCAAACTCTAAACGGATATGTGCAGGTGAGGTGCACTGCGGAAAATGGTATATGAAGTGGAAAACCTTGCACTGTGAGTTGTTCAAGAATAAATTAAGCTTCACCAGGAAGGTTTCTGACCCATAGGCTATTTTACTCAGTGTTTTTTTAAAAGCAGCGATGAGTGAAGCCAAGCAAGGCTTTAGAGTGTTTAGGTGGAATCTGAGGAAGTGGAAATCTTATTATTATTAAATTAAATTTGTAAGGCGCGGCAGCTACCCAAGAAGGGTTTCCCGGCGCCAGAGCGGAGCAGAAGAAAGTAACGCAGCTTAATTAGGTTACTGGTTGAAAAGCCAAGTCTTAAGAGATTTGCGAAATAGTGTGTATACCGTTTCGTTTCGAATGGCTATGGGAAGTGAGTTCCATAGTGAGGGACCGAGGTATGCGAACGATCTACCTCCCATCCGAGACAGTTTGACTCTGGGCACTGAGAAATTCTCTTGATTGGATGAGCGAAGGCACCGGGAAGGCACATAGGGGTGACCAGAGACTGCAGATATTATGGGGCAACTCCGGTTTTGATTTTAAACATGTAACTCAGGGCTTTGAACTTGATTCGGTTTTCAACCCTGAGCCAGTGTAGGTCCCGCAGATGACTAGAGACGGAGGTGGCTCTAGGGACTATGCAGAGTAGTCTCGCCGCAGAGTTCTGCACCATCTGCAGCCTACGAGTCACTTCCTTGTTGGATCCGAGGTAGAGAACGTTACCGTAATCCAGTCTCGAGGTAATAAGAGCTTGGACTACTGTTCTCTGAGTGGACTCGGGCAGCATCCAGATGATCTTTTTTAGCCACTTCAAGATGGTAAAACAAGTTGCGGTTACCTTGACTGCCTGATGGTGCATAGTGAGCGAGTCATCGATGATGACACCTAAGTTGCGGACTTGACTAGAGGGCTGAGGGAGTACTCCCATTTCACCAGGCCAGTGTCGTGGGCCCCAAAGATCTTTGTTTTTGCCAAGAATCAGGACCTCAGTTTTCTCTCCGTTGAGCTTAAGGTAATTCTTTTGCATCCATGATGCAATATTACCCAGGCCATGCTGCAGGGGGGAGGACCCAGCCGCACTTCCCATGGAGAGAGAAAAAATGATCTGGGAGTCATCAGCGTAGGAAAACAGGGACAGCCCTGCCTCTTCCGCGACGTCGGCTAAAGGTCTCACGTATAGGCTGAAGAGTAAAGGGCTAAGAATGGAGCCCTGAGGTACCCCATAGGGTGAGGGATGGGTGTCAGAGCTGGATATAGAGGAAAGGACTTGAAAGGTACGGTTGGCAAGAAAGGAAACAAGCCTGTTCAAGGCTGGGCCGCTGATGCCTAAAGATCTTAACGTTTTTACTAGTATAATATGGGATACTGTGTCGAAGGCCGCGCTCAGGTCAAGTAGAATGAGGGCGACCGTATCACCAGCGTCCAGATGGCGCCGCAGTCTTTCCGTTACCCCCAATAAAGTTGTTTCTGTGGAAAAGCCAGCTCTGAAACCAGATTGTGATGAATGAAGGAGTTTATTGGTTTCGACGAAGTTTGAGAGCTGAAAGTGGATGTGTTTCTCTAAGATTTTGGAAAAGATAGGTAGTAAGGAGATTGGCCGATAATTGGAGGGTAAGTCGGGGTCGGCGTTCGCCTTTTTTAAGAGAGGGATCACCATGGCGTGCTTCCAGTCTTGAGGAACTGTAGCTTCCAGTAGGGAGGTATTTAAAAGGTCCATAATGGCAAGCAGAGATGGTAACTCAAGCTGCTTAAGCACAGAGATAGGCAGGGGGTCCTTAGGTGATCCAGATTTGACACTATCTAAGAGTTTTTTAAAGGAGGCTGCATTTAGTAAGGGCCAAGTGTCCAGGTTGTTGGAGTGGGCGCAAGAACCCATATTCTGATCATGATGGGGGGAGTCCGCTACGGGTAGTGCAAGTGCGGTTAGTGGGGGCTAGTAGAATGCACAGGAGAGAGATTGTCGCATTGAGAGCACGCAATATCCAAGTAAATTTTTTCGACTTTCTGGACGAAAAAGGACGCAAGGTCCTCACATTGACGTTTGTTAAGTGGGGGGGGCCTAGCGAGGGTGGCAGAACCAGCAAGCTCCTTTACCATGCTAAAAAGTGTTTTTGAGCAGTTTAAGGCGTCAGAGATAGTTGTTGAAACATGCTCCGCACGGGCGGATTTACAGAGATTGTGGTTAATCTTTTTGGCCTTTTTATAAATAATTTTAGACTCAGGAGCATAGTTCCTTCTCCATCTACGTTCCAACGCTTTACATTTTGCTTTCTCTATTTTGAGAGTGTCAGTAAACCATGGCGCTGGGGGGCGATGATAATGGACCCTTTTATCCGAAAGGGGAAGACAGATGTCTATGGCGTCAAGGAGCCATTTTTGCACAATGTTAGAAAGCGTATTCACCCTATCTTTGGTGATGGGCAAGTTAGAACACAAGATTTTGTTTAAGGCAGTCCGGTCAAGTTTTTTCCAATCTCTTGTTAATGTCCTTGAAGTAGGAGTAGTGAACACATAGTTGTTAGCGGGTACCAGATTGAACCTGGTAATAAAGTGGTCCGACCAACAAAGGGGGAGCGCAGAGGAGCAGATAATGCTGGGTAGGTTGGAAAGGATAGGATCAAGTAAGTGACCTGCCTCGTGCGTGGGGCCAGAATTGAGTAAGTTTATGTTTAAGCTAGCCAAATCAGAGATGAAATTTGTACTGATTTTACAGGCTGAGTCGTCCAGGTGTAAATTTAAATCGCCCAAAATTGAGAAATTGGCAGAGCTCATAAGTAGGGAGGTTATAAGACTAGGAAAAGAAGAGGCCCAAGGAGCGGAGGGCCCGGGGGGGGGGGCGGTAAACAAGTATTCCAGAGAGGGTGAAATTCGGGGTTAAGGCCAGTTTGAATAATGCTGCTTCACAATTCGTGAATGTTAAAGGCTCGAATTTACACTGGAAATCCTTTTTAAAGATGATGGCTATGCCCCCACCTGTTTTGTGGCACCTGTCCTTCCTGACTATAGCATAGTTAGGGGGCAGGGCGGCAGCTACATCTGGGCCGGAACTCTTATGCAGCCATGTTTCCGTGAGGAATAAGGCATCAGGTTGGTCATTGACCAGGAGTTCAAATATATCGGTTTTATGCTTCGGAAGGGACCGGCAATTGGTGCTAAGGAAGGAGAATTCCTTTAGGGTAGAGGCGACTAATTTATTATTGTTTAAATTGCCCTTAGGAGAGGTTAAGGGTCTCTGGGTTGTGTCAAAAGAGAGACCACAACATAGGCAGATATCCTTCCTGTTGCCTAGATGTAATAATGTACAATCAAGGAGGGGGGCAGAACGATAAGCCATTAATTGGCTTGATAAATAAACAAGTCTGGGCGCCCCACTTGGACCAGGGTTCGTGGCCCCTGGTCCCGGTCGGGCGTGGACGGGCGCACACGGGCTTGCCGCCGGCGCGCCCGCTGCGCGCTCCGTGGTCCATCCGGTTTTAAGGATGATTTTGCGAAGCAAGAGCGCCACCCTCCACCCTACCGGAAGTTCCTCCCTCCACTCAAACAGGAAAGCCCGCGGTGGACCAGGGAGACCGGCTCGGGGGAAATCAGCAAAAGAGCACAGGTATTTCTAAGTTATATTTCAAGCACAAATATTTCAATTTTAAAAGCAGTGAGGTGAAAACAGTCGTCGCGGTTTAAAATGCGTGCAAGTAAAACAAATTAGCACATTTAAAATTCCCAGATTAAGCATAGGCTGAGTAACAAGAGCTTCAAGCAGCTAGCGCCAAGTAGAAATCTTCGAGCCATACTCCTAAGTTTTTGTAGCTCGAACTTTTTTCCACCAAATTGCTTCCTAGGTACCATTTTCCCTTCTTCTTGTAGTCGCCTCCAAAGATTACTATTTTGTTTTTTTCCAGATTTCGCTGTCATGTGGTTTTGTATGCAGGAAAGGGCCAGTGCATTCAACAAGTTTTGCAGACCAATCGGGGTTAAATTCATCAGTACTATATAATCTGCATATTGTAGCAACATCAGCAATTGTCCCAATTTTGGGGGATGTGAGTGCCCCATATCCAACAATTTGCTCAGGTCAAAAATAAAAAGGTTGAACAGAATTGGTGCGAGTACAAACCCTTGTTTAAGAGCTCGCCCAGTAGTTATTGCCGGGGATAGGCCCTTGTTCATGCTGAGGCTTACCTTTGCCCAGTTTTCAGAATACAGATGCTGCACCACTCGTAAAAGATTAGCCTGGATGTTTCATTATGCCACAGCAGATTCCTTTCCACGTGGTCAAAATCTTTTGAGAAATCAATGAAACTTGTGTTGAGCAGTTGTTTTTATTTTTAAGTGTATTTTTCTATAAGCATGGAAAGAGCCACGAGATTGTCGGTTGTGCCTGACTCGGGACAAAAGCCTGTTTGATTTTGTGAGATCAAGCCGACTTCTCCCGCCCAGCATTCTAGTTCTTGTAGCAAGATGCTGGCAAAGATCTTTGCGTCAGTGTCTAATAGCGCAATCATTTTATAGATATCTGGGTCCAAGTAGGGGCCTTTTACATAAATAGGATAGGCCGGCTTCAAGACTCTGGTATGTGGTTTTCTTGGAGGCATAAGTTCTACGGCTGGAGGAGTTGTTTTCTCCAAAATCCAGGTCATGCTTGTAGATCGATGCCGGCAGTCCATTTGGGCCCGATGCCGCATTGCCTCTAATTGTCTTTCTTTGGGCTTCAATTGCAGTTTGGGAAAAACAAAGAGTTGGAATGTCACTAGAGTCATCTGTATACAATGTTGTTGCTTCTACGGGGTGATACAAAGAGACAATATGGGTTAGCCAGGCTTGTAGAGGGACGTGGTTGCCTACTGGAAGAGTCGAGCCATATTCATTATATTATCTTTGTGCACAAGCCCATTTTTCCACTTACTGGTACCACCCAGTGCCATACCTGCAGAATGTCACAGTTGAAAATGATAAAGCAGCCCCTACTTCTTTACAATCACTGATTGGAAAACCAATCCCTATACATACATGCAGTTCAACCTCTACAACATGCACATTAAGAACACAGGATAGACTGCAGGAAAAGGTAGAACTCAATATAATTTACTCCTGCAACTGCCCTAAAGCTTTCATTCACGGATGCAAGTGACACATGAGATGTTGGCACTCAGACACGTGTGAACCAGAGGCTTACCAAACTGGGGGATCTTTATGAAGAAGGAACCTTCCTCTCTGTAGAGGAATCTACAGAAAATTTCCGCACACACCCTTAGTTGTTCATGTACTATCGACTGAGGGTGCATGTAAATCGATCTCATCAATATTCTCCCTGGAACTGGATCCTTTTAAGGCACTGGGAAGACTACTAGATGCTACCTCAGCTAGACACTTAATATCGGGCCTCTATCACACAGCTCAGGTGAAGTTACCAGAGGTGGAGCAGTATACTCGCCTGGACTGGGAGGCAGAACTAGGTCTTACACTGCCAAAGGAGCAATGGAAATTTTGCTGCGCACAAACCGGTATGCTCTTATTGAGTAGCAAATTATATATTATAAATTCCTTCTTTGGGCATATTACACCCCTACGAAGCTTTGACGGATAAGGTCTTTGATAAGATTCAAATTGTGCCAGATGTGGGTTTTAAACACCAGACCCTGTCCTGTGACAGAGTACAATATACTTGCAGGAGGTGTATCTGCGTTTGCTACCATGAATGATCATGAGATACCCATGGATCTACAAATTGCCCTCCAGAGCTGAGTGAAAGAGATAGCCATGCCACACAAAACACCCCTACTAATAGCATTTTTATTAGCCAAACTGTAGGTGGCCTGTTGCTGGGGCAGAGGGAGATCTCCCAAATTCAAACAATGGCTGTACTCCATGGTCCATTTATAATAATGAACAACTGGACTTACACGCAGGCTTACCGCCAGTTGCTTCTAAACCCCTCTCAAAATATACTTACTTACCTTAAATAAATAACTAATGATCCAGATTAGGATTCCTCCCACCACAGGTCACGTCCAGCTAGGCACAGTAATTATATGGGATGGTGCTTGTGTTGTGCTCCCTAATTTGATGTATTGCACGCACTTCCATAGTCAACATTTTAATTCATAGCAACGCTTTCCAAGATGGTATACATGCTGATACCGACATGCTGTATAAGACAATATTCAATCTATATAAATGGAACTGTGTTGTACTTGATCATATATATTTCTTTATGCCCAGTGGGACACGTCTATCTATATATGTATAACAATGTTATTGCCTGTGAATATCCAATATATAAGGTGGCTATGTAATTTATTAAAATCTAATGAAAAAAGAAATCTGGTGCTGATTCTACCTTGTAAAATAGGTGATATGCGGTATTGTCCACCTGCTTCTACAACTTTAAAATACTCTGGATTTTTTTTTAAATTTATTTTTTTTACCCTTTCTCCCATTACCGCTCCATGTGACCTTGGTGCATGTCACAGCTCATTCGAAACTGGACTATGGAAATTGCTGTTTTTCCTCCTCTCCTGGTTAATCAAGGCTCACAAACGTTTATTCTTTGATTTACAGGCATGTATGACTTCGATCCAGTCTTTCGCGCACTTTGCTCACTTTGTTTCCCAAATTGCTTTTTGTACCTTCTCTTTAACTCCTATGAAGGCAGGCAAGTGAGATTCAGGTGCTTGTGCATGTTGCTTTACCTTCGCTGCTTTTAGTGCACGTTTCTGGTGTTTAAGTGCCGTATTAAACCACTTGTTTTCGGCTGAACGCTGGTGGATCAGTCGTTGACATTTATTTGCTCCCCGGAGGCTTTTGAGCTCTTCTTGCATTTTTTTCCCAAAGCAGCTCGTGGGTTCAACAGGTCCCATTTGCTTTGCGGTTCAGTCTGTTTCCAGCGTTCATATTTTTCCTCCGCAAGTTCTGACAACCTTACACGACTCCCAAGTTGTTCCTGGGTCCTGAAGACCTATGTTTTTCCTCTGGGCAACGTATTCATTATCGTTTTTGATCCCTGCAATCAGGGGCTGATGATTGCTTTCACAGGGGTCTTCCACTTTGAACATTGTGACCCTTTGAAACACAAGGAAGGAGATGAACATGTAGTCACGAATGACTCCGCTGACTTGGTTTTTCGTGTCGCCGCCATTGGGAGGTCTGTAGCAACCCTCCCATTTAATGCTGTAAGGCCCAGGGCTTCAATCGTGGACAGCATTTGGTGGTCAAAGCTGTCCATCGTTGCATATTTTGAGACCTGCCTGGTTGTTCCCCAGCTTGTTTCCAAGGCATGCGCTTCCTTGCTGCTCTTGTGATGGTTTACCAAATTTAATTTAAAGTCGCCAGCCAATATCCATTCGGCACTTGGATGGCGACTTTTTAGTTTTAGCAGTGCATGTTCCAGGGATACAATTGCCTTTTGCTTTCGTGCCTCCTTTGGGTTCAGGTAGACATTCACTATTAAGACTGTTTTCTCTCAGGTGTCAGATTTGCAGTCCCTAATCTGTACTGCTTGCATGAAAGAGGAATCTGTTTTCAACTCAGTTATTGTAGGAAAGTGGGGTATTAGGTAGTGAGACGGGTTAGGTTTCATTATGCAATACCTACACATTACCCCAAATAAGTCCTTTGGATTCACAATTATACATCCCTTGCTCAGTCCTGGTAGTGTGGCACAGAGCAGTAAGGCTTTACTAGAGGAACATGTGTTAAGCATTTCAGAGTACCAACATGGACGATAAGTAATTGACACAACTCGAAAGCCCTCCGGCACCAATTTATAAAAATAAAGATGAGTTTTATATAAATTTAGACACCAAAACAAAGACAATCGGATGAGTAGAACCAGAGTTATGGATTTTTAAAGAAAAAATAAATTGGTGCATTGCACGCTTGCAAAACTTTAACGTTGCGGACAATGGGGAAAAACACTAGTGACAATCGGTCACTTGCAGGTCGAGTTCAGTGGAAACCACTGGGTGGTAAAGTGATGCAGGTCCCAGAACCAGGGTCCGACAGTCAGTTGAATTTTACCTGGCTCGTAGGGCCCGGGTGCAGAGCTGTCCTGGCTGTCTCTCGTGCTGAAGTGGGAGCCACGGGTATGCATGTTTTACCGCTTAGACGATGCCGGTGAGGAAAGGGGTGCAAAATCTTGACAACGGGGTCACTGAGGCATAAGGTAGTTGATGCTGTTGGGCTCCTTCGAGGCACAGCATTGAACAGAGGTAGTGGTAGCCAGACTGGCCACCAACAAGCCTTGGCAGCGGCAAGCTCAGCCTTGGGTTACTTCGACGTCCTGGAGTCCGGGGTAAAATGGTAGCCGCCTGAAACTTTCTACGTTTCCCACAATGCACTAGACCATTTACGTTTCCAACAGTGCACTAGACCATTTACCTTTGGGTCATCCCTCGGTGGGCCGATGGCCAGTGACTCTTTGCTTCCGGGTGCATGTTTTACCTGAGGGCTGCCAATGGGCTACTAGCCCCAGCGGCTAATCCGTCCCTGAGCTGACCGCTTCCTATGCAGAGTGGCACCTTTTCTACCCAGATGCCTCTATTCTGCCACTTTTAAAAATGTCAGATCCCTACTTTGGCTGTACAGACCAGGTTACCCACATTAGGGGTGTGGCTAGTCCTCTGGGGGTGTACACCTCCTGACTAATTTTCCCTCCTTCCCGGGTTGCAAACGTGCCTGGGGCAAGGGTTTGGCTTTTTCCTCCTCTGGGAGGAAGCCTGATTGCATATCAGAGGTGATGGGAGCTTTGAAGCTCACGGCCTTGATGTGCCACTTCACTAGTCATCATGTCAGAGAGGGAGGTGACACCTCCCACCCAGGCAGGACTTTGTTTCTGCCTTTTTAGAGAGTTCACACCTCTTGGCAGGGTCAGATTCCTGTCTTGGTGGCAGCAGCTGTAGGCTGTCAGCTAGGGTACAGGAAAGACTGGGGTAATCATGTGGGCAACCTCTAAGGTAGCCACCTGGGTGAATGGCACATTATTTTCGACTTTGGAAATAGATCGGGTGTGATAAGACAAGTTGTTTGATACCAAACATGACACGTTTCAGTGGAACATAATGGAGCTGGCAACCTTGGGATGCCCGGGTGCCAGCTCATGCTGTCCTATGGCCCGAACACTTATAGTAGTCCTTAATAGAAAGAGACTACTATAGGGAGATATAGGCTTGCACTTATATGTCCACACCTTTAATATAAGGCACCCTGCCTCCTCGGCTTAGGAGGCCTACCTTATGGATGACTGTCATATATATATGAAAAATAGAGCTGTGACCTTGCTACTCACGATGACGGCAAAGTTGGGTTTGAGCAGTTTGCACTGCTCATGCAGATTGCAATGGCAGGCCTACAGTCATCTGTTTACTTGGGTCACTCAGGGTGTCCCAATCAGTGCTTCAGGCCCTGGTGACCCCTTTAACTCCCATGCCCTGGTTACCACTGGTACCACTTACCAGGGACTTACAAGGGAGTTAAAGTCTTTGCCATTGGGGTTACCAATTCACATTCATCGTATTTTAGGGAGAGTTCACTGGCACTGGGGCCTGGTTAGCATGCTGCAGTGCACTTTCAGAGTCAAAACCATTGGCCTTGGAGAATAAAATGTGGGGGTGGCGATACAAAAAGGGCACCTTTCTACAGTTGGGTTTAAAGCTTTGTTGAGAGACACGTAGGTTCTCAGCCCTCCTTTTGGTCTGCCTTGAGCTCCACTTGCTACAGCAAGGTGATAGAATTCAGAGTAACCTGTGAGTGGTGTTTCTCGAAGTCTCCAGGTTTCCTGGCGACATATTATGTCAAATGATCTAATGTGGGTTTCTAGTTCAGGGTCTAATGCGATTTTACCTGCTCCTGCGATGTTCCATGATATTAGGGTGATCTTGCTAGATGGGGCGTACAGCTGGACCTCTTGTTGGTAAGTGGATGCTACGATTGTTTGTGAAAAGCTTCCATAAGCCAGTCAGTGTTTGTTGCATGGCATTTTTAGACCAATGCATCTATCTCTGTGTTCCGATGGAGTAGTGATTTTCAAATTGTGCCAGGTTTGCTATAGTTTGTCCGAGGCACCTTTCGCACTTATTAGCACCGATTGTCTTTTTGTCTGAAGTCTATGGTCGTTCTGAAGATGTGATGTTAGCTGTGGGTTCAGCAAATGAGGATATTTTTCTGACGCCACATAACGCGAGGTGATTCCCCGTTCTTCCAGCAGGGTACTGTAGCTGAATATGAGACCTGCGATGGTTGCGTCATGAAAGCGTATTTCGATGGATTCCCTTTTCTCGCCTGTCCTGGCGCCAAGAGTGGAATGTATTCCTAGTCTTTACTGTTTGTTTTGTCCAGGTCTGGAAGGGCCAAACATGTTTTGTATGTTTGACCTGTTTAGGACGTGCCAAGGGCCTCGAGTTATAGGTGGGGCAGAACACTAAGGTGGCCGACGATAAAAATGGGACTAAAGATTCATCTGTTCATGGCTAGTACTAGAAGTTGAAGAGTTGGTGACGTGAGGCCAATTTGGTTTTTACACTTGTGTAGATGCCCCCAGGGCCTTCATTTGTGAGGCTGGTGTGCTCTGGCAATGTTTGGATGCTTGTTTTAGCCATTTTGCTGGACGGGCCCAGTCATTTGGTTTGTTCATATTTATTTATTTATTTACTTATTTTTTGCTAGTTTTGATTTTGGTCTTTATATTGGCTTTCCTGGTTGATTATTTGTATGTTGTGCTTGTTCCCCCAATTTCCCCATTGAAGCATTGTGTTGCCTACTAATCCCTTGTCTGGGGGATCGTGTTGCTGTGGCCCAGCTGGCTACTCACCTTTCCTGCTTTCTCTCACCACACTTGGGTGCTGTGCCACCGAATGTGCCGCTGTCTGTGGCAAGTGGCTATAACTCGGCCTTGTTTTGCCTGTTCATATTTTCCGAAAGTTAATGTGCGCACTCTTTAAAAGCCGCGCTTCCCTCTGGTCTTTAAGGCCGCTTGGTATATTAATTACTTGCAATTGCAGATCTTGATTGAGTGTACACTGCAAGCTCGCGAATTCCTGTGTAGAGCATTGCTCGAGAGCCCATGCATTAAAGGGCGCGGGGTGTTTTCAGCTACACTTTTGCCTGCGTTGCTCATTGCGCGCTGTGTTTTATGGATGTTTCCGTTTGTTCCGGCGATTGGCCACCTACTTTGATATTTTGAGCATGTTTAAAAAGTGGATAGATTTGTGGGCCTTCTAGCGCCTCAAGTTTTTTTAATGTCAGACGTCCTGATTGGATGCTTTTTGTTGTTTCCTCAGCTTTTTTTTCTCCTTGAGAATTCAGGTTGGAACTTGTTTTCTACGGTAATTATCTCAAGTGAATAATATGTTTCTGATATCATGTTCCTTTGCTTGCAAAGAAAGCAAAGCATTTGCCATCAATTATTATTTTTCATGAAGTGAGACTACTTGTTTTATTTCCTCTATCATATTTTTCATGACATCTGGTAGTTTAGCTAGTTTTTCCACTACGGGGCTACAGCTGCAAGACTGCTCCCTCCCCCACAGTACCTTGAGCTCTTGTTATCAGGAAGTTCAATCTTTTCAGTTTGTTATCTATTGACTCTCTATATGACGCTGATGTTTGTAAGACTGATAGCTGTATGTCCAGTTTATGAGTGTTCATGGTGGTTGCTGTTAATATTGCAGAGAGCATTCTGTAAAACCTGTTCCAGTCTAACCATTAATGTTTGCTGTTTCCATCCTGTTCTGTGTTCCCTACTCGCTTTGCCCATCAGAAGCCGGGCTTTTACGTCGAGGCCTCCAGGGTTCAGGCGTTTTTTTATTCCTGGGCTGGGTTGACTGGGATGCCTTTGGTCTATAGCTTGGCCCCTTTTCACGAAGCACTGCACCTAGGTCTTGAGCGAGTACTGTCCCCAAGCGGTTCGGTGTTGTACCTGCATATGAGTGGCTGTAAGTGCCAATCAGAGGGTGAACTATGGAAAGAGCGTCTTCTGTGCGTACCAGTGCTTAATTTTGTTGGTTTCCATGGTGATTTACTTTGTATAATGAACTGCAGCTCTTTGGCCAGATGACATAAAGATGTCGCTTTTCTGGCCTGGGTACCTTCTTAACTTGATTTCAGGGGACAGTGGATAGCCTATTTTTTGGGAACACAGGAGAGGGGAGTGTCAGTGCCACTGAGGTCCTTGGTGAAATCTAGTTCTTGCACAGATCTTGAAATATAGGTGACAGAGAAATGTTTTCTATTTCCATCCCCAACGTGATTGCACTCTCGCTTAAGGATCTCGTGGTTAGTAGGTCTCAGGTCAGATTTTCAGGAGGCACTACTAAAGCTTTTTGGGGTGCCTGATTTTTATTATATGGGCGGAAATGTTCCCGAATTGTTTTTTCCTTTTTAGTATGGACCTTCATTGTTGATTGCTGTTCAAGTGTTTTGGCAGCCGATTTGCCTACAGCTTGGCAACCTAGTACTTTTGGGGTTTCATCTTGTCCTGTATCATGGCCAGTAGTTGTTAATAAACTCATATTGCTATTTCTTTTTGTGTTTAATGAAAATGGTCCTTTAATTGCTGATTTCTTTTTTCTGATCATGTTTTGCACTCTGTCATGGGCCATTAACAAGAGAGAGCTCTGAGTCCTCATTGAGAAAGTGCCTTTTTCTTAGCTTATGCTCACGTACCCAGGCAGGTATTGAATGCGTGAGATTGTTTTAAGCTTTAGGGGAGCGCCTTTCTTTTTTTATTGGGGGTTGCACTGGTCCATCTTCCCCCTTTTCCGTTTAAAATTTTGAGTAGTCTCTCGAACTTTACGTTTTAGCAGAGGATAATTTTGGTGAAGGCTTCACAAGCTTTTTTAAGATGGTAGCCTCAGGCCTTCGTGCTGACCGGTTGCTGGGCCACTCTCTGGCAGCTGGAAGTTAAAGAGAGATTATTTTTTTTATGGGAAAGCAGGCAACATACTCTCCAGAGGCTGCCATCCTGACTTTTAAAAACGCTCGCCACTATGTTGTACTACGGCAGGTGTCCGGCGCGTTCCACCGCTTAGTATGCTTTTCAGATATCGAAAAGTGGTGCAAAAAATTGGTGTGAGGTAGCTTGTTAGTGCTTGGCCTTTAATGAGGGGGACCACCCTTACCCACCCACTGGATTCTTTGCTTTCACCTCCAGCTCCACTCGATACTCCGGGCACAAGAACCACTAGGGCAGCAGCCGCAAAGTGCCCGATGCCTACCGCCTCCAATAGCAACAGGGGGCCCCCAGCACTGTTGTGGGCTCCTGGTCAGCTGAGCCCACTAGTGTATGCAGGCATGAAGGGCCTGGCGACAGAAAGTGAGGTCAAGGAAGGGAGGGAGATTTGAGCAGGAGCTCACCAGGGCCTCCCACAAGCTTCACCCAGTCCTAGCTGGGCCACTTCCGTGGGGTCCCGGGCGCTCTCTCTGCGGCGACTGACTACAGCCACTGTGCTCACCCTCACTGCTTCGGAACGCCTCGACATGGAGACACTGTGACCTCTGAGGATGCAAAAACGCTATGTGAGCACCCAGCAACCTTGCTGCCTCAGCTCTCCTGGACGCATTGACTTGGTGAGCTGGGGGGGGCGGGAAGGGCGTCATCAGAGATGCTTGGCTGAGCCGAGACCGCGAAAACACTCCGGCTCCCCACTTTAGCACATAACACTTAACACACCACATCAAAATCCTGCCAAGGAGGGATATTAGGGACTTCACGCCTACTTACAAACTTCGTCCTTGCCTAGTACTACTATTACTGCTAGAACAGAAACAAAGTACCTTAGTGCACTGTTTACGACCAGGGCTGGGTACACACTGTCCTGATTAAAGTTGTTAATTTACAAGCAACGAGAGAACGCAGACTGATTCTCAGGCCCCATTGCAAGAAATGGAAGCACAAACCACCATCCTGCCCATGTATGACGATACTGTAGGAATGGCAGAAATGTTCATAGACTTCCTTTGTCACCTGTATCAACTCACATCCTTGAAGTGCAGGTAGAGTTAGAATTCCTATCTGGCATGCACCTCCTTATATTATCCGATATTGGTAAAGAGCTACTAGAAGGGAAAATTACAATTGAGGAGATCACTGGCACTTCCCTAATAAAGCACTCTGTGATAATTGGGTACCTGGCAAGATCTAAAAGTTCAACAAAATATTGATTGCCCCAACTTTACAGGATAGTGAAAGAGGCCGATGCTGCTGCTTGCTTGTGCAAAGAAAAAAAAAAAAAGCATCTGTAAGGTCGTATCCAGGCTGGGAAAGGATCCCTGGAATGTTCTAGCTTTGGCTCGATCTCACTGATCAATATCGATGTGAAAATCTTGGTCTAGATTTTAACAAACTGCCTGAGGAAGATGATACCGAATTTGATTCTGGTAGCCACATCCAATGTGGAGCACATATTTGGCACCCTGCAGGTTTATGGGTCGGTGGCAAGAAGTCTAAATAGCATCCAAGGGCATCCTGTGACATTCTCACTTTAGATTACCTCACCCGGGAAGAGTCACTGAAATCATTTGCTGCATTTCAATAGGAATTTGGCTATCATTCTTACAGAGCTGGTAATACTGCCA
Source organism: Calotriton arnoldi (assembly GCA_963921515.1). Classification (NCBI taxonomy): domain Eukaryota; kingdom Metazoa; phylum Chordata; class Amphibia; order Caudata; family Salamandridae; genus Calotriton; species Calotriton arnoldi. The sequence goes on along the minus strand of CAWUFW010006849.1, from coordinate 839,106 downwards.
ACTCGTGCATTGCCTGAAGAGCAGATTTGGCCCTGGACGGATGGTGCTCCCTGATTTGTTGTTTCCTTCCTGTGTGACAAGGTGGGGACGAACAGAGACATATCATCTGGCCTATATAATACCCTAATCCGTGAAACGGGAGACAAAACAACACTGGCAAGCACAGTTAGGGATCGACTATACAGATGAGTACTGGGCAACATTGCTCAGCGCACACGACAGGGAACTGAAAAAGGCTACACTCAAATGCACACGTTTCAAGATATTACACCAGGGTTACCGATAGCCCTTTAAACTTCGTAGGGCTAAACTGAGTTCCAATGACTTCTGCTGGATATGTATTTCCCCTTGACAAGTCCCCGAGAAGCACTTCCAACCTTTGATCAGTTGCTCCCTTCTTGTTTTATTGTAGATCATTTTGAGTGCATGTGAGGGCAAGTTTACTGGTCCGAGAACCCAATGAATGATTAATTTCCCTTTTCCCTGGGTTGTGTCGGTCTCCCGTGCACTAAACTTTCAGTACAGCAGCACTTCGTTTTCTCATACCATAATTTTGCTAAGTTCAAATTTTCGAATGACAACCTACGCTCAAAGTCTTTGTGGTGTAAAAATGAATAACTTTATTCCAACCCAGCATCATCCTGTGTATTTCTTCCTTTTCATTTTTTAAACATTGTTTGTTTTTTCTGCGGTCTCTCTACCCCAGTACATTTTGGGCTCCAGTCCTTCCTCGGGGGAAAAATATTAAGACGAATCACTATAGTCATAAACAACAATATCCAACGTGTAAGAGACCATCACTCCTATTCAGTCAACAATTTAAAAAATGAATGGACCTATTTTTCAATGTTGAGTAAAATGCAGATGGAAGGTCTGGCTGAACCTCTATGCCTGGGCGCAGTCACACATGAACACACCGTAAGTAAGATGTGCGACCAGGCTCCATTTTTTAAAGGATTTGAGGACCATTTTTGCAACAATGTGAAACACTCACCTCTGGTAGTAACCAGGACATATGCTCATCACAGCTACACTGAGGGATACATTCCCAGACTGGTCTACTCTCCCCCTGTACCCTGACCCTTCCCAGACACAGGCTTGCAGTGTTGTTATCGATGGGGGTGATGGCATTATAGAAACATTAGGCTGGTATACACCTGGTAGATATGTGGAGACCTTCCCTTTTGAGAGATAGCCATATATTGATGGCACTTAGGGCATGCTTCACCCACATTATATAACATGCAGAATGCATTCTGTGCTGGTCTTCCCTTGCTTCCATAGGGACATTTACATCTGCAATGATATTCTTTTATTTTCCCCTGACTCTCCCTCCCTCCAACCACCTCCATAAGTTTGTCCTAATTTCGTTCTCTCCCCTGCCTATATAGGTAGGGGTTTACAGTATTGGATTTCATGACAAGACCGGAGGCTAGCATTATTCATATTACTTTTATTGCCAGCTCCTTGCAGCACTTCAAAGTATTACATCACCAACACAAAAATTCCAGAACTTAGAATGTCCCATTAACATATATAAACTCTGTCACAGCAGCCATCTTCCTCTTTTATCTGCTGCTCCTTAACAGATAAGTATCGTTTTGCATGTTTTAATTTTTTGTATGTAATTAAGGCTGAATAATAGAAGTTTCATTAAGTTATTGTTTACAAAGATAGCTGATAATAGGAAATGTGGTTTGAGTATTGTTTATCGTTTACATTTTAGATGTGTTGAGAGTTTTTGATGTAGAAAACCCAATTTATGGGTTCTGAGTATGTTATGTAGTTCTGCGGGCTTAGGCTAGTGCTGATCAAGGGTTCATTTTTTCATAGTTTCAAATTTAGAAAAAAATAAAATACTGTTGCGCCGCAAGCGAGCGTACCACGCTTTAGCTCGCAGCGTAGTTGGAAGGGTCCCGAGCTTGCTGAGCGAGCTGTGCACTTTCCAAGTCAACGGGCGCCACAGGTACAGTTTGTACACTGAGGGCGCCCGTAGACAGAGTAGCGTCGTCACGCTTGCGTGCGTGACGACGTAGAGGGGCCATTTTGGAAAAGCAGATGAGAGCGATATTGATGGCCTAAAGCTAGCGCTCGGCCATCAGGGTAAAGTACGCTAGAGCGTTGCCTTTCCAACTGCCAAACAGCTGATTCTGTCAGCCGGCAGCGAGGGAGGTGGTGCGCTCGAGTTCGGTAGAGCAGTTTTAAGCTTAGAAAGGAATTAATTAGAGCGGAGGCTGTAGCTTTTTGGTGAGAAAAGCTTGGAGTTAGTTTAAATTAGGTAGACGTTTTTTGAGGTTGAAGTATAAAAATATATATATATATATATATATATATATATATATATAATAAAGTCAAGAAAGAAAGTATAATTTAAAGAGGATAAGAAAAATTGGATAAAAAAAAATTGAGGTGTTTCTTGTTATTGGTTTAATAATACAGTTATTATGGAAGTAAATGAGGGTGCATAGTCCTCCGGTTCGGGTGATGCGAATCTGAGAAAAATAGTGCAGGAAGAGGTGAAGAGCTCTGTGAAGGAGGTTTTACAGAGTGTTTTAAGAAGGAAAAGAAAAGCAGTGGAGTGTTCCGAGGATGAGTATTGGTCTATGGAAGAAGAAGAGGGAAGTGAAGTGAAAGGTTATGGTAAGAGACCTAGGAAGACTATGAATATTGAAGTGGGAGTCAGATTTCTGGCAAAAAGTGAGGGTGAGCCTTGCGCCACTAATGAGGAAGGTGTCCAACGCGGCACAAGAGAAGGTGTCCACAGTGGCACAAAAGCTGGTGAGAAATCTCATGAGGACCTCTTAGAGCAGGAATTTGAGGATGAGGCTGATGAGTTCATTTTGGATGCTTATTTTGATGATGGATGGTATATGGACACACACAAAGTAGAGAAAGAAAGGAAGGAAAAAGGGATCATTAAGGATCCTCAGGGAGAGGACATGTTCAGTCCTGAGATAATTAGCCACCCCAGAAGTGCAGACTGGTGGCTGTTGCCTCATGTGGCTGACTTTTTGAAGCTATGAATGAGGAGGCCTTTAGAAAAGAAGGCCAGAGCTGTCATGATGGCGGAGTGCTCTCGTCCTGTGGTTGATGGTAAATCCTGCATGACGCCAGATCTGGATCCAGATTTGATTCGTTTTTTGTTTAAGATGATGCGTGACCCCAGGAAGGGTTTGAAGAGGGCACTTAAGCAGTGCCAAGATCGTTTGCTGGATGTGGTGGGGCCATTGGCCAGAATTTTGGAGATTGAGGAAGAGGCCAGAATGAATAGTGTCCAGATAGATAATGAGCTATTGAGAGGTTGGTCGCAGAGGGCGATTTGTTTCCTAGGAAACGCAAACGCAGCTTTGTCGAAGGAAAGACGCAAAACTATCCTAATGAGGATAAGTCCTAGGTTAGGGAACTTTGCGAAAAAGGAGCCTACAGAGGACCCTAAGGGGTACTTGTTTGGTGAAGGGGGTTGGGAAGTATGTTTCAACTTTCACCAGTCTGGACAAAGCCCAGTCATCCTTAAGAAGGGTCTTTGGAAGGGGTGTTTTTAACCGGGGCGAGGGCCTGTTTCCCTGGCCGTTCATACCCGAGGGCTCATTACCAGTCCCAGGGACGTGCAGCATTCAGGGGATTTCAGTCTGCGACTGGGTTTTATCCCCAAAGAGGAAGAGCAGGCAGGATGCGCCAGGTAAGGGGACGAGCTCAGTTCGCACAAGGATCTCAAGGTGAGTACGAAGACTGTTGTTGGTTCTACCCCAAGCGAGGTAGGGGGAAGTTAAAATGGTTTGTAAGGAATTGGGAGAATTTAACCAAGGACAGATGGGTTATTCTCACAGTAAAAGGATATGTTATAGAGTTGGAGGAAGAGCCAAAGCAGTTAAAAGAAATAGGTAAGTTGATTTTTCAACAAGAACTGCAGGAGGTAGTAGGAAAAGAGGTAATGGAGATGTTGCAGAAGGGAGCAATAGAGAAAGTATCGGAAAGAGATCGGGGATTTGTGAGTACTATATTTTTGGTGAAGAAAAAGGACAAGGTTTGGAGACCCGTGATCAATTTGAGAGGGTTGAATCAGTACGTTATTTACAGACACTTCAAGATGGAGGGTATCCATCTTTTGAGGGATATTCTCCAGGAGAACAATTGGTTGGTGAAATTGGATTTGAAGGATGCTTATTCCACTATTCCTATAGTGGAAGAGAGTCGCAGATTTCTTCAGTTCAGGTGGTTGGGAGAGCTGTATCAGTTTTCATGCCTCCCGTTTGGACTGGCGTCGGTCACCATGGTGCTTTACAAAGGTGTTTGGACCAGTGGCCAAGTTTCTCAGGGAGGGAGGAATTCGTATGATAATGTACTTAGATGATTTTTTGATAATGTCTGAGTCAAGAGGAGTTGGAGAAGCAGCTGCTTTTGACTATGGATCTTTTGGAAGTTTGGGTTTCTTGATCAACAGGGAAAAGTCTGTTTTGAAGCCCAGTCAATGTTTGGAGTTTTTGGGATTTGTGGTGAACACAGTAGACAAGACTCTAAGTTTACCAGAGAAGAAAGTGGTCGAGATAAGGTCAGAGGTGAAAGAAATGTTGAGGAAAGAGCGAGTCACTCTGAGGGGTTTGGCAAGGGTGATTGGCTTGTTTTCCTCTTCTATTCAGGCGTTTTTCCCAGGGCTGCTTCATTACATGGCTTTGCAGAGATTGAAAGCTAGGCGCTGAGGAAAGGTTTCTGGTATGGAGATAACGTTTTTCTTTCAGTAGAAACTCGGGAGGAGCTGATTTGGTGGTTGGAGACCTGGAATGGACGGGCAATATTTGGAATATGTCCAGATTTTGTATTCGAGACAGACTCAAGCCTCTTTGGATGAGGGGCATGTTTGGAGGATCAGGAAACAGGTGGAAAATGGTCCTTGGAAGAGAGGTCGGAACACAAATGGATTGGAGATGAGAGCAGGTCTTTATGCTTTACGGAGTTTTGGAAAGAAGTTAAGGAATTTCAATGTTTTATTAAAAATGGACAATGTTTTGGCGGTTTGTTACATAAACCGCTTAGGTGGAAGAAGATCGAGGAATCTGACACAATTGGCAAAGAGGATTTGAATATTTTGTCTAGAGCAGAAGATAGGGTTGCAAGCGGAATATTTTCCAGGTCAGGAGAATGTTGTGGCGGCCTGGAATTCGAGGTATCTCAGGGATTTCAGCGATTGGAAGCTGAATGCTCAATACTTCCAGAGGATATTTCAAGTTTTGGGTCCACTGGAGGTGGATTTGTTTGCGTCAAGGTTGACGTTCCAGTTGGAGCCTTATTACAGTTGGAGACCGGATCCGTTAGCAGAAGAGGCGGATGCGTTTCAGCAGGATTGGAGGAAGGTTCGGGGGTAGGCATTTCCCCATTTGCGATGATACAGAGGGTGTTGTTGATGGTGAGGAGACAGAGATGTCAGTTGGTTCTTGTGACACCTTTTTGGGCAGAACAGGCATGGTTTCCAGGGCTGTTGGAAATGGCAATAGAGGAGCCATTCTTGGTACCGGAGTCAGAAGACATGCTTCTTGGGGCAGAAGGCGTTTTTCATCCTTTAGTTTTGGAAGGGGCATTGAGCCTTCTTGTTTGGAAGATTTCAGGAGAGGAGTGCAGTTCAGAGGACTTTCGGAGCAGGCTTAGGAGTTACTCAGGGAGTCTTGGGCACCAGGAACTAGGAAGAGGTATGTTCGAGCATGGAAGAAATGGGTTTGTTTGTGCATGGAAAGGAGTTTGGATTACGTGGAGGCATCTGCCATAGAATTGTCAAATTATTTATCTTCTTTGTTTCAGAAGGGCTTGAGTTACAGAACTATTAATTGTTATAGGTCTGCAATTGACGCAGGTCATGGTTTGGTAGGAGGTTGCTCCATAGGTAGAGAACCGCTAATTTGTAGGGTTATGAAAGGAGTTAAGTTGCGGAGACCACCAAGGCCAAGATACAGTTGCTTGTGGGATATCAACCGGCTTCTTCATTTGTTTGAGGGGTGGCCGATGAATATGTTTTTGAGTCTGAAGCAGTTGTCAGGGAAGTTGGCAACTTTATTGTGTCTGATTTCGTTCAGGAGAGTTTGATGTTAAAGCATCAGATGTTAGTAACAGATGTTCGAATCCAGACGGAGTAATTTTTAGAATTACTAAGAGAACGAAGTGCATGTCTTCCTCGATATTTTAGCCAAAATGTGAGGAACATCCAAAGTTGAGTGTGGAAAGATGTTTGAGACAGTATGAGAATAGATTATCCGAGTTCAGAAGGCATGGTGATAATCAGTTGTTGATTTCGTATGTGAAGCCTTTTAGGCCGGTAACTTCAGCGACAATTGCTAGATGGGTGAGGTGTTGTATACTTGAGGCAGGTGTAATTTTGCAGGAGTATGGTGCTCAATCAGTGAGAGGAGCAATGCCAAGTAAGGTTTTCATGTCCGGTGGACGTTTAGAGGAGATTTTGCATGCGACTGATTGGTCAAATGCTGATGTTTGCAAAATGTTATTTGAAACCATTGGGTCATGTGTCGTCTGTGGTTTTATCACAGTTTTGAACATGCATAATGCTAGCCTCCGGTCTTGTCATGAAATGTAGATTCTCCAAGTTTGTGTAGAGAGAATCTGGATTTCATTAAAGAAACGGAGGCTAGCATTATCCCTCCCACCCTCCCAGGTAAGAGTTTGGAGGGGGGAGTTGAATTTATCGAGGTATGTTTTGTGTATATATAAGAAGGCTCATTGAGGAACAGATAAATTATGGTTTATTGTTTGTTTCAGATAACCAATAAAGGAGGGCACAAGGATTATGTTCATCATTTGAATAAGTTAAAGGTTGCGAGTTTTGGGACCAGAGCAGCTTAAAAGAGGATATGGCTGCTGTGACAGAGTTTATATATGTTAATGGGACAGTCTTCGTTCTGGAATTTTTGTGTTGGTGATGTAATACTTTGAAGTACTGCAAGGAGCTGGCAATAAAAGTAATATGCATAATGCTAGCCTCCGTGTCTTTAATGAAATCCAGATTCTCTCTACACAAACTTGGAGAATCTACATTCTCTTAGGTTGTCTAACTTTTGTTCATATCATGCTACAGAATTCTAGCTGATGCCGAGTGGACTTCAATCTGATGTAGCAGATTGGAATTACAGTGTACCCACACATGCAAAACATATAGCCATTAAGCCCTGTATCGTATGCTTGTGTAAACTATACCTATTGTGAAAGCAATAGAGAAATGTTTAAAAACCAAAGAATGACCGTGGTAAGAGTTGCCAATCACTGAAGTCTGATGAGGGTTCCAATTCATGATTGGTTTGCTTAACGGTGAAACATGAGCTTGAAACTGAATGTGATTGTCCGACATAAATGCTAGTCTCCCTTGTTAGATGTGCACATTTTTTTATTTGGTCCACCTCCAGTGCATACTATAGCAAGTTGATGAGAGATGGTCATTCTCTAAACTGGTGCCACATTCATTCAGTCTCTGGCTAATCTCCACTTTCTAAAAGTGCTCTCTAAAATTTCTGGCAGTTGTGGCCGAATAATGAAACATTCTTGACTGGCACTATTATATATCCTTGTTGACAAGTAAGGCAGTGCTTGATGCACACACCCTGTACCACAGTTTTATGAAAGCAGATTTGTAGGTGGGGTAATTTGGTATGAGAATATTTGTGCTTGTTTAAGAAGATAAACTGCAGTTGAGGAACAGCTCACCACTATACCATACTATAATAATACACCACAAAAACAACAACACAACTATGCAACACTAGCACAACAACACACCAACAAAATTCATTAAAATACACAGACCCCAACCCAGCAATTCATCACTCAAGTGTAATACAACGGACCAACACCTCACAACCCAAGACTACAGCCCAAAACAAAGCAACTGAAATTGACATTTTTGCTGTGTTGTGCAGTGTTCGGTTTTATTGCTTTGAACTAAGTAATTTTCTTGTGCTGTGTTGTTATGCTCTGTAGTTACTTTAGACACATCGACAAAGGCTGCTATATAGCCACCCAATAGCAACACATTATCTTACAGTTTCAGTGACAAACAGCCATTTACTACTTACTAATTTAATTAATAATGTACTTAATGTAATGTAATTTACTACTTACCACTGCTTCAGATCATCAGCTGATTAAGGCACCAGTCAGCGCAAAACTGTGACATGGGAAATACCTTAAATTATCACTTCTAGTGCTCACTTTGTGATCTAGTCCTTGATTTTCAGACCTTGTTTGGGAGAACCTTTTCCCTCCAGCAAAAACTGATGGACATCTCGCTTTATGCACCAATCCACTACCTTTTGATTTTACTAAATCTTCTGCTAAGTTACTGAAAGCGATACAGCATTCCACACTGCTACTTATGTGTTAGAGCTACCAGTGGGATTCTAAGTCAGCACACTCTGACTGTCAAACATATCAGAAAATATTAGATTCTCAGCCTCTGAAAGTCCATATAATGAAGGGTACAATCGAAAAATATTTTCAATTGAAGATGAAAGCCTACAATTATTGCCACCCCCAATAAAGTAATCCGATCCGGAATCCTTGCTCTTTTACAGATCCTATCTAGTGCACCTGCATTAAAGAACATGAAAAACTCAGTTGTTTAAGCTGCTGAATATCCAACTTTTCATAGAAGAAAAGATTTAAAAGTTTTTGGAATTGTTACTGTTTTATCAACATTCTGTTCTCTTTTTGAACTGATGTCATCAATGGTTTCAAAATCTTGGTGAGGCACCAACAAGCCAAACACTGTGCCTTAACTGATGAATGCCTCCAAATTTGAAATCTCACTAGATGGTAGAAGTTCCTGAAGTTTATCACCAGCCAGAGGCCCCTCCTTTCTTCACCAGGAATCTGTTGCTTATAAAAATTGGCCCGTCTTTCCTAGTGTCCCTTAAAACTGGTCCCTGGTTGTATAACCTACAAAAGACTGTAAAAAGGTTTGTTTGTTAAACAGCGTCACTTTTACGTTTTCTGTTGTATTGCCTGTTTCAGAGCATTGATTGTGAAAGTTGAGGGATTGTATCTCTTGTTGGAGAGTGCTTGCGCAACAGAGCAATGGGTTGACAAACGAGAACATTTGATGTCAGGTTTGCAAATTGCACACAAAGTATCGTGTTTAAACCTAGGACAATTCTATTGATTATATAAGCAAAGTAATAAAAACAAAGACAAAATTTAATAATCACTGAATTAGATGAACAGATGTACAGCGTTTTGTGCAAAGGTGCCACCATGCAATTTAAGCGGGGTGTATTATGTTGTCACTTTGAATTGTCAGATACATACACCTCTTTGGTCTTTCCATAGATGAGGTAGCAGGGCACAGATAACATAGTTGCTTTCCGGTCACAGGTAGAGTTTCCAGCAGTGGTGTCACTCTTTAACAAAAAAGAAAAGAACTGCAAAAAAAACAAAGGCCTAGAGGTTTTCTTGGCTGTGGCTCCCACTAACTATTCTGTGGATTGTTGAGTACATGCGACTTTGTGGATGCCTCTTAAGAGATTAATTGTTATATTTTTTGTTGGCAAATGGAACCATGTATTTGCTTCTTACACTGTTTGTTTGTTTTGCAGGAGTGCACCCAAGATAATCGAGACATCAGGAGTTCATTTTCAGGTAAACTGTTTCAAGGTATTGCCATTGAGATCTGAGCAGATACTGAGATCGGTTAACTGATGTATTTGTTTAGGATATTTGCTAAACTGCTTCCTGACTGTAGAGAGGAAGGAATGTGGTACAAATTTATAACATAAAGATTTCTAAATAGTATTAAAAGTAAAACGCCTCCAAACAGACATAACAGCAATGAAAAAGTAAAACAATAAACCAGAATTAAAATAAAATGAAGCAAATTGTTAAAAACTGTAAACATCTATTACAACGCAGGCATTACATTGTAGTGCCTTTACAACCCAGTCAGTACCACGACTGCAACGTTACCACGAGTTCCATTACAGCGCAAGTCATTACAACAACTTGCTTTAGGGAATGTGGTGTGGGACTGGTGTTGGATTTTAAGTCCAACACCTTCCCTATTGATACACCGACTGGAATTGGAATAGTAATTCAAACTGTTCCAAAGTCCAGCGCTTCCCTAAAGCAAGTCATTGTAATGACTAGCGTTTGTAATGGAACTCGTGGTAACGACACAGTTGTGGTATTGACTGTGTTCTTAAGCCATGCGTGGTTTTGGTATGCGTGGTAACAAATGCTATTTGTTAAAAACAGTTACAATGCTGTAATAAAAATCCTAAAACAGAAACATTAAGGTATTGGAAAGCATGGGCAAGTTTAAAATGAGTTTTTCATAGTTTAGTGAAAATTGCAAATAATTAGTCAATAGACTAAAATGTTCCTTAAGTGTAAAGCTGCTTTAGAAAACGTCTGGTTAGATAGATATCGCAGATGGGATTTCAGAGTTGCCAGCCATAGGCCTACTTTGCTGTATGTGAGGTGTAGGTGACAGTTTCCACCTAAAATCATATGCAAAGCAAATGCCCTAATGACTTTGTAGCATAGTTAAATTTGAAGTAGGAGCCAATCTGCAACCAGTACAAATCAGTGAAAAAGTTATATTCGAAAACATATGAAAAACTTTGCTCAGGAAGCCAGTGCTGTGGAGCATAGATGGGGAAGATTGTGGGGTCATGAGTAGATTGAAGCCCAGAATAACCCCAGAAAATATGTACAAAAGATCAACTGAATTATACACGTAACTGAAACTTTGTTAATTACATCAGAGCATCTCTCGCAAAACCGATAGTCATTGTTGGGAACTTTCAGTCAGTGTTCATCTCAGATGGTGTATTTAGGCACTTTCACAGAAACTCCCTGAGTAACACACAAGCACCCAATGTTGCACAGAACTTCTTTAAAAGAAATCTACCTTTTGACCAAGATTATAGAGCCAGGATTTAACAGTGCAGTGTCTGCAGACTTTTTCTTGACAACTCCACAGATCAGGACAATATTGGTTTAAGGGGCGTGCAACTGTACATTAACAACTTTCATACTTGGAGTTAGGGCTTTTCAGCAAGGTGGAAGGCTCAGTTTGCCAACAAGAGTTTCGTGTAACAGCACATTAAAATGAATAAGCAAGAGTTTGTCAGAGTACAGAGCAGACACACCAGTTGGTTTTTACCCCTCTTGAATGTCAAACATTGCCTGATCTGGCTGTCATGAATTTGAATTTACTTTTGTATACCACACTACCACCCACAAAACTTTAGCTTCTGAACCTGGCTGTCAAATGGCTAACAGGAGGCACCTAGAGAAACAACCACGTTTTTAGGACCTTTCTAAATTGTAAGTGATGGGTAGTGGTGTAATTTGTGAGGAAGCGGATCCAGATCCGGGGAGTTTGGTCAGAATAGGCCCTGCCACCTAAGCGCTCTCTTTGAAAATGAGGACTAATTAAAGAAATTGATGATGCTGAGCAGAGATTCCTAGTGGAGACATCTCATATCAGTCATAAAGATGTTGATTCCGGTACTTTGCTGTACAGAGATATTGATGTAGGAGGGGATTTTGAAAATGCACACTATCGAAGATAATAACCTGGGCTGTTGATGTGAGCAACACAGGCTTTCCAGGGGTGTAATTTAATATCGCACATCAGTGCACTTGGAACCTGTTGCCATCATGACGCCCACATCAACACTGCTGTTTCTACGGAACAACAATGGCATATTTTACTGCGAATTCCAACACCTGAGGAACACCCTTTGTCCTACAAGTACAGGCTGTAGTTACAGATTCTGTTTAACCCCTTCCCTTGGACACTTGTCTTCTCATACAAAAATAGGTAGGTATTTTATGCTGTGTGTCACTAAGGACCGTTTAACAGATGCTAATGCATTCTACCCTTGTGGTTCTTTTGCTGTGTACATGTTCTGTGGGGGATTATGGAACATTGTACCTGGATGCAGTGAATCAAAATAGGTTTCCTGGATAAGGAAAATGGAACACTTGCTACTTATGTTTTAGTAACCAATTTGATTATAGAGCAGTTTTCTAAAGCCCATTACCGCTCATAATTGGTATGATTATACAATGATTAAGAACTTTGTCTTCAGTTTGGTATTCGGATGTTTATGTCCATCTCTGTTCTTGTGGACTTGAAATCTTTCTGTTTTTACAATGTAGAATTGCTTGTCTTCTCTGCTTTCATGATCAGTTACCTCTCTTCTATCTGCTATGCTTGACTAAACCAGGGGAAATTCCACTTCTTATATAGATGCCTTTCTCATCCCTGCACCTCCTTCCACAGGGCTATGCCACATCGTTTTTCATGTTACCTTCTTGGATAATTTAAAAAAAAACAAAAAAAAACTGCTGCAGTAGAACAGTTTTACAACTTGTTTAAATGTAATTATGAAATTATATCTTTTTGGCGTGTGCAGCTATAGATGCACTTGCTCTGCATACTCCTGCCACCTAGTGTTTGGCTCGGACGTGTACGACTTGTTTTTCTTCGAAGAGGTCTTTTCGGGTCACGAGGTATAGTGACTCTTCCTATGACTGGCAATGTGCATGGGCATCAGCTCCATTGTTAGATTGTTTCCGTCCGCCATCGGGGTAGACGTGCTTTGCTGGGGCTCTTGAGTCGACGACGTGTGGCGCTCTTCATCGGGGCCTCTTAAGTCTTCCGTTAATGATGGCTTTCGGCAATCCTTTTTTGCACTGCGTTTCGTGGCCCTTTCCTCAGATTCACATCTTCTAGTTTGATGTTGATGCCCTATTCAGGGCCTCTCCCCTCTTGGGCCTATTCCGTAGGGTCCTGCGCCCAACAATGCGAGCACCGTGATGGAAAAAGCACGCCCTTTTGCTACTGTCCACAGTGCCATTCCAAGTAGTCATAGGCAAATCAACACGCAATTTGTAATCTCTGCTTGTCTCTGGAGCATAACGAGGACTCCAGCTCTGCCTGCCTCTCCTTACACTCAAAAAAGACCATTCGGAACTTTCCTGATCATCCGCTTGCTTGACGTGCCATGGAACAACACTGTGAAGATTATACCCGCAACATCTTCAGGTAAGATGAAGAAGAAGCGGAAGGAGAAACTGAGGTCAAGCAAGTTGTGGCCTTCAGCCCAAAACTCGATTCGTTCTCAGACTCAAAGGCGCTAGACCTGCAGCCAATACCAGGCCACCATCTAGTCACCGACCACCCCACTGGGTGTCGGGCATCGAGCCCACAATTGGGGACACAGCCTTCCGGGCTGCCACTGCATCCCAGCCATGGCTGGCACTGACCTAAGGCTTTGGAGCAGACTCCGACTCCACCCCACCCCCGCTGAGCTAGCTGCTCAAGACCTGGCCCACCTCGATGCCGAACACTGATGGGCCCTTTGGAGCTGAAACAACAGTTGACCTCAGAACTGGCCTTTAAGCCAAAACAGCCTATGGCGCCCAGTGACCACCCACTGCAGACTCCGAGGATGTGGAGCTGCCGATTCTACAATGCCTTCAAGTGGAGTTGGACTCTCAACGACGGAGAATGTTCTTTTACCCCCAGATGGGGAAAATCACAGCAAAGCCACCACCAAAGGTGCAAGCGACCCTTTTTTGCAAGAGGAAGCTTACTTTTGTTGACCAGCTAGCATCAGAGCCCCCTCCACCTCCCAAGCTGAAGAAGCATCAAGATCGGGGCACCAGTCTGTTGCCCTGTCGATCTTCTCCTCCTTTTCCAGCTCCTCCACCTCCTCTCTCTCTACCTCCACCTCAGCCACCCCAGGGACCTCTGCCTCCTTCCCCAGAGAGCTCTACACATTCTTCCTATGTGAAGGAGAGCACTCAGACATCCTTATGGTGCTCCCTATGACCTGGTGCCCCAGGATGATCCCTTGGGACGATTATGGGGTTGTCCCTGCAGTTAACAACGACCCCTACCCTGCCAAGCCTTCCCCTCCCGACGATACCACCACCTACCACAAGGTTATTCACAGAGTGACCGATTTTCACAAGGTAGACCTGCACACCATTGTAGAGCAAGATGACTTCCTCTACAATGACTCTCACACACTCCGCATTCGACACAATTTATGGCCATGGTTAATGGTATGCTTAAGACTACAAAGGATGTTTTCAAAGACCCTGACAAAGCTAGAATAGTCAACCCGAGGTTTGATTAAAAATATAAGCCCTCCCCCTCTGACCCTCCCTACATCAGAGGTCAGCTCCAGCCAGACTCATTTGTAGTGCACACTGCCTGTAAACGGGCAAAGGCACAGGGTACTGGGAATGCCCTGCTGCCAGACACGAAAAGTAAGAAAATTGATGTGGCTGGGAAAAGGGTTGCCACACAATCTACAACTCAGTGGTGGATCGCCAACTGTGTGGGGTTGTTGTCCAGAGACAACTGTGCCCAGTGAGACGAAATAGGAAAGCTAATACAGTATCTCCCAGATCAATACAAATAATGGGCACAGGAGATTGTAGGGGAAAGGCAAACAATCTCCAATACCACAATCAGGTGTGCTCTCAAAGTGGCTGACACTGCCGCCGGAGAGGCATTATCAAGCGTCTTGATCTACAGGCATGTTTGGCCTCATGTCTCTGGCTTCAAACCAGAAGTCCAGCAGCATCTGATCAACATGTCCTTTGATGGGGAACACCTCTTTGTGCCTCAAATTGATTAGATGCTCGAAAAAATCAAAAAAGACACGGACACAGACAAAACAATGGGAGCTCTTAGAGCAGGGATACTCAAAGTACGGCTCGGCCGCATGCGGCCCTCCGAACCTTTAATTGTGGCCCCCTGGTGAACAGCCGCACTGGGCTGCTGTTCACAGGACAGAGCAGGAACATTCAAATAGCTCTGAAACAAACAGGCATACTTTATTTACATGTGAACTAAAGTTACGGTAAAGAAGAAAAGAAGATGCCTTGGACAACTTAACTTTAGGAACACCTTTAGTTTTAAAGACATCTTGCACTAAACATGCAAAAACATGATACACTTTTTTGAAGTTTGCAAAGAGTTTATTTTATTAACATGTATGAGCGTTTTACCTTCGTAGATCAGATTAGATCACTGCATTGAGAGGCATTTATTAGCAGTGATAGTTTTCAAAAATGATCTTGGAAACATTCCATTCACCCCATTCTGAAAACAATGCCTTTAGTGAACCAGGAGGCAAGTCATTTGTCAAGTGCTCCTTGTGTGTAGCCCTGGTTGTTCTATAATTGGAACAGCGTTCTAGTTTATTAAATAAAACACAATAGAAGGTTTTGTACAGCACACATCCTGAATCGTATATTTTAAGGGGCTCTCATATGTGGTAATGAAGAAATAGGAGGTAAAGTGAAATTAACCATTTGTCTAGGATCAAACAGTTTCATCAAGTGAGGAAGCCAGTACTAATACCATGTTTTCTGGTTTCACATTTTGCAATTCAGCCACCAGATGAGTATCTCTCTCCCGCTCACGTTTTTCATTAGAAGTTAATGCTTTGACTTTAATTCTTGGTGCATGAGAATAGAGCTTTGGTGGCAGACAGAAGTCACGTGAAGGCTCGGTTTGTTGTCCACAGCATGCACTGCTGCGCGTCCTCCTACGCCCACCTTTCATCATCCCGACCCTCGCATTGCTGGCATCAGTGGGGCCCTTGGGCAGGCCACAGACAGTACTTTGCAGCCCCTTGGGAAATGTTTGCGAGTACCCATGCTATAGAGGAAACCATTCCAAGGGCAGGGGTGGAGGTGGAGCGGCTAAGGGAGCCACACCAGCCAAGCAGTGACTTTCCCTCCCTTTCCCCTGATCACACAACACCTGTCTGGGGACGTCTGCATTGGTTCCTTCCACAATATCAAAGCATCATCTCCGACCAATAGATTCTGTCCATTGTAGAGCAGGGTTACTGCCTGAAACTCACTGCTCCACCGCCAAACCTCCCCCTGCAAAGCCCCCTTCTCACCAGAACACCAGCGTCTCCAACAGGAAGAAGTAGATGCGATCTTAATCAAGGGGGCCATGGAGACTGTGCTGCGCAACAACACATCAAAGGAGTGTACTCCCTTTACTTTCTAATCCCCAAGAATGACTGGTCCCTCAGGCCCATACCAAACCTCAGGCCCCTCAACAAGTACATGCTGTTGGAGCATTTCCACAAAGTCACGCTCCAGGACATCATCCAACTATTGCAGCTGGGCGACTTCATGACTGCCCTCGGCTTGAAGGATGCCCATTTTCATATCCTGATTGACAACATCCCAATTGATAATGCACATCGCCGCTACCTCTGGTTTATGGTAAGTGGACAGCACAATTCAAAGTTCTGACCTTTGGGGTAACCTTTGCCCCGGAGTCTTTATCACATAGTTTGCAGTGGTAGCCGCTCATCTTTGGAGGAGTGGCGTGCACGTCTTCCCGTATCTTCACGACTGGCTGATAAAGAGTGCAAGCAAACAGCAGTGTTTGGCTCACACGCAGATCACCTTAGACCTTCTTCACGATCTAGGTGTCACCATCAACGTCGGCAAGTCCCAACTCCAACCCCTACAAATTCAGTCCTTCCTAGGAGCAATCCAGAACTCAGTCACCCAGAAAGATTATCCCAACCCGGCCTGGGTTCAAGCCTTCTAGCTCCTGCTGCCTCTTTTTCAGCCAAATTGTCAACTAAGAGTGAGAACATTAATGCACTTCCTAGGTATGATGGCCTCCTGCATCGCCATCGTTCCCCATGCCCACTTACACATGCGTCTGGTCCAAGAATGGTCACAAGCGGAGGATCTATGGGAGGATCTAGTATTGATTTAGACCAGCACCCATCGTTCTCAGCACTGGTGAAATAGCAACAATGTATTGCCGGCCAGACCTTTTCTAGACCCAGTGACCATTACCACGGACACATCTCTCATGGGCTGGGGGGCGCATTTGCAGAACGTAACTGTTCAGGGTCTGTGGGCATCTCTTCAACAGACCTTCCACATAAACTGTCTGAAGTTATTGGCAGCTTAATTGGCTCTGAAGGCCTTCTTCCACCATGTACATCACCAAACAGTCCTAGTCAAAGCACACCGCATGACTGCCATGTACTACGTTCTAAAACGGGGGGGCACGCACTCTCCCTATCGCTCAGCGTTAGCGCAACGCATTTGGTGTTGGGTGATCCACCACAGAGTACATCTGCTAGCAGAGTACCTTCTGCGAGCGGACAACAACTTTGCAGAGCTGCTCAGCAGGATGCAGCAACAAGTCCACAAGTGGGAACTTCACCCCCAAGTCTTGCTCCTGTATTTACAACGTTAAGGGTTTCCCAACATATATCTGTTCGCAACCGGCAAAAATGCAAAATGCCCAAGCTTCACCTCCAGGTTTCCACACCCACAGTCTATGGGCAATGCACTATGGATGAACTAGTCAGGCACATTTGCCTATGCTTTTCGACCTCTCCCACTCCTTCCAAACGTGATTCGGAAGCTTTGGCAGACCTCCTTCATCCTCGTCCTAGTGGCTCCCACCTGGGCCAGGCAGCCGTGGTTCCCAACCCTCCTCAAGTTGTCTGTAGTCTCTCACGAGCAGCTCCCCAATAGGCTCAACCTTCTCACTCAACACTAGGGGCTAGTTCGGCATCCCAGTACCAGGCAGCTCAACCTTGCGATCTGGCTCCTGAGGTGCTAGAGTTTGATTACCTCAATTTGACTCCTGAGGGTGGCTGCCCCACTACAGGAGCCTGCTATGCAGCAAAGTGGAAGAGGTTTATCCACTACTGCCTACCCAAACATATAGATCCACTAAAGGCAACAGAGCAAGACTTCTGTTACCTATTTCAGTTGCAATGTTTAGGCCTTTCTTACACATCCATTTGTTTACATTTGGCTGCATTGGCAGCATACCTACAGAACAGGGTACATACACTCTTCATTATTTCA
The DNA here is from genome assembly GCA_963921515.1 of Calotriton arnoldi. NCBI lineage: Eukaryota > Metazoa > Chordata > Amphibia > Caudata > Salamandridae > Calotriton > Calotriton arnoldi. The sequence goes on along the minus strand of CAWUFW010006849.1, from coordinate 821,220 downwards.
GACATTAAGGCCTTTATGGAAGGACTTGAGAGTTATCCCTCCCACGTTACCCCTAGGCCCATCATGGAATCTCAGTGTAGTCCAAACTAAGCTCGCGGGACCCCCCTTTTGAGCCCCTTCTTTCTTCCTTCTCCAATTTTTGCTTGGAAAGCAGCATTTCTAGTCACGATCACTTCCCTGGGGCATGTACGTGAGATCCAAACTCTCATGGTGGAAGAACCTTTTTGTCAAGGTTCATGCTGACAGGATAGTTCTTAGAACTAATTCAAAGTTTCTACCCAAGATGATCTCTCCTTTCCATCTTAACCTGACAATTGATTTCCCAGTGTTCTTCCCACACCCAGACTCAGTAGCAGAGAGAGCCCTTCACACACTAGATGTAAAAAGGGCCCTCATGTACTACATTGATACAAGAAACTCCTTTTGGAAAATTCAGCCGTTTGTCTCCTATACTAAACCACACAAAGGGAGTGCCATTTCAAAAGCAGTGGTAGCTCGCTGGCTAGTCAAGTGCATTCAAACCTGCAACACCAAGGCCAAAAAGCAGCTCCCTGCTCCTCCACAGCCGCATTCTACCTGCAAAAAACAGCCTCCAAGGCCTTTTGGGTAATATTTCAGTAGCTGATACCTGTAAGCGAGATACTTCGTCCACACCATATACGTTCACCAAACACTACTTTGTAGATGTCCTAGCACGACAACTAGCTCAAGTGGACCAGCGTGTACCACGTACACTTTCTAAATCTTCTGTGACATCCTCTGGCTAGCCACCGCTTTGGGAAGAACTGCTTTACATTCTATGCAGAGCATGTGTATCTACAGCTAAACGTGCCACAAACAGAAAATGTTACTTACCCTGTAAGCATCTGTTTCTCGCATGTAATGCTGTAGGTTCACATGCGCCCACCCTCCACACTGGAAGCCTTTGGTTGTTGCAGATGACTTTTCTTCTTTTACTTTCCCTCTTTCCCTCTCCTGCATGGTCATCCTTGTGCATTTTCATGCTCCATCTCCATCCTCCCCGCCGTGCGGGAAAACAATCTAACAATGGAGACAATGCCCATGCACATTACCAGTCATTGGAGGAGTCAGAGAGACCTTGTGACTCAAAAGACTTCTCAAGGAAAAACAAGTTGTACACGTCCGAGTCCAACACTAGATGGTAGGAGTATGTAGAGCATGTGCATCTATAGTACTACATGCTGCTCACCGATGCTTACAGGATAAGTAACCTTTTCCTTTCGTTACCTTTTCAAATTTGTTGAAACATGTTTTTTGTAGACTTTATATGAGCACCTGGGAGAGCTGCTGACTGTGCTGCTCACATTAGATGAAATAATTGAAACCCACGCAACAGTGAAAGATCATTGGATCATGTATAAAAGGTACTTGAATTTAAATTATTTCAAGTTGAAGAGGGACTCTGCATCTAAGTTAAGCATCCAGATCGTACAATATTTGTCTTATGCCTGTTCTATTTTGTGTAATAGCTATTAGTGGAACAGGTTAAAGCAACCAAAATGTACATTAAAATGGCAGTAGAAATAGCATGTTCTTTGTCATTTGGATGACATGAAATATTGTACCAAAGTGAAAATACTTACTGTTCACATGTGATAGTCAATATGTTTTTACTGTAATTGAATCTCAAAATGTTTAATTCCAACAACCAGTCGACAAGACTTGCTAATGCATCCTTACCCAAACTCCAAATTATTCATTTAGAACCTTGTGTACCAATCAAAGAACCAAACCATTGTCAAGCTTGGGGAGGTGCATGTCGTTTTAAAGTAATCTCTGCCCACTTTTGCAATCGGTGGTCCACAGCTTCTAGCAAAGTGTCACTCCATCTCTTGTGTCCCCTTTGGCAGGAGATATAGTGACTTCTCTGTCAGACTAACAATGTTGAGGCAGTCATTTATTTTCACTTTATTGCTGAGACTAATTGCAGTCTCCAAAATAAGCCATCATATTTTTTATCTGCTTTTGTTTCAACTTAAGCCTTTACCAGTTAACCCAAAAGTTTCTTTATAGCCCCAACAATTTCTTTTAGAACATGATTAGTTTTGGACATGTACACAATACAGGAGATACTGAACTCCCTTTCTGCAATGCCCCCTGCATTTATTTTAAGCATTCTGGTACTTTTGATACAAATGATCTGATGGCAAATACCTTGCAGACATTATCATATAATTAATTTCTCCAGAGAGGTTTCCACTGTTATCTGTAAACTGAATTCACAAGTTCTTCTTTCACTTCATTTGATAAGCAGCCTCACAAAAGACAGTGGTTTCTTTAGAATTGTGAAATTAGACCCTTTGGCCCCTGTATTCAAGCTATGTGTGCTTCCCACTCATCCCTTTGATAATTTTATTAATTTGCCATTGTCTGAACTCCCAGTAATTCCAATCTCTGATACCATCATCTTAAATTTGCGTTTACTCTCTAAGTGTTTTGAGTGGTTCTCTCCCTTGTTGTGTTCTTCAATATTTAATAAACATTGGAATGTATTTGCCTATAAGTAGGATGTAGACTGCCTACATACATTCTTTTTGTTTTTAAATATTTTAATAAAATAAATATGCTTATTTAATACAGCCAATTATAATTGGAAATTTGCACTTTACAAAGCGTTTGAATAGCCTGCTTTAATATTGCATGAAAAAAATAAAACCGGAATTTGGTGCAATAGACATTTCTAGTTAACCCAGATAATTTTGATACTGTTCTTTATGAAATCTAGATGCTCCACTGTCCCTTAATGTATAGAAGTGTCAGTTAGATAGCTATCTTTCCCGCTGTGTACAGCAAGGGTCCCTGAAAATCTCTCGGTTATGTAGATGTTTTCAATGGTATAAATAGTTTTCAAGCAATTGTTTTTTTTTCTTCAGTTGACATTCTAGGTTGTCTGCAATGTAATTATATTTTTTTCCTTGGAATTACGAAGTTATTAGTCTTATCAACAAGAATCTTTTCTCAGCTGACTTTGACCCTGCTCTCCTTCAGTGTTGGAAGGGTGACAACACAGCTTGTGTGGTTTGCTTTCTAGATTTGTTCACCAGCGAGGAATGTGACATATAATTAAAGATGTCATTTAGGTGGCCGAAACACAGAGCAAGCTAGCCTGAGGGCTAACCATGAGTTTCCCAGAAAGAAGAAAGATCTTCTCCTTCCCAACAAATGTCTAGGAAGGTGAACTTTTTATTATTCACTCTTTTACACCAGGCATTCCTTCAGCAGTGCAGCAAAATTGGCTCAGTTTCCATTTGACATCAGTGCTTTAAACATTGAGGCACCATTTGTGTTGCAGATGTTTAATCAAGACAGATGCCCGCAAGGTCTGTGATCCCTAGCTTCTGGAAGAGGGCTAGCTGTTGCACTTTAGCTACTGATGCCACAGTGGTTAGCATTTCTCCACTACTGCAGTGATGGACAGAAGCTCCCTAGCTTTATGAGTGTCAGTCCTATTGAGGCAGGTCTCAGTTCAGAGACATATCACCTCTCCTCCAAATACATCATATCATGTCACTGTGAATAATGAAATCACACCCATGTCATGCCAGACCAAGAAAGAGGCAGCATCATTTTTGTTATGTAACATATTGTATTTCAGGTTTTTTTTTTGCTGGAGTGCCTGTCCTCAAGGATTACTCAGGTGGAACACATTGCACATTTATGGAGAAGAGCAGCAAGGAAGCGTGCCATTGCCCCTATGTCCTTTACACAGAATATGGTTCAAAGCACTGCAGCAAATGACTTTGACAACATTTCTAGTTCCACGTATCCTAGATGTCTATGTGGAGATTGTTCCTCATGTAGTCTCTTTCGGACCATCAAAAAGAAGACAGCGGAAGAAATTCAAGTCCCTCGATCAGAACTTTTTTTTTCTGAGAGAGAATAAAACATTTCCTAGCTATCGTAACGGAAAGTTTCAATTCTATTAAGGACTCGGAGGCGAGGATTATGCTTATCTTCCTTCACTTTAATAAATAGCAGCCATATAAAACACATCAAACAAACTACTATTCCTCATTAAATCGAAGGAAGATGAGCATAATCCTCGCCTCCGGTCCTGACATAGAACCCACCTTTCAAATTCCTTTGGTTGTCTGCTGCTCATAATAGGTTCTATTCCCTGTTGTCATCCTGAGCCCTTTTTAAAAACAATGAGAGCATGTTTGATAGCAGTGGCAACATTTGTGGAGTAAAAAGTAGTTCTTCTTTCCTTAGCCACTATGATGGAATTTGTCTCCTACTGGGATCACTATCCTGACATCTTTGGAAATCTGGAAAATGAAGACTAAAACCAAAACCTTGAAATAGTTTGCTTTAGAGAAGATAACGAGTATTCAGATATCTCTGAGGCTTCTTTAAATAGTGAGACCATGTACTTTGGTGTTTGAAACCACAGTCGAAGTGATAACAAAAGCAATAACACAAGCTATACCACAAGCCTGCTTATCAGCCGGAAAAATCCAAGCAGTGTACCATAGGCAAAAGAAACAAAAAGTTCTCAGCACTTCATAGAAAGCCAGATCCAGCACCTATTATATTAAACCATTTTAAGCACATCAGACTAATGGCTGCTAAATATTGTGCAGAATAGTTACAGATTCATATTTAAAATATTTTATTTATACAATAAAGTCCATTAAAGTGGCGGCGGCGGCATAGAATAATAATGTAAAAAGTAAATACAATACATAAACTATATCGTCATAAACAACACAGTCAGTTCATGAAAGGTTAAAACCTCTCTGGTGCTTAGCGTGTTATTGTAAACGAGGAACAGTCAAAAGTCAAGACATTTAGCAGCGAGAATGCATTGAATACTAAGAAATAAACTGAGTCTTACTCAATATGCACATTACAGATTCCAGCACACTGTGGCAAAAGAGCAAGGAGACACAAGATAGACTAATTTACTCATGATTATTCTTGTTTAGCTGTTATTTGTTTGAAGCTTCCAGAACTAAGCATAATGACATTCAATCACTGTAAATGCACTTAGATATAGGAGAATTGGTCAATCTACTAACGAGGATTCTAGTGCAGCTATTATTCATTTGAAGCTTCTGGAGCTCAGCATAATGACATTTCATCACTTTAAATACACTTAGAATAAAAGAAAATTCATCAGAGGCCAGAAAGTCGAGCTACAATGCCAGTTCATAAAGTGTCTTGTGCTGTTACTGCCAATACAGAAATTTCACAAACAGAGCTGATGGGTTCATTTGCCAACATCGGGATAGAAACAGAGAGATCCTTAAATGACATGAAAGGTGAAAATCACAGGGAATGGGCGGAAATGGTAACTTGAGTTACACACAGTGTTTATAGTGCAATAGGTATTGATGTAAGGCTGCTGGAACCAGACATAATATCATTTTATTGCTATTAATACAGTCTGGGAAGAAAAGGTTGAAGAAAGGCTAACAAATTGTACTTAAAGTGCTAAATCATAAAGTGCAGTGCTCTGAAAAAGTGCTAAATAATCACAGCAGCAGTACTGGAAACTACTTTTACCAACAACCGACGTCGGGCAGTGGGAAAGTAGGCGGACAGGATAGGCGAAATTCAACAGGGAATCAGCGAGAGATGGTAAAAGACAAGAGTCACCACCGCATGATATTAACAGATTTCGCCTAGCAGCCTGAACATAGTATTTCCCCGTTAGCGACTGAGCAAAAAAACACAAGGGAAGTGCACTATAGAAGCGAAGCGTTCAGAAAGCACACATAAAGCCGCTGACCTCCTTTGTAAATATGAGCTTGCACACTCAGATTACTTAGGGGCAGAGATTCATACTTTGGGCGCACAACAGGCTAATACCCCAAGGACTCTAGAGAGATGGGTGTATGACCGAGTTCCTTAACAATTTGTCTGCTCTGTCTAAAACTTTTATCAGGCTAGCGATTACTTGTGGGAGAGCATAAATCAGGAGGAAATCAACGGCAGCCTGTGTTGTCTGTGTCCCTTGCTTAATCAAAAAGTGACGGAGAAACTTTCTGCAATCATTAGCACGGGACATATACACAGCAGGTGGGGTAGTGACTCCTGAAACACGTCACAGAGATGGCACATGTTGCTGAATGGACAGCTCGCCCGTGGAGGGAGGAGATCTAATGAGGAAAAACAGCCCATCCGAAAGAGACAGACATTAACTTTATAATACAATGGGATTCATGCGCTGCTTCACTGGCGCACCCACAACCGACGTTGGCCAATTCGAAAGATGACCTGGATCTTCTCCCATAGCTCACTTCACAATATTATCACTATACCCCCCACTATCCAAACCTCCATAAAGATTGTATCCCTCAATGTGAAGAGACAATCCCATTGAGCGTCATGCCATACTATCGTATTTGGAACAATCCGTGGCAGACCTGTGTCTCCTTCATGTAGCACATCTAGTTGACAGCGACTGGCAGAGGATGCACTCCTGTGCCTTCCCACATCAATTTTTCTCGTTCATCCCATCCAAAACCGCGGGAGTGGCCATACTAGCATCCCACTCCCTCCGCAGCACTGTAGGCCCCAAAATGGACCTAAATTAAAGGCACGCTATTAGCCCACTCAGTTACCATTGGCGGTCACACCTTCACCCTAGGGTCCATATATGCCCCCAACGAGGCTCAGGTGCTCTTCCTGCGCCATGCAGTGGCAGAGGTGATGTCCACACAAGACTGACTAGTGCTCATAGAGGGGGATGTCAATTTAGTGTTTAATAACGACCTAGACAGGTTTGCGCAGTGATATGAACACAAAGGGGCCTTATGACAGGAGGGGGCACAGTGGCTACAGTAGATGGGCCTGAGGGACCTTTGGAGTGGACTCAATCCGCACACTTCTGATTACACGTTTTATTCGCACACACATAAAACATACGCCCTCATAGATCACTTCCTGGGTTATGAGGGAACTCCAGTCCTTAGTTGCAGTGTCTGAGATAGAACCCCATGCTCTATCTGATCACGCAGCTGTCTCGCTCACCATAACCCTACCACTGACCAGATGCTCCCCTGGAACTTGATGGATGCTGGAAACCCTCCTACGCAGACCTGAAGTGGTCAAGCAGATCACCAAAGCACTCATGGACTTCCTGGCACTTAATGTCAAAGCTTGTGCCTCCACCTCCACACTCTAAAGGCAGTCATTGGGGTGGGGGGGAGTTTATTGCTGTTTCAGCGGAGGATAACTAACTCTGTTGAGATAAACGATAGAGACTGACCGAACAAGTGCGGGAGCTTGAATGCATACACAAGTGCACTGGGGCCCGAGAATTTGGCGGCAACTAGAGGCGACACGTGCGCAACTAGCGAGTCTTGATCTGGACGGAGCAAACCACGCTGCCCTTAGACTTAGGCACTCCTTTTATGTGGAGGGTAACAAATTTGAGCGCCTTATAGCCAACAGACTATGGGGACAGAGACATGCAGCGGGTGTGTACTCCCTTCTGTATTCCCTTCTAGTCTCAGACGGCACCGAACTTACTGGGGATGGTCCAGTTGCCTCTGCGTTTTGGGAATTCTACAGCCAGTTCTACACGGAGCAGGTTTTGCCCCCGGGCGGACTGGGCTTCTACCTTCAAGGGGCTCGGACCCTGGGACGAACGTCGGAACACGTGAAAAATTTGGATCGACCGATCTGAATACAAGCAGTCTGCTTTTGCTTGGCAGAAACTCCTTAAACCTCCGGTACCAAATGGCTTTCCAGCGCTCTTTTATAAAACATTCTGCACTACGCTCGCCCCCATTCTGACTCGACTTTTCAACTCCATCAACGGCCCAAACTTGGTGCCGCCCTCTATTCTAGAAGCCTCTGTGGTGATTATTCCTAAGCCAGGGAAAGATAAATGGCACTGCGCCTCATATCGCCCAATATCCCTCCTTAATGTGGATATTAAGTTATTCATGAGCATTTTGGCTGCCCATCTTGGCCCCCACATGCCAGATCTCATTGACCTGACCAAGCATGTTTTATCCTACACTGCCAATGCAGCGATAACACAAAATGTATCATGTATCTGATTGATACTGATTGGAATTGGGAATGAATGCTCTCTGCAATACATGCCACTCGACAGCAACTGTACGGGTGAACGGCCAGACATCAGCTCTGTTCCCAATATGCAGAGGCACATGTCAGGAATGCCCTGCTTTTTGCGTTGTACATGGAACCTATGGCCTAGCGGGTACAGGACAACCCTGTTATTAAGGGAATCACATTAGGGGGGTGGAGCACAGGATTAGCCTATACACCGATTATGTAATAGTGGCCCTAGATGAACCGATCACATCTCTCCTGGCCTTTTTGGATGAATTAGAGACTTTCTGGTAAGCAGCTGGGTTTCGTGTCAATGTTCCTAAATCACAGGCACTCAAGCTTTCGCTTTCACCGGATACGGAGGCGGCACTTGTCCACCAATACCCTATACAATGGGCAGCTACCTGAATTCCTTACGCGGGCATTCAGCTGGCCTCTACAGCCAAGGCAACTGCCGCCCTCAATTACAGCTCTCTCCGCCATCAAATCAGAACTGATTTGACGACATGGCAATCATAACCTCTCTCTTGGATGGGTCGAGTTGCAGCACTGAAGATGTCAGCCCTACCGAAGATACTGTTCTTGTTCCAAGCTTTACCAGTGGAACCTCCTGCCGGCACCCTCCAGGCACTGCAACGAGACATTAACCGCTTTGAGTGGCTGGTGGGTTGATCTTGGATGAAAAGGGAACAGAGCCATAGACCTCCGAACAAGGGAGACCTGGGCATTCCAAACCTATTACAATACTACCAGGAAATGCAACTTCGGTTCCTGGTCGAATGGTCACAGGAAGAATCTGAGAAAAATTGGTTGTTTATAGATAGGGCATTGGCAGGGCAGCACTTATGGAAAATTCCATTTGTGCATAAGACCACCTGACGGGAAGCCTTTACATATCTCCAGTCACTAAAACTACCTTGGATGTCTGAGACTGTGTGGCCGAGAGAAAGGGACTGATCTTGTTCCCCTCACACTGATCATCGACAATGTGAACTTCACTCTGGGCCTTGATCATGCAGCGTTCCAGCACTTTCAAAAATCTGGATGTAGATCTATAGGCCACATGTTTGACGACGTCTTGCCCTCCGCGCCGACTATGCATTGCCTGAAACGGAAAGATTGCACTATGTCCAAATTAGACACTGGCTGTCGCACCCGACGGTCAGCCAGGGAGCACATTGCTCTATTACTGCTTTTGAAAAGTGGCTGATAACAAAGACATCGGACAGACAGCTAGTAACTTAAATGTATGGCCTCTTACGTCAACCTCCCCTGCAAGTTAAATCTGCGGGCCCACTGCGCTGCGAACTAGAAATAGGGTGACATCTGGCACCAGGAGAGGGGGAGGTGTACTACTGCGCGAGACACACTGCCAGAATTGAAACAGCTACTAAAATCGCTACATACTGGTATGTTATGCCAGTCCACCTACATAGAGGTAACCCGGTGCGCAGCTCTGACTGCTGGCATGGCTGTGGATCCCCAGGGACCCTACTACACCTGCTGTGGGACTGCCCGAAACATACCGCTTACTGGATACAAGTGCTCGATAACATAAATACACACGTGCATACACAGTTGCCTCGATTCCCTGCATACACAATTCTTGAAATACCCAACACACTCACCTTCCCACTCAAATCTCGTAGGGGACGGCAGATTGGACTTGCCCTGGGGGCAGCACTACAGAATATTGTGACATATTGGGGCAGGGACTTTGTTCCCACACATCCGGGTGGCTTCACCGTAACTGGTATATATTGGTGATAGAGAGGCTGACCTTGCCCCGTACCACACAATGCGATTCATACAGAGAGCGCTAGAGTCCATATATCGCCTTTGCAGGATGCTGGCTTTAGTGTATGGTGCACCCTTATTCAAGTGGTGCACCTTGCACTAATCTAGGCAACCCTTATGGTGGTTTTAGTGGTCTTTGATATCCTTTGATAGCTCTCAAAGTGGTAGTTGTGGAGTGTAGCCTTCAGGCTTATCTTGAAGGAGTGTAAAGCAGCTTATTTTACCAGTTTAATCTGTAGTGTAGATTAGATGAAAAGAAACCACACAGTGTTAAGCAAAAATAAGTCTATTTATTATAACACACTATCACATTGGTATATCTCTTACCCGAAAATATCAACACAATACACAAGAATACTTCAAAAGAAATCAGGTAAGTAGCAGAAAATACAGTGGTCTCCAGGGGGGAGACCAAACCATATACTAAAAGTGGAATGCAGACTGCAACAGAGTATGGGACTTGGACCAGAAGACCCAGAGGAGCCGGGGTCACAAGGACCCACCCAAGGTAAGTACCCAGGAACCCCACGGAGGCTGTGTTCAGAGTGGAAACACAGCTTTGTGGCCAATAGAAGTCAATAGAGAAGTCGCGTTGCAGTTTTAGAGAAGGACACTTCCCGAAGAACCCTGAAGAAATCCTTTGGAAGACAGAAGGTTGGAGAGCCACCCCACCTGTGGACACCCAGGAACCAGGTTACCTGCGCCAGGAAAGCAGAGTGAATTAGGGTGAAGTGATGTCGCAACCTGCCATAGACAGCAATTGGAGACTTCGAAGTAGATGCCTCTGGAGAAGACTGTGAAGGAGTCCGGTGGAATCCAAGGGTGGATTCTGGAAGTGAAGAACCTGTAAGCAGAGCGGACAGTCTATGCCACTCGGAGGTGAACAGGAGGCACGGAGACACCATGCCCACCGATGTCGGAAAGTTCTGAAGAGTTGACAGTGACCTTGTCACTGCAGCTGTGAGGAACAGGCAACGCCGAGAAAGACCAGAAGCCGTGCATGAGCTGTCCCACGTGGGACTTTGGTGGCTAGGTGGTGTCCGGCGGGAGCACCAACAAGCCTTTGTAGCCGCAACTAGCGTGGATGATAAAAAAGGAGCAATGTTGGGACCAGCAAGGTCCAAGGGACTTGCCAACAGCCGGAGAGTCAGAGCAGGCCCCGAGCAAGCAGGGGAGCCCACTGAAGCAAGAGAAGACCCTCAGGAGGACCCACAGGCCGAAGGCACAGGAGTCGCAAGAGGACCTCGAGCAGATTATTAAAGATGGAGGCCCACAGTGCAGAGGTTGCAGTGAGGATGCTGATCTTGGAGGGAAGAGGTGCTGGAGGTTGGAGCTTCTTGTAATCTGAAGATCTCTGGAGTGCAGAGCCAACAAGCCTTGTAAACACCATGTTGATGCAGTGCACAGGGGTTTGATCCTAGCGGTTCCGACGAGTGATACTGGCCTCAAAATTGCAGAGAGGACAGATTAGGCCTCAAGGGAGTTGCAGAACCACCACCTGTGTTGCTGAGCCTTGGGAAGTCCGTAGGACGATAGGAGCAGCAGGCCGGTCAGCTTTGTTGCAGTGCCTGCAGATGCAGGGGAGTGACTCTTTCACTCCAAGGGAGATTTCTTCGGGTGTCCTTGATGCCCACAGGTGTGTTGAAGAACCTGGATTAGACACAGACGACGAAGAAGACTTGAACAGCGAGACCTGGAGCAGCAGGAATCTTCCTTGGTGCAGTCTCAGTTCCAGTCAAAGTCCAACGAAGTCCAAATGTCCAGACAAGTGAAAAGCGACGTAGTTTCAGGGTTGAGTCTTGTCACACGACCAATCTCAGTATCCACCTACAGGTAAGCCCTTAAGTAGCCTAAGAAAAAGGGGTTGGAACAACTCGGGGGTACCTCCCAGAGGTGGGCCTGAACAGAGTGAAGGATACTCCCATGTCTTATGTCCAGTTTCGCGCCAGAGCGGGAGCCAATGGGTCCCTGAACTGTTTCAAACTGGAGTATGCAAGGAGGGCACCAAATGTACCCTTTAAAGCAGTCTGGTGGTGCTGGTAAGCGCCGAAACCCTGCCTTCGCCCAACACACTAAGTCCTGTCTGGGGGGTGGTCACACCTCTCTGTGACAGGAAACGTTTTGTTCTACCTTCCCCCTTCTTGAGCTTGGCTCAGCAGCAGGAGGGTAGAATCGTGTCTGTGGTCGGCAGAAGCACTAGCTTGACTGCAGACCATGAAAGGATGTTACCGGGAGTACAGGTGGGTCCCCTAAGGAGCCCCCCCAGTACATGGGATCATACTTCCAACACTGGAATCGATGTTGGGGTATTATTCCACCATGTTTGATACCAACATGACTGGGTTCGGTGATGAATGATGTCCACTATAGACCTAAAAATGGCTGACCGCACTTACAAAGCCTGGAGAATTGACTCTGGGTCTTGTAGGTGTATCCTACTCATGCAGGGGAACCCTCACACTCATAACCAAGCACTCTGCCCTCAGGACTGAAGAGCCTACTATAGGGGTGACTTATAGGTTTTAAGGTCAGTGACTCCGATATAGGGAAACTTATATCGGTCGTGAGAGGTGCAAGCACCAGCTCTCACAGGCTGCAATGGCAGGTTTGTAGTCACAGTTTAAGTGGACTCCCATAGGTGGCACAATACGTGCTGGAGCCCATGGGAGACCCCTGGTATACCTATGCCCTGGGCACCTTAGTACCATATACGAGGGACTTACAAGGGAAACAAATTGTGGAGGTACCAAAGTACTTACCATGTCAATTTAAAAGCACAGTTGCCGGGGTCCTGATTAGCAGGATCCCAGGATACTAGGTCAAAAACACACTGACACCAATCAAAAAGTAGGGGTAATCATGAAAGCAGATCTTACTTTCCTACAGCCTTACTTATAGGGGAATTCCGGGAACTCACCTGCCCCAGCTACCTTCGTTTACTCCGCCTCATGGACGTTAACTCAGACACTCACTCTGAGACTTCATTATAGGAAGACATGGCTAATTGCATAGTGGGCCACACTACACACTATACACTATATACCATATACAATTTCTTTGCTTCTGCGGGTTCAGGGGAGGGACTGGTGGGGGGGGGCTTTATGTGAGATTAAGTTAACTTGCAAAGATGCTTTTGATAACAAGTGTTGTGTACTCATAACATTGCCTTTTCCTATCTTTGAAATCCGAATAAAGATATTTGAATCATAATGCAATGAGAATGAATAGGTGATGTATTTTTGCTCTCCTCGTTTGGCGTAGCTCCTAATGACAAAGTCTGCATGGTTTCTTTTCATAAGGTTCCAACGATCAGATGCAAAGGATTCCTTATGAACCACTTTGTTTAAAGGTATTTTGAACCCCGGATGAGGCAAATTTAAGTTCCAGGTGGCTGCTGCACCTTTAAGCTCCAAGGTTTCAGAAATAGCCATCTTCAAGGGCATTTGAGGTACAGAGTTTTTTCCAGATAGCCCTTCCAAACAGATTAAATTCTTCAGCAAGCCTTCTTTTGAGGCACGTGTTTAGTGCATATATTCCAGAAAATTGGCTTTCTATACTAGAAGTTGATTGCTCAGCATAAACTCTAAGTTGATCTGGGCTGGTGAAGTGTGGTAAGGGAGCCTAAGCATTGATCTAAAGACAGCGCTTTGAGCATTGTTGAAAAAGGCACCCAGTTTCCCAGGGAAAGCTTCTGTGCCATACCCCAGAGTGGGATGAGTTTGGCCTTCACGGTCTTCAGCAGAGGTTCAAGAGTAGGTTGTTTTGTCAATTTATGTTTTGAAAGGTAAATTGTAACGAAGCGAGTTTTGGTTTTAGTGAATTTAGATGGGTTAAATGGACTCTTTTGTCGTCCAGTCAGTATCCCAAATATTTGTATTTATTGGATATATTCAGGTGGCTGTTAGTCAAGTGCCAGGCACCAGTTTTTTTCCTTCTATGGCCAAATATCATGTTTGTTTTTCAAAATTTACTGTCATTTCATTTGAGCTGGTGTGCTTGTGTAAAACGTTTATCAGCCTTTGAAGCTCCATCGCCTTTTGGCTTAAAAGGACTACATCATCTGCATAGACTAATGAGGCAATAAGGCGATTCACCAGTTTTTTTGGTTGTCGCTGATTACTGAATCTAACGCAGGTACCAAATCGCACATAAGCAAATTAAAAAGGGCTAGGACACACCCTTGTTTGATGCCTTGTTGATGTTTATCTTTTCGGAGACTGCTGTATTATTTTCTAGTTTTACTCTGGCCTAAGTGTCAGAATAAAGTAATTGAATGCTGTGAAATAATGCTTAAGGGATATCTCAGGCTTTGAGCTTGGACCCGAGCAGCTGATAGTTGACATGGTCAAAAGCCTTGCTGTAATCTACAAAGCAACAATAAGGAAACTGCTTTTTCCTCTTCTGCTTTGCCACCAGCATCCTGATGGCCACGAGGTTGTCTCTGGTGCCCAACATGGGTCTAAAACCGGTTTGGTTGAGAGTAATCAAGTTTTTTTAACTTGCCTTTGCTTCAAGATCTTCCAGTAGGAAGGAGGTGAAATATTTGGCTTCAGCATCTAAGAGGGTTATATGCCGATAGCTGTCAGGGCTCGCCACTGGTCCCTTTTTATAGATAGGATGCAGAATCGATCCATGTCATGACGAGGGGTTAGAATCAGTAGTGTGGCAAGTTGTGAACAATTTTTCTGTCAACGGGGTCCAGAACTCAGCATCTTGCTTATATACTGAGGCGGGAATGCCGTTTGGGCCGGGGGCACCATTGGCTCTGCTTTGCTAGATCGAGGTGGCCGTGATGGTTGACACATATTGAATCATTTGCGCTTCTGTTGCCTTGGACTTTACGTATGACAGGCTGGGCTTTCAGTAGCTGAAATACAAGTTGAAGCTTTCTGTCTTGGATTTGTAAAGAGTACTGATATATGTGGTCCAATTTTCAGAGGCGACATTGTTCCCTCTTAATTTAACAGTTTCCGCCTCTCTGCTGAGGTGATTGATGAGCCAGAACTCCTTTGAGTTTTTTGTTTGGCAAGCCCCGAAAAGTTCAAACTGAAGTGCTTCTTTGTATCTCTGTTCATCTTGCCAGATTCATTTGTTATAGCTGCTGCGTAAGTTGTGTATTTTCGCATGGGAGAAAGTACTGGAACCAGATCAGCAATCTACTCATTTTGTTCAGAGATCTTTTCAGGATTTTAAGATCTTTTGTAAACAAAGAATGTGAGGGAGTGGGTCTGGTGGTCCTTGGTGCTGGGCAGAACTGTTGGTTGTTGGCAAGGGCAAAGAGAAGATGTTGCACAAAGTGTTCCCAGTCGTTCACAGTATGCCACAAAGGGGTACTATGGTTAGGAAGGGTTGTTTTCCAGTAGATGTAATTTGCAGCAACTTCCGAGCTCCATTTAATTTGTTTCCAATTTTGATAGGTAACATTTGAACCAACGGACCATAAAATACTGTGCTCGTTGCTGCATTTTTTCATAAGCAGACTCTGAGGCATATAGTCGCTTTCCCAGCGCAAGGTGATAGAGATAGACTTAATTGCATGGATCAGTGAAATTGAGCAGATCTTTTCAGAGGGAAATGTGTGAAGTGAGATGGTTGATCTTCTGGAAAGAGCCCATCCAATGCTTGTAAAGCATTTCGTCCGAGGAGCTATGAAAAGGATTGTGAAGCAGATTTAAATTAAAATCTCCAGGTTAGGAGATGGACTTTGGGATGATTGAGCCTGATTTCCGAAATGAAATGCTCCAGCTTCTTTACGTTTTGTCTTTTCCCTGGGGCTGTCTGGTGAATGTACAAAATTAGGAACAATACATTTCTCTTTATGGAATTGGGGCTCCAATTTTTAATTTCCAGGCAGGATGTCCAGTAGAATGCTCAGAGGCCGCGAGGTCCCAACGGGATGATAAAAAAAAATAGACCGACCACACATTGCGTGGCTCTTGGTGAACTGCATAGTGGCAGGAGAGAAAAACTCATAATAGCCTTCAAGCGGGGGTTCCACATCACGCCACGATTCCTGGATACATATAATGTCATCGGATGTTACAAAAACATGGCATCAAAGTCTGTTAGGAGATTTTAAAGGCCAGCCACATTCCAGGATATTAGAGATATAGATTTGGCCTCATTTCTTGGGTTTGGGGTTAGACTGGTGTGTCTTTTAAGTGCAAGTCAGTTGGATGATGGTCTGGTCAAGGTGGCAGCGATCCACCTCAAATCCTCCTGAGGTTTTACTGCTGGTGGAATAGCGAACTTGCAGCTCAGAATTGTTACAGACTAAGATTCCATGTGCAATATTTCACCCAGCATTTCCTAACTTTTTCTTCTAGCATAGGTGGTGCAGGAGTACTGTCATCGATCGAATTCAGAAATAAGTAGTGGTTCAGAGACACCGAACAATCCGACAGATCTATTCTTTTTATTTCTATTGAAAAAAAAAGTGCCAAAACAGGAATATCAGTGAGTACTACATCTCAAGACCACAAATTGATGTGTTATTAAGGAGACATGCAAGATGCTTGCATTCTAGTAAAACTACATCCTGTACCTACAGGTGTACGAGATGAGCATCAAATAGTTATAGAACACATGGTTCCTCATAATGGTTATCAGGTAATATAGAATATGTCTCTGTTTCAAGATCAACAATCAACACTGTTGGTTCATGCTTCTGCCTTTTAGTTTGAAGCTGGAACTATGTACTTTCTCCATGTGCATACCAGTGGTCTCCTCTTTGTAGAGTATCAGAAAATATTTGTATACTTGTACTTTGACTTCTGGATAATTAAGGCACATTTTTGTCAGAAAGTACTGCATGTCCAGCAGGTGACAGCTTTTATACTCCATAATCTGAAGCTCCAGACAAATGATAGGAATTCAACAGCTTGTCAATTCAACAGTCCGTGTTTTAGGGTGGCTCTTGACGCACAGGTCATCCAAGCATATCATCTGAGAACAGACTGTCTTCTATGGATTGAAAATGCCTTTAATTTCAGACAGTCATCTCTTAGATTCTGGACACTATGGCATCATGTATATATTCATCATCCAGATGTAAAAACTTCAGATTAGACCCCTTTATTTGAGACTAGAAGACCAGTGGTTGAGAGTATAAGGACTGTTTGAACAGATCCCACACAGCTCTTCTGTCAGTGCTTTGATAGTTGGAAGAGAAATATGTTGTACAAATATCTTCCCCTTTAATTGATTGTGACCGATCCCTTAATAAACGGTTGTGGTGCTCACCTAGGACAGTGATGAGTGCAGAGGAAGTTGTATGTCATAGCTATAAATGTCTTGGAGTTGAGAGCAGTGTATATAGCTGTGCAGTTGCTCTTGTCATCTATAATGTTGGAGCCCATTTTGATTCAAATAATACCACCCTAGTGCATTATCTAAGCAAGCTGGGTTACAACATTAAAGTTATTTTGGAAAGAGGTGTAAAGCATTTGATTCTGTCTTCTGTCTTGAGACTGCAAATGACCACAGTTCGCCTGCTGGGCCTTTACAAGAGACCTTTGAGCTAAGCAGTCCCCTTTTAGGAGTGCTAGTGGTTGATAAATGTCAAAGTTTTTGTAGAGGTCTTCTCTGAATGGGGAGCGTTGAAGGAGGATTTGTTTGCGACAATAAACAAGCACACATTCTAAGTCTTAACATCCTGATTCCCAGAGCCCAACTCAGAAGGTAATTCCCTTTTGACAGACTGCGAGGGATATACGTTCAGACCTTTACTCCAGTACGCATTATGCTAAATGCAGAGTTTTAAATTTGATTCTGTATTCCACCGGCAGCCAATGAAGAGCCGTCAGTGCCGGCTTGATATAATCCTCACTCCATGGAGGCATACTTATTCTGTCTACCTTGTTCTATAACCTTTTTTAGTCTACAGTTAATATCCTTGATGGAGAGCTTAGGTTACGAGAATGCATCTTCTCTGAAATCATCCAGTGGTCTCCAGCAGTTCCACTGACAAAAGCAGCTGTTGGCTTTTATTAGTGTACACTATTAAAATGGATTTACAAGTTCACCAAAGAAAAAGTGTTTTTATTTTAACTCCTCTCTTATCCCAGCTCTTGAGGAGGGCCCTGATAGTCATAGTATACATTTTAGTTGGATTGTCTTTTCTGGTTATTCAGAAGGAACCTCACAAACTGTCCCTGCTACCACATAATCCAAGTGCATACAATATTTGTAGGTTTTTCTTTTGGACCATTCCCACTCTATTATTACTTAAGCTATTTAGTAATAACCCACACCCAATGAAGGCCAGTCTACCTTCAGATCTATGAAGTTTCTAAACATAGTTTACAAACAAAAGAATCATTTTCAGGGACTTCAGTGTCTCCATGCGTACTTTCACCAGTGGTGCCTCAAATGTATAGAACCAACAGATATTCAATTTAAATTGCTTAAACTAGAGCTAAAATGGCAATTTGATGAGGAACTTGCTGGAATCTCTTTCTTGTACTTCAGTACTGAGTGATAGGTTGAAAATCTCACATTTGTTCATGTTTACTTTAAAGCCTGAGACCAAGCCATATTGGTGGACCTCTTTCACCAGGACAGGAACTGAGGCGACTGGGATATCGTCTGAGACCAATACTTATGCAGCTAACATTGGCGGTTTGTCTAGAGTGCATCCGTTATCAGTTCCATGAAATTTGTTGATATCCCTCACATTCATCTGAAAACATTTCATGCTAAGGACAAAGAGGAGAGTTGAACGGGGCAGCCCTGCTTAGTTTTCCACTAACGCTCCAAAGTTGTAAATTGAAGCATTTAGGATTTTCCTCTCTGTGATAAAACACTACCCTAAGGCATATTGTTGCTAGATCATAATGCAGAATGAGTTAATTCCATTTAATATCAACCCACTCTGTGAAATGATCAGTCTGTGTGGCTAGTATCCGTTCTTGTGGGTACTTTTTATGCTAACTGAGTTAACCTTCGTGGGTGGAATACTCGAATTTATCTTACCCACTTCTAACTACTTGGGGGCCACACCCCACTCCAGCTTTTTTTTTTTTTGCCCACGATGCCACCTTAGACAGGAATCAGCTACGTGCAAATTTGCTTCTGCTCCAATATGAATATTCCATTGTGAACTGCCAAACAAGAACACAGGCAACCCTAGAATGGTATCAGCCTAGTTTGGTGTAGTCCATGAGGTACAGATTAACTCCTTTGACACAGTGATTACAGGACCCAAATCTGGGCATACCCCTCTATTAGGGTGTAGCACTGAGGAATGCAAAAAATGGGTGGAAAGCTTGAAATATTGTCAGGACATTATCCCAGACCATCATTTGTTTGCCCGTCATGCCACGTTTCTTCCTTTATGTTGTTCATTATTGGCTGTTCTTTTAAAAAACTAAGTTGTTGTGGTGCTATTAACTTGGAAAGTAAATTCTCTATCATGTTGGCCAGTTTTGTGGTGACCATAGTAGTTTCAAAGTTAATGTAATTGGTCAAGAATATAAAGGGTTGGGGAATTATCCTGTCTCGGTATTACAGTATCTTCTGCATTCGAAATGCTTAGAGATAAGTCTGCTGCAGCTAGCGTATTGTAAACCGATTCCGGCAAAAGACTTTGGTAGGCTTAAGGGCCTTGATGCCTTCCTTAATCGCTTACATTTCTGTTTGCTTTTTCCTGCTTGGGCAGCTGTGATTTTGTTGTCTTGTGGATAGTCAAAGAGGGCAGATACTGTTGTTGCCCTTTCTTTGAAGTTCAATTTGTTGAAAATATCACTGAATATTTCTTCTACTACTCTGATGTAATGCTGTCCCAAATTTAAATGTGGCATAAACCTCCCAAGTAACACTGAATGGTAGATTGGTGAAGGTTGATTGCAACAGGCTATGGCATATTTTCCTTCGAATTCTGGTAGACAATCTAAATGGATATTTTTAAAATGTGTCTGAGAGTATACCTTTACTTAAAATATTCTCAGTTGTGTATAGTAACTGATTTTTTCGATGGTTCATCTCTTTAATCTTGGGACCAATATGGTTATAAATGTTGTAATATGTCCTTATCCACAAACGCTGATCTATGTGGATACCTCAAGTTATTGAAGCAAATGCTATTCTGCTAGTGCCCTCTAGGTTGAAGGTGACGTTTCAGGGCAGGCTTCTATTCTACTTCACAGAACAAGTTGCTTTGGAAGGCAATTTCTTTCGGCAAAATTGGGCAGAAACCTCTAATCTGTGCACCAGAATTTTTCATCGACCAGAGCCAGGAATCACACACTAGTGGAGACATAGAAAAACCTTTGATGTCAAGTTTGGGATCACTGATTACCAACTTCCTTCGTCAGGTTCTGGAACAGGACGCTGTAAGTTCTATATCCCGCCGACAAAAGCTGTCTTGAAACTACTTTGAAGGAAGGTGACACCAGGCTGCTGAGAAAGGATGGTGTAGGCACCCTTGCACAAAGTAAAGACTGCCTAAAAAGGAGGGCCTCAAGGAGCTGTGTAGGGCAGACTGTAGTTAGCCTGCTGTTGCCCATGGATGGATCCATGGAAGGAACTCCACTGCCAGGCATGTGGTGAAGTATTGTGACCCTGGTCCTGATCCTTTCACTGTGCGAGCGGAAGAGCGGTAACTTGCTCCATGTGCTTGCGCGACTGTTGGGCACTCATGATCTCCCTGTTCCAGTCTGTGGTGCAGTGTGAACCGCAACTTGCCACTGTTTGCCCCCTGAACACCCAGAATTGATAAAGTGCCTGTGAGGATGTGATGCTATGAAGTTTCATAAGCATGTTCTGTGGCTTTTTTCCTCCAAGAATAAGGGTCGCCTTTGGCAGCTGCTACATTGAATCACTTTCACTTTTAACAGCTCTTCTCAACAGGAAGCTATCTACTGTGACTTGGTATGGGCTATTCATTTGATTAGGTACGTCTATGTCTATGTGTGGGTATTTATAGAGCGCACTGTTACTCCAAGGAGTGTCCTGGGGCTAAAAGCTGAAAGGGAAGCAGCGGGGAAAGAAAGGTTATTCGCATGAGTAGAGCCAGGTTTTCAGTTTCTTTTGGAAGAAAGGTGTCTATTCAACGTTTCTTAAATAGAAGGGCATTTTGTTCCAGAGGGCAGGTCCAAGGTAAGAGAGAGCCTTGCCCCCTGTCCTCGACTTCCTAACTCGGGGGGGGTGTTAGCTAACAGCAAGTTGGAGTAACGGAGAGTTCTTCGTGGGGTATAAAATGATATCTTGCGTTTGAGGTACTCTGGTCCTGTCCTATACATGGCTTTCTGGGTAATGAGCAAGGTCTTAAAGATTACTCTTTTCCTTACAGGGAGCCAATGAAGGCTCCTCAGAAGGTGGGACACATGCGCATTCCGGGGAAGCTCAAAGATGGTACGGGCTGCTGCATTCTGGACAAGCTGAAGCCGGTCCAGCAAATAACTAGGCATGCCCAGATAGAGACCATTCCCGTAATCCAGCCGGGATATAATCAGGGCTTGAATCACCTGTTGTCTGGTAGCTCTCGACAGAAAAAATAGACATTTCCGCAAGAGACGTAACAGGATAAAGCAGGTGCCTACCACAGCATTGACTTGGGCGCGGAATAGCAACTGGTTGTCCACTATGAACCCCAGATTTTTCTCTGCCGAATTGTTGTTGGCCATGGGAGCCGGCGTGTCTGCTGGCCAGAAGACCTGCAGTGGTGTCTCGGCGCCCTTGCTGAAGAAGAGTAACTCTGTCTTCCCTGCGTTACATTTCAGCTGATTCACAGCCAGCCACCTGAAAACCGCTGAAAGGCACGCACTGATTGACAAACCAGGACAGGGCTCGTTCTTCCATGTAAACAACAGCTGTGTGTCATCAGCATAGGACACAATTTTGGCCCCCAGCGACTCCGCCAACGCGGGTTGGGGTATGAGGTAGATGTTAAACGAGGTCGGACTCAAGGCCGAACCCTGCGGGACCCCAATCTTCAACTGATGCGAGGTGGCAGAGTAGGGATGGCACCAGACCTCCTGCCCCGTCCCCTCAAGAAATGATGCCAGCCATTTCCAGGCCTGACCCCTGATGCCAATTGAATGGAGCCGAGACAGGAGCATCCGGTGCGAAACCGTATCGAAAGCGGCCGATAGGTCCAACAAGACCAGCAGCGATCTCTCGCCTTTCTCCAGGCTCAGCCGAATGGAGTCGACCACCTCCAAAAGGGCGGTTTCCGTACTGTGGTTTGGTCGAAAGCCTGACTGGCTCAGGTGAAGTAGGCAGTTCATTTCGAGAAAGGAAGATAGCTGCTGATTCACATGTTTCTCCAGGAGCTTTGAGAAGTCCGGGAGAAGGGAGATAGGTCTATAGTTGGCAGGGTCCAATGAATTGGCCTGGGCCTTTTTTAACAATGGAATAACCTTTGCCTGTTTCCATTTAGTAGGAACCGTAGCAGATGAAAGGGAGGAGTTTAATAACTGGTTCATAGATGGATTTATGGCCTCTGCTCCCAGGACCAGAATAGAAGCGGGGGCAGGGTCCATCAGAGAACCAGATTTAAGGTCTTTTAAGGCCCTCAGAGAATCTTCCAGGGAGATAGGGTCAAAAAAGGTCAAAGAACAAATTTCCGTAAGGGGCGGTAGGTAGTGGTTAAGTGTCCCTGATCATTGCCCACTTCTAAGGCAGGGCCTGATGTAACATCTCCCATCATAGGTGGAGGGAGGCTGGCCTGGATGGAAACTATTTTTTCTTGGAAGAATGAGGCGAGCGTCTCGTACCACTCCTCAGAGGGCGGTTTCTCATTGGAACCAACTTTGGGCGCGGAGAAGGACTTAACAATTTTGAAAATTTCTCTAGAATGATTGCCTGCCCTTAGGATTTGGCCTCAAAATAGGCTTTTTTTGCTAATTTAATTTCTTCATAATGGCTTCCGAGCACTCATTTGTAATCTGCTTTGGCTGCTGGACAGTAGTTCATTCTCCATAATCTCTCTTTACGTTTATATGCTAATTTAGATTCTTTTAGAGATGAGGTGAACCACGGGCTAGGCACTTTTGACCGCTGCTGTTTAGTACTACTTTCTGGAGCCAGAGCTAACGTGTACGTGGTGCTCCAGAGGCTGACTGACTGTTAGAATCCAGGTGGCTGTCAGAGCTTCAGCAGTTGCCAAGAAAAGGACCGTTCCATAAGGATTTTCGCCAGGCATTTGTTGAGTGCCGTACTTGGTCAGCCTATTGGAGGTGGACCAGGAATACCTGCTATTTTCTCTACCCCCTACCACCTCCAGATTAATGAATTGATGGAACAGTTCAATAAGACCCTCAAAAGCTCCTGTATAGCTAGTGTTAGGACCAAGAATTTAGTGCCAGCAAGTGACTAGTAACCACAGAAGTACACAGGAACTTTCTGTTGTTGATAGCACATGTTACCTTTAGCTGGGTATACTGGGCATCAAAAAGACAATGGACAGGTAATAGCTTTTGTTTACTGGGCATGTATGAGCCAAGATGTAGAGGGGTCTGGCAGAACCTGTCCAGCTTGTCCGGTGAATGGCAAACCTGGAGCCCAAACCAAGGCACAGTTGGAGCCCCCTACCATTGGGTGGTGTACCGTGTGAAAGGTGTAATTGATACAGGTCATCCCCCCTGCCTCTAGGGTGATACCCCATAGGAATACTACTGCTATGATGGTGTCTAGGGCCCTCCTTGGGATCTTCTCCAGTGTCAAATTTCCTCAGAGTATGGCATCCGACGGAGGAACCAATTTCATCTTACACATCCTATTCTGGTCTGAGTGAGAGAAGACCATGTCTGGACGCGGCAAAGGAGGAAAGGATCTCGGCAAAGGGGTGCCAAGAGGCATAGGATGGTACTTTGTGACACCATCCAGGGCTTCACCAAGCCTTCCATTCACTGCTTAGCGCGTCTTGGATGAGTCAAGAGCTTCTCTGGCCTCATCTATGAGTAGACCTGTGGTGTGGTCAAGGTCTTTCTGGAGAATGTGATCCGGGACGCCATCACCTACACTGAGCACGCCAATAGGAAGACCGTCACCCCCATGAATGTAGTTTACACTCTTAAACGTCCAGGGCGCGCACTCTATGGATTTTGGGCTAAATACTCTACGTACTCCCAACAAAACCTGAGGGTGATGTGGGAGCAAGCGGAATTACCTACTACTTCTCCACCGCCTAGCACCCACAGACTAATGAGAGTGTGTAGCGCTTCAGTGAGACCCTCAAGAGTCAACTTTATCTCCCATGAACGTCTCATTGTCTTCCTGTCCATAGTCCACTGACTTTGGTAAGAGAGGGCTTGGAAGTACCTGTGAGTCCCCTACTCAGGATGTGTTATGATGAGCCACATGAAGCTGATAGCTTAGCTCATCAATAAAGCAAAGACAAAATGCAATTTCAGGCTAGTCCAGAGCTGATGAGGAGTGCTATGACTAGAAGGCAATGCTAACTGGGTACCAGGAAAGTTAGGAAATATGGTACTGAAACAAATTTTCCCTCATGGACAAGCGGACTGGCCCCTTCAAGGTGATCCTAAAGGTCTCTGACATCAGTTGCCCGGGTGAGATAGATGCCACTCAGGAACCCCAGCTAATTTTCAATTTGAACTGGCTTCAACCCTTCTTCTGCAAGAAGAGGCCGAAGAGAAGAGTGATTCCTTTCCAGACCAGTTGCACAGTGATGAAAAAGATTGCTCTGTAGACAGGGTGAATTCAGCCCTGATCTGACGCCTGAACAGCAGATAGAATGTACTGAAATATTAGCGCTTTTCATCCAATTATTTTCACTCACCCCAAGGTTTGCTTGTGAAAATCAGTGACTACCTTTTTAGTGTACGACTACTGCACGGGGAAAGCAATCGCTGATTTTACTCCTAGAGCCTTTGGATGCGTAAGTCTATTGTTAACCATGATCTTCTGTGTTCCCACAACAGTATTAAATTCCCAGGAACAAATGCCCTGTACATTGATTTGGGCTGCAAATGATTTCTTGTTTCTTATTATATGCTTCATTGCGTTATGAGTTTCTAACCCACACCATCTGCTTGAGTAAGTGTTAAACTGCTTGGACTGCTCCACATAGCTACCCTGTGGGTCAAGTATGGTTACACCTCAGGAAAATGATGGTAAAAAGTTCTCATTTTTGCAGTCTGAGCCCAGTAACCTCTGGTTGCTCTAGCACTCCAGTGAAAATTCCCAAAGTGTGATTTCGTTTTTCAGAATTCATTCATCTCGTTTGAAAATTAATGTTTTTTTGTATCTGGATGGGCCAAAACAAAGTGCTGTTGTAAAGGCTTTTTTTGAAAGTCGATATGCTTCAGGAGCCTCATCAGGCCATGGAAAAAGTCCTCTTAGTTATGGGAGAGCTCCTTTAGAAAATTGGCCTACAAAACTGTGAGTACAATTTGAGAAAAACTGCACATCCTATACCTTTTGTGGAGTTGCCAGCCATTTGTTGCATGATCCTTATGTCAGTTAATGTCTGGTCGGAAGTAGTTGGTTGTGACTCATCTGAGTTAAAGTATCCTTTATATTGTCACATAAACCTCGAAAAAAACAGCTCAACCCTTTTTTTCTGTGACCATGTGTCTTCTGACACTAGATATAGAATGTGTTTAAAGTAAGTGGCCAGATCTTTATTCCCTTGTCGCAACTCAAGTATGGCATGGTGATGCTTCTCCTATTTAAGAGTTTTTCCAATTCTTTCCTAAAGGTTGACCAATTATACAATGTTGCATCATTATCTTTAACTAAAAATACCGCCTAGCTTTTAGCATTCTTACTCAACAAAGACATCAGGAAAAATACCCTAGACTGAGCATGGGGAAATGTTGTGGTCAGACCATGAAATGACGTTGTACTAGTGTAAGAAACACTTGCACTTCCATTCGGTCACCAGAGAAATGCACTAGGGCTGCCAGCAGAGCTGCTGTCAGAACTCTTACTGATCTATTTGGTCAGTAATAGTGGGGGGTAGCAGTTTGTGAATCTCCAACCGTTGCACTATGTACTGGACTAGGAAATAGCACTGTTATTTGGGTTGCTTAAGGGCACAGGGTGTATCATGCGCAATGGGGTTAACCTAGACAGTTACCGCCCCATCCTATCATTAAGGATGCAGCCAGATGCTATTGCATCGTGACCATCATTTTTTACAAGTCATCTATTTAGTCCGTTCTGAGAATGGATTGCAATGGAGAAATTAAATTCAAGGGCTTGGTACTTTTAAGTTCAGATTCCTTGGAGTCAGTACCCTCAAAACGGGAGGGAATAAGCTCAGACAAATGGGAGCTCTCTGTGTTTCTGTCCGGAGTTCCACACCATGACCCCAAACATTCCAACTTGTTGCTATGCAATGAGCCTGTGACTATTGCAGGAAGAGGTACCTTGGCAAATGTGCCATCTACTCCCTGTAATTCCTGATCGCCAAAAACGATGGAACCCTACAGCCTATCCTAAATCTAAGGCCCTCAACCACTACATCCTGTTAAAGCATTTCAAAATGACCACCCTGCGGGATGTTACCTCACTGCTCTGCACAGGGGATCACATAGCGACCGTTGATGTGAAGGGTGCCCAGTTCCACAGCCTCATACATCCGGCACCGCACCACTAACAGTGCCTTTTGGTATTTGGTCAATGCTACAAGCTCTCCTTTTCATGGTCCTTATAACCCCCAGAGTGTTTACCAAATGTTTAGCATTGGTCGCCGTACATCTGCGCAGAAGCACCATTCACGGCTTTCCTTATTTGGATGATGAAAAAGGGCCACAAAGAATAAAGCCTTGCACATACTCCGGTAGCATTGTCCCTGTTACACAGGCAAGGGGTCTTGGCCACTGTGAAAATATCACATCTTGTGTCATAGCGAACCCAGCCATTTCTGGGGGCATGGTTAAATAACTTGACAGGGAACGCCAACCCAAATCGGGAGAGGATGGTGGCATTCCAAAGGCTGCTGTCTCTTTTTCAGATGTCCTACCACTTTATAGTGAGGACTGTAACAAAGTTGTTGGGGATGATAGCTTCATGTATAGTGATATCGCCACACGCAGGATTGCACATGCTCCACTACGTGGGTCTAGCGATGCAATGGTTACAAGCGGAGGGTCAATGGGAGGATCTAGTTTCCTTGCATAGAACAGCAAGAATTTGATGTTATACAGGCCTTTCTTGGACCCTGAGCTGCACGTGACCGTTACCATGGATGCTTTACTCATGAGGTAGGGAGCACATCTCAACCGCATATTGTATAGGGCACCTCTAGGGGGGGGGGGACATCAAGGCTGTCATATTAATTAGAGGAAGCTCACAGCAATTCAGTTGTCTCGCAAAGCATTTTACGCTCTCATTTGAGGCAAGACAGCCTTGATAAAGACAGATGACATAAGGATGTATTGCACCCAGAAGCATATTGGGGGGGGGGGGGGACTCATTCGCCCAAAATGTCAGCACAAAGCATATGGAATTGGGCTATTCTGAACTAGACTCCACTTGTAGTGGAGCCTTTTCCGGGGCTGGAAAATGATTTTGCGGACCTCATATGCAGAACAGACCAAGACCTTCAGTGCGAGGCAAATCCCCAAGTACTTATTAAGTATCCCGACAAATTGGGCACTCCCACAGTTGACCTATTCACCACCTGCAAAATGCCAGAGCTGCACCTTCAGGTACCCACAGTCCATGGGCAGCACACTATGGATGAATTGTAAGGATCTTTGTTAACTCTTTTCCTACACTGCCTCTGATTCCATGTTTTTTGAGGAAATTGAGGCATACATCTATAACCCTCATTCGAGTGGCTATTACTTGGTCTCGGGAGACTTGGTATTTAGTGCTCCTGGAGATGTCTTTGCATCCACACAAAAGAATACTGTTGTGGCCAGATCATCTTACTCAGCATTTGGGTCAGCTCAAACATCCAGACCTCATGCAACTAAATATGGCTATCTGGTATCTAAGGTCTTAGTTTGGTTACTTTAAGAGTGTATACAAATCCTGTGTGGCACACACAAGCCTGTTATGCTTCTAAGTGAAAGGGGTTGTGTTCACTATTGTTTTGGAAAGCAAATAGACCCTCTTAAAGTATCTGATGATATAATGTGCTATTTTACAGTAACAGAAGTGGGATTAGCATACACTTCTATTTATTTACGTTTAGCTGCAGTGGCATTTTACCTTCAAAATAGATAACATTTTCCTCTCTTTAAGATACCTGTGGTCAAGGCTGTTCAGAGGGTGATTACTCTAAGAACTTCAGCGCCACCCTAGAATCTAACCATCATTCTAACAAGGCTGATGTGTCCTCCTTTTGAACCACTAAACTTTTGCGGCATGCATTTTCTGTCTTGGAAGTTAACCTTCCTGGTTGGTATCACATCTCTGAGTAGAGTACGTCAGCTGCAAGCATTGACTGTGGGGGAAGCATTTATACAGGTACACAGAGATAGATTGGTATCAAATCAAAGGTTCTCCACTTTTCATGTCAACCAAACAATTAATTTGCTTTTCTTATTTCCGCACCCAGACACTGGCAGAAATGCCACTACACATGATTTATGTTAGGAGGACACTTGTGAACTACATAAACAGGACTAAATCCATTCAGAAAACACTGTTTGTTGGCTTTGCCATGCTTTACTTAGGAAACTCTATTTCAAAGAGAAGTACTGCTGCATGGATTGTCAAACTCATTCAAACATGTTACGCAAAGGCTAAACGTATATATCTGATAGACTTTTAGCTGCAAATTCCTTACCTTAGAATATTTGCCAGGTGTCAGACTGGATCCAGAAATTGTTTGTGAGTAGTACCTCTGCACGCTCGGCGTCCGCGCCACAACTGACGTGCACAGTGCCTGACGTCAGTCTTTTCTTTCCGCACCAGCGCAGATCCTGGAGAAGAGCTACTCCCCCACTATTTTTTGACTGACCCTTTTTTCGACTTTTTGTCAAGAGTTTTTCAAGACTTTGTCTCCTCCTGCATCGAGGATGTCTGCTAGGAAGGCTGGTTTCAAGCCATATAGTGCCTGTCACTGATTTGGTGTACCTCTGGTGCTTGAAGCGCTACTACGACGCTAAGACCTGCGTCGATTGCTGCGCCATGCACCCCAAGGCCTTGAGAGAGCAGTCCCTCAAGCTCCTCGATGTGCGACGATCTCGGACGAAGATCTCGGTCAAGAGGAAGGTCCTGAGATCGGTCGAGGAGCCATTCCAAGTGCTCTTAGTCGAGGTTGTCGGGAAAATCAGGTAAGTCCTACCAGTACAAGAAGAGTAAGAAGTCGAAGAGATCTTCGCCATGCCCATTAAAGTCATCCCACGAGATGAGGAAACGTGGAGCACTCGAGGCTTAGCTCTCTGGTGGAGCCTGCACCTTGTCCATCTCTGTGCCTCCCAGGGTTTCCAGTAGCCGGAGCAACCCCCACCCAGTTACACTAATTTTATGAGGCCATGCACCTCAGATCTGGGCGTCCCCGCTGGAGCGCCTTCAGGCCCCATGGGCGTGGGAGGGGCCCCTACTGGTTTACCTTACTGTACCCTCGGTGGCAGTCAAGACAAACGTCTTGACGGAGGTGCTTCAACCGGGAGTTGCCCCCACAGAACCATTACTTCCGTTTTATGAAGCCCTTGCAGATGTCCTGTTCAGGGCCTGGTCCAGGCCTGGCACAATGGCTTCTGTGCATAGGACAATTACACCGCCATCGCCCTCCCCAGGGGACCCCAGTTTGCTCACCCAGCACCCCACCCCACAAAGCTTGATGGCCCAGGCCTCCACCTCCAAAATTAACCCTGGTGCATTCCCTACCTCTCCACCAGACAGGGAATCCAAAAGACTGGATACTTTTGGAAAGAGGATGTTCTCTTCTGCCAGCCTGCCATTGCGGTGGGTGAACACCACATGCCTCTTGGTCCAATACTCCTATACTTTCTGGGACTCTGTTGCGCAAGTGCTTCTCAGGGTCTCGGATGAGGCCCGAGCCACACACTTTCACAATTGCTGATGGGAGGGGCGTGGCCAAGTTCACCATCCGATGTGGACTGGATGCGACCACTGGGCATAGCAATTTCACAGTCTGTGTCCTTTAGGTGCCATGCCTGGCCGAGAACCACTGGCTTTTTGGGGAATGTCCAAGCCTCACTCATGGACATGCCCTTTGATGGCTCTCAGTTGTTCAGAGAGAAGGCGGACTCGGAGCTTGTGTGTTTCATGGATAGCAGAGCTACGGGCAAGTCTTTGGCCTTTCCGTGGCTCCATGCCAACCCCAGTCCTCCTGCTTCTTTCGTGGCCACGGGACTGGCTTCCAACCACCTGTTTACATGCCCAGCCACCCTGGCCATCAATCCTCACAATCTTTTCGTGGCCGAAGACGCGGTTCTCACAGACCACGTGGGAGAGGTGGAGATCAGAGCACTCTGGTCTCCGTAGGAAGCCGGGCTCCGTATCAACCTGTTGGTGCGCCAGGCGATACGACTGGCATTGAAGGCCTTCATTCCTTCAATCAGGGGAAGGCTGGATCAGATGTTCACAGACAACACTGCCATGTGCTATTGCAACAAACAGGGCAGTTTGGTGTTGTAGACCCTTTGTCAAGAGGCTCTGTGCCTTTACACCTGGCTGGAACACCAAGGCATATCCCTAGTGGTTCAGTATCTGGCGGGCTCCCTGAACAACAGGGCAGATGAACTCAGCCGTCGATGCCCAGGGGAGCACAAATGACATCTCCATCCTGGGGTGGCGCAAGGTCTATTCCAAGAATGGGGAGAGCCTTGGGTCCCGTGCTCTCCATGCCACTGGAATCAAGCTATCCTGGCTGAAGAGGGGTGAAACCCCGAAACCGGTCCTAGGATGCTGGTTTCCAGTCCAGGGAGGACCTGGCTTGGCAGTTCGGGCTGGACTGTTCCCATGAGGCACAGGGTCAAGACTGATTTGCATATGGCTGGGTTCAAACTGGAATGGCATGGTGAGCAAAAAAACGATGGATTTAGGCCCAGATCTCTGTACTGGGGTGAATGTATGACATTGTTCTGCATTCTGTCCATCAACTGTTGTTTTTGCTTTTACCATCTACCCAGACAAGCTGGTTCTTCGGACCAGAGCCTCCTTCCTACCGAAGATGATCACTCCCTTTTATGTAGACCAGTCCATCACTCTGCCTACCTCTTAAGCTCTGTCTCACCCCTCTAAGAAGAGGAGAGACTCCATTGCCTGGACCCAAAAAGAGCATTCTTGTTGTACCTTGACCGCACAAAAGAGTTCCAGGTGGGCGATCATCTCTTTGTGGGGTATGTCGGTGCCAAAAAAAGAAAGGTGGTCCAGAAATGAACCATCTCATGATGGAAAGTGCTCTGCATCAAAATCTGCTAGGCATTGGCCAGAAAGCAACCTCCTTAATGTTTGCAAGCTTATTCTACCATAGCCAAGGCTGCGACCACTGTGGTAGCTCGCGAAGTACCTGCCCTGGATATCCGTCAGACAGCAACGTGGGCTTCTCTGCGCATGCTTATGAAGCACTACCTCCTTGACAGTTCGGTCCATTTAGACGGGCATTTTCCCTGTTTGGTCCTACAGTACTTACTAGTGTAATCTGTCTTGCTGCCCCACCTCCGGGGAGGTATTGCTTGGGTATCTATTCTAAGGTAAGGAATCTGTGGCTAGATGCCGCTATCAGATTAACAAGTAACTTACCTTCGGTAACTCCTTATCTGGTACAGACTCTATCTAGGAGCAGATTCCTTACCGACCCACCTATCCCTCCCACTCCGAACAGATTCAGAGTAAAGAGATGCTCCCCTTTCAAGGGCCCAAATTTGATACATCAATGGTCAGTGTTATTCATGGCTCCGAGTGGAAAGTCGCTAAGAAAAACTGATGTTGGCACGCTAGTGTGGTGCCTATATAGGTACTACACACATCACTCCCGGCGTAAACAACGCCACACGGAGCTGAACGACGCCACCTACATGCGCACAGGAGTACTGCTCATGAAAAATTTCCGGTTCCTGTCTGACGCCTGGGAGTATTCACAGGTAAGGAATCTGCCGCTAGATAGTCTCTACCAGATAAGGCGTTACCGAAGGTACGTAACTTGTTCTATATGTAACACCTAGATCACATTCAGCTTACTAGATGGCAGCTACTACGACCTTCTTAGTAAACATACCCCTAGCAGATATTTATAAGGCTGCTACATGGTCAGCCCCATACACATTCATCTAACACTACTGTATGGATATTGAAGTACATCAGGAGGCCTTGTTGGCCAAACCATTTTAAGAACTTTGTTCCAGACATCGGTATCATCTGCTCGCTTAGGGGCTGAAACTGCATTAGTCCATGCGGAGCATTTGTATCCACGGGAACACATGTTACAAGCAGAAAATGTTACTTATCTAGTAACCATCTGTTGGTAGCTTGTAGTGCAGTAGATTTACAAGCACTTTTCCACCTCCCTACATTTTGAGGTTTCTCTCAACTCTTTCACAATGCTCTGTCTTTCACAAATACACTCCACTGACATAACTCACCTGCTTGGGGTGAGGAATATTCTGAATTGGATTCTTGGTGCATTGTGGGCTGAAAACAACCTGCAAATGTTTGTGTTAACACTAGATGGCAGGAATATGCAGAGCATATGAATCTACAGTACTACAGGCTAGGAAAAGATGGTTACAAGGTAAGTAACATTTTCCTTGCCCGCAATAGCTAATCTAATTTGAGAGTTAGCTATCATTAACCTCTAGACGGGGCAAGAGCTAATGTTTTGTCAATAGGGCTAATGTTTTGCCAATTACTTTTTTTTTTCAGGTTGCTTAAATCTGTTCATCATAACCCTGTGAAGTTCGGAGTTCAGGAAGATAAATTGAAACCATTTGAGAAGCTTCTTTTAAAATTAGAAGGACAGTTACTCGATGGGATGATATTCCAGGTACACAATGCTAGCATATAACATGTATATTGTGTAAGATAATACTGTGACCTCTAAAACAAATTTCTTCAGTACATGAGTTTTTGTGAAGCATATGGGGGAGTGGTCTTAGTGCTTTAATTGTGTATTTACATTTATCAGCATACTGTGTACAACCTATGTAGCAACAACATGTTGCTACACCCTGCTCTTTTTCAGTGTGTTTTAGAAACATCATCTTAAATAGCAAAATAACATTGATTGTTAAATATAATGCTTTCTCCATCCAAAATGGTTCCTAAGGTGATACGATTCCTTTGTATGCCATTTTGTCCATGACTGCCATATCCTGTGATGAGGTGCAAGATTATATTTGGTGTCAAGTAATCCAGAGTATCAGACCGAAGGCTCAGCCGTATGCATGACCATGACTCCTTAGTGTAGGAATAATTATTTAGAATCATTAGCTTGCTCACCATTGAGAAGAGCTGAGCAATCCTAATGCTAGGATATAAATACAAATTGTTGGTGTCTTACTCTTTTTGTAAGAGATATGCCACCTGAATAGGTGGGCATTCCTCCTAACCAGGTCCTCAGCAGGTCCATGCAACACTAGAGGTAGCACACCTAATGGGTCTGCTATGAAAATGTCTGGTTTGACTTTTTTTTTGCCTGAAACTGGATGTTCAGCAGATGATTACTGGTGTACTTTGGTCAGAATTTTGGGACTAATGATTACGTGGTGCTACAGCACACAGATGACAGTTTGTTGTGTTGGACTAGATTAGAGGAAGTCCCTGCATTTTCCAAAGTCTAGGTGAACTTTTGATTAGAAACTAAACCAGTGAGCTCAAGCCCGAGACTGACTCTAGCAGCTTTACTGTGCTTGGTAAATTTAGTGTGTGCCCAACCGTTTTTCTCACTGTCAGTGAGAGCCTGGTCGATTAATCCCTCTTATGTAAAGTTTTGGTATTAAGTAAAACCCGGAGCCTTGCACTGACATAACATGTGTATGTCGATGGTGTGTGTATGTACAGTTTGTTCCAGTTCCTTCATGAACAAGGAAATGGGTTATGTCCACAGTACATGGAGGACTGCTGTATGACCAGGGCTGTTGTCTCCCAGAGGTGTGGGGACATCACCAGAAGTCTGCCACTTGGTGGAGAAGCTAAAGGCCTGCCTTCGCACCTGGAAGCCTGTCTGCCTGCTAAGAGAAGGAAGAGTGTGCCTGACCCTGCAGGTGGAGATACTGTCCAGTAGGAGAAGCCCAGAGTGTTTCGAGGGTTTGAGGCACCCAGAAGTAGCTGACTGCTAAGAGGAAGAGAAGCCAGTCCTAACCCAAAGTCTTCAGGGTTCCCCTGTCCCGTGTTGCAGCTCGCACAGTGAGCTGTCTAAAGAAATATTCACCAGTTTGTCATTTTGCAGCCCAGTTTTCCAGCAATCAACTCTGAGGGCCTACTGCTTCCTATGCCGCCAAAGGTGCTTACTCGAGAGGGGCCGTTTCATCAGCTTCCAGAGGTTCAACTTCTGAAGCTGAGCACCTAGCACCACCGCCCTTCAGGGCTGCAACTGCCAGACTAACATTTTCTTGTGTTAGATGGAAGGCCTTGACTACTGACAAGTCTACCAAGCACGTTGCTAAGCTCGCATGATCCTGAAGGAGGCTAGACAGCCGTCTATGGTCTCCTGCCCCCGCCCGAAGCTCAAAAGTATGAAGATACTGATTGCATTGTCCCACTCTGTGACTCACCACTGTCACTGAGCAGGTAACACGTAGTACTGTGTCTGCACGAACCGGGAGACTGTCTGAACGCCTGCAGAAGGAAGCTGTTGCTGCTAACGATAACTTTCACCAGCATGGACTTATTTGGCAAAAAGACAATTGAACTGACTTACGGGGCAGTCTTTGCGGTGATTGCTAGTGTTCTGCACGTTTGTCTAGCCTATGCCTGTACTCATATCTTTGCTTGAGTCACATGAGAGTGAGACATAGGAAGGAAGCGGGCACTATAGGGATATCTTACCTGGCCCAATTTGCAGAGCCATAGTAGGATGGACCTAGGACACCAGTGGCAAATGGCCACCACCACCATGGTTATGGTCCAGTTGTCCCCGTCTTCTCCCTTTACCCCCACCCATCCCCCCACCCCCAAATGGGGTCTGAGAGCCCTCAATTCATATAGTCTTCTGTGGATATTTCTTCAGTGTGACATAGGCTGTCAAGAGATCATCTTCTTCCGGAAGTACAAAGTCTTCTGCAAAAGAGGGCACTAGAAAAATAACGTTTGAGAACTATGGAATCCATGCACTGTACATATTTTCTGCTGTGCAAAGAAAAATGATACAGTCCTATTTCAGACAAAAGAAAGAAAAACCACATTATAGCAGAGAAATATTTAAAAGAATGTCTTAACAAACCATAGCTCTCACTTGGTGCATTGACAGTCAGTGTTATATCGTGGTAATGGAAACAAATATATATATTTTTTTAATCCACCGAAAAACACTGAATAAGAGCCACCACGAGGAAGCCGTGATCAGTCTATTTATACCCAGGGGAGACTCTTCGGACCAATAACACTTGTTCTGACAACGCAGATAGGTGAGGCAGCGAGTGGAAATGGAGAACATCCCCTTTAAATTCTGCGCAAAGTGCTGTGCAAAGACCCGCATGAAATCTACAGCCTCTGTCTTTGAAAAGAACATAGCTCTGAGGGGTGCGAGGCCTGTGCAGAATTTCAGCCCAAGACGCTGAAGGTGAGAGAGGCAGTGTTAGGCGCACTTTGCCATGGTTAATACATAGAAGAAGCACCTCTCCCTAAAGGAGCTGCACCTGTCCAGTGACAACGAAGACTTTAGGGCGGAGGGTAGGTAGCTCAGGGTCGAGGTCCTGCCATAGCTAATGTTAGGTAAACTAGCATTGCATGAAGCCTACCTCCTCCCGTGCTGCCTGGAAAAAACTGAAAATTACTTAGACAAGTGTGTGTGTGTGTGTGTGTGTGTGTGTGTACACATGTGTGTGTGTACATGTGTGTGTGTGTGTACATGTGTGTGTGTACATGTGTGTGTACATGTGTGTGTACATGCCAGACATAGAAGTAAGATTGAAGGCTGTAGTACTACTTTTATGTCTGGCCTGTCCCGGTTTTTGCTTCTCAAAATCTGGTCACTCTAGCGACCACACACCGCAACTTCTGGGCTGCACTTTTGACGACACAGAGGGATGGACATTCCACTAAATGGTCGATGACACAGCCAACAACATAAAATAAATATAGAAGACACAAGCATTAAATGTCGTAACACTGCACAGCATGTGAATCTAGCAACAAAACTACTCCTATAGGTAAATAACCATTTCATTACTTGAGAAATAATCCCTTCAGAACTGGATTTTTTGTTTGGAATTGTGGCTACTGTTACACAACATTTGGAATGGAATCATCCAAGTGCAATCTTAACTTGAGGATGTCACTGAATGCTGCAGGCATGGTTTAGTGCATAATGATTCCTGGGCCTCAACTGTGGGCCTTGGAGTCAATTTCCACTAATATCAAGGTACCAACCTACTATGGCTCTGCAAACTGCCAATTACAACACTTTCCAAGCTTCACTCTAAGGGTGTGAAGGGCGAGAAATCACAGACTTCTCAGAACGGTGTTATGGAGGTGCTTAAGCTCAGAACTCAGCAATCAATCATTAACAACCCAATAAAGCAAATGTCTAGCCCAGTGCCTGGTTCTTTGTTTTCATATGGAAAGAAAGTACTGTATTACTCAATGCTGCTCAATACTACACACTACTTAAGCTGAAACAATTTAGTGTCTCTGGGTGCTATCTTTACAGGTGCTGTGAGCACCCCACCCTACTCCCTCACTGTCCCCCTTCTCTGTTCCGCTTCTAGTGGCCTACTCTAACTGTAGGAAATAATGGGAGTAGTGTGAAACTGGTAGAGGTGCACTTTAAATAACCCCCAAAACAGTATGTGTGCTCACCTTTAATTTCTTACCTACTGACTGGCGAAATCGGTTCTCACAGGTTGGCCTCGGCCTACTTGGGACACGGTTTGCGGGATGCATTAGAGGATTATGTTAAATCTCTTCCAAAGGTATTCGGTGTACTCCTAATTTCTGAAATATAAACTTCAACTGATCTAGATTAAAATACTTACGTCACACCAATGTCATCTGTAGGACTCAGAAAACACTTTTCTTAGACCAAGTACTAGTCCTTCGTATCGGGAAGTGTGAACAGACTCCTGTTAGGTGGGTATTTTTGCGATATACGAACACAGGGGATACATTTTATACATCCCTGTGTTCTGGAAGTACCACATGGAGCGATTGTTTTAAAATTTAGAAGTACTAATATTCTGAAGGGTACAGAAATATAGCGATATTAAGTCCTATATTGGTTTGATACAAGACTATGTTTCTGTTGGTTTTCAAAAGTTTATGATGAGATAATAATCCACAGGTCATACTGGTAACGTTCTTGGACCCAGCGGTAGGCTGAATGTAATTGTTGCATGTGTAGGTAGATGTGACCAGATAAATGTTATGAGTGTGATTTTTGTGTTCTGCAGATATTACGGTTAATATATCTTTCCTAGAACATGAAGAGCCTTGCACTCTTGTCTCAAATCCTGTGATAACCAGGAGTGCTCTTTAAGCATACATGGATTTTGTTTGTATTGAGGGGCAAAACGTTATGCAACATGAGTTTAGTATTTTTGTTAGTGTTACTGATTCATTTTTTTTATATAGTGTTTATAGATTTATGAGGCTATTGGTTCCTAAAGAAGGTCATGCTAGTAGACTTACCTCATATGCCTGATAAATGTATTCAGTTCGCTTTGTCTAAGGTGTATTTCAAGGGCGCAATAGGTAGTCTGTGAAGTGCTATGTGATTAAAATTAACATGTGTTGAATAAACCAGACGTTTAGAAAATAAATGGAAGGATATTGTTTTTATGATGATTAAAGTAAGCATTAAACACTTCATTTGTTGCATCAACTAAGGAATGATAAGAAATTAGACAAAACCGAGAGGGGGAGATCAGTGTGCATGGTGGCATTCAAGATTAAGTACCTGAATAATTTTGATGGACATTTTAAGGGCATAGAGGTGCTAGATTGGAATGTGTAACCATTATGGGACTTTGTTAAGGATTGAACTGTGATAAGGTCGGTTTGATTACAAAACAATCAATTGAGTGCTTGCAGAACGAGGTTCTAGAGTATCAGAGTTGATGACCAGCATCACTTGCATTGAAACAGATAAAGATTGTAAATAACTATGACATAACCAAACTTTGAAAGAAGAGAACTGAGCTGAGTGTGATGTGAGTGAAATAAGTAGAATATAGGAGGATAAATGAGAAAAGCAGAAGTGTGGGGAAATTTAAGTAAAATTGACGTGTGGAAGTTGGGTCCGAGTAAGTGAGAGATAGAAGTAGTGATGAAAGGAGAATCCAGTAACAGTAAAATACTAGTTTTTCCTTCTCTTGAAACAGTTTAGAGGCATATGGGGAGGTGGGATGTGCTCCTTGGGAGGAAAATACCAATAGACCATTGGATACACCTGTGAGGAGGGTGCCTCTGGTATCATGTACACTGTGACTGTGCCCATTTTAACTTCTCTTTCTATTGTATGCTGGTTTGCCAACTCTTTTATCTCTTTCTATTAGAGAGTGAGAAGTTTTAGACACATGCAGAAGTGTTTGCCTCATATCTGCCTCCTCTCTAGGCTGACATATTTTTGTTGTTTATATTATGATCACTGCCACATTCAGATGGACAGTTACAGTAGTCTGGTTTAAAAAAAAAAAAAAAACAGGAAGGTGTCCATCAATCATATCAAAAAGCACTATGTGGCTGATCTGATTCAGCAGATCCCCCTCCTCCCCTCTGACACTGTGAGAGGCTGGCTTAGAATATGGTGCTCACTTAAGTAAGTGTAGCACCCTGCACTGATCCAGAGAACCCTTATGGTGTTTTTAGTGGTCTTAGACAACCTTAGATAGATCTCTAAGTGGTAGGTGTGGAGAGTAACCTTCAGACTGTCCAGAAGGAGTGTAAAGCAGCTTGTTTCACCAATACTTAATCCTATGGTGAAGGTTAAGTGAAAAAGAATCACACAGTGTAGTTATAAAAATATGTATTTTAATACAAACACTCACTAACACATTTGTACTATCTCCTACCCGGAGATAGAAACACAATACACACAATATTTGGGAAACAGAGCACGTAAGTAGCACAAATACACAGTGTCTCCAGGGGGAGACCAAACCATATACTAAAATACTGGAATGCGAACCATGACACAAGTCAAGAATGGACCCAGAAGACGTAGAAGAACCAGGGACCCAAGGAACCACCCAAGGTGAGTATCTAGGAACCCCACAGAGGTTGTGTGCAGAGTGGGAACACGACTGTGTGCTCAATGTTAGTCAATAGGTAAGTCGCTGTTGCAATTTTAAAGAAGGACCCTTCCCAGCGGACCCTGAAGAAACCCCGTGGAAGATGGAAGGTTGGAGAGTCACCCCACCTGTGGATACCCCAGGAAAGAGGATACCTACATCAGGGAAGCCGAGTGCATAGGTGTCAAGTGACGTCGGAAACCGCCGTAATCTACAATGGAGGACTTCAGGAAAGATGCCGCTAGAGTAGAAGACGAAGGAGTCTGGTGGAACCCAAAGATGAATTCAAGATGAGAGGTACCTGCAAGCAGAGGGGACAGAGTCTATGCCACTCAGGAGTGACCAGGAAGCATGGAAGACCAATACCCACCGATGTTGGAGATGCAGGTGAGGCTGACGGTGCCCTTGAAGTTGCAGATGTGCGGACCTGGCGACGCTGTAGAAGACTAGGAGCCGTTCACGAGCTGTCCCACGCCGGATGTTGAGGGCCAAGGGGTCCGTGTCCGGCAGGGGCACCAACAAGTCTTGGCAGCGGCAAGCAACGCAGTCGACCAAAAAGGTTGTGTCGGGACCAGCCAGGTCCAAGTGACTCACCATGACCAAGTAAGTCATAGCAGGCCTGAGCAAGCAAGGGAGCTCACTGAAGCCAAAGAGGACCCTCAAGAGGACCCACGGGCCGAAGCCACAGGAGTCGCAAGAGGACCTTGAGCAGCTCACCAATGAAGAAGGCCCACGGTGCAGAGAAAGCGGTGAGGGTGAAGATCTTGGCTGCAGGAGTTGCTTGAGATTGGAGCTTCTTGGAGCCCGAAGATCTCTGGAGGAGAGGGTCAACAAGCCTTGGCAACGGCAAGTCGACGCAGTGCACAGGGGTTCTGTACCAGCGGTTCTGATGAGGGATACTGGCCTCAAACTCGGTATGAAGACAGTGCAGGGCTCGAGAGAGTTGCAGAACCACCACCTGTGTTGCTGAGCCTTTCGGAGTCCGTGGGAGCCCAGGATCAACAGACCGGTCAGCTGCGTTGCGGTGCCTGCAGATGCAAGGGAGGTTCCTTCGGGTGTCTTGGATGTCCACAGGCCTGGTGAAGAACCTGTATGGAGCACGGGCACAGACGTTGCAGAAGACCAGCAGGATGACGAGACCAGGAGCAGCAGGAAACTTCCCCGGTGCAGTCTTGGTTCCCAAAGCGAAGTCCAGAGTGTCCAGATGGTCGAAATTGAAGTGGTATGTAATCTGAATCTTGTCCCACGACGAATCTAGGGACCCACCCACAGGTATGCCCTTAAGTACCTTTAGGAAAGGGTTGGGATGATTCAGGGGTTCCTCCCAGAGGAGAGGCTGGACAGTGGGGAGGATACTCCCATGTCCTTTGTCCAGTTTCGCGCCGGAGCCAACGGTTCCCTGAACTGGTTTGAACTGGAGTATGCAAGGAGGGCACCAAATGTGCCCTTCAAGCAGTCTCAGTGACACTGGCAAGCGTCCCCACCCTGTCCCAATACACAAACCCTGTCTGGGAGGTGTCCCTGTGACAGGATACCTATTGTTCTGTTTTCCCCTGCTCAAGCTTGGCCCAGCAGCAGGAGGGCCGAAATGTGTTTCTGGCCGGCAGCAGCCCTAACTTGCTGTCCGGTTCTGGAAGACTGGTACCTGAGCACCGAGGGCCTCCCGGAGGAGCTTTACTGTGCATAGAATCAAACCTCCCTGGAATCATACCTCCAACACCGTTTACGGTGTGGGGGTATGATTCCAACATTTTTTATACCAAACATGACCGGGTTCGTTACAGCCAGTTTAGAAATAGTCATCGCGTAATGACGCATGGCCACTCTATATGTAGTTATGGCTGTTGCACTTACAACCCGGGATCATGGACTCCGAAGGTTGTAGGGGTGCACTGCTCATGAAGGGGCACCCTCACACTTAGGACCCCGCACCCTGCCTTTAGGATTGAAAGGCCTGTTGAGAGGGCAGATCGACCTCGGGTACCTTCGGAAACCCACCTCCTGTGTTGCTGAAATCTTCGGAGTCCTCAGGAGCTCGGGAGAAGCAAACTGGTCAGATGCGTCTTTGGCCCTTGCTTCTGCAGGGGAGTAACTCCTTTACTCCAAGGGAGATTCTTCAGCCGTCCAGCGTCGTGCAGACAGTCGAAGTACTTGGTTTCTTCTTGGTAGAATCTTGTCCAGGTAAAATCTAAAGTCCTGTAGCCAGGTAGCCCACTTTATACCCATGGGAAGGGGTTGGAAAGATTATAGGGACCCTCCTAGGGGAGGGGCAGGACAGAGGGGTGGCTACACCCATGTCCTTTGTCCAGTTTCGCGCCAGAGCAGGAGCCAATGGCTCCCAGAACTGGTTTGAGCTGGACTATGCACAGGGACACCAAATGTGCCCCCAGTGCAGACTTTCTGGCACTCTGAGTGCACCTACCCAGCCCCAATACACGAAACCCTGTCTGGGAGGTGGTCACACCTCCCTGTGACAGGATGCCTATTGTCATGCCTTCCTCTGCTCGAGCTTGGCTCAGCAGCAGGAGAGCAGAATCGTGTCTGTGGCTGGCAGCGTCCATTTTGTGCTGCCCAGGTCGAGAAAGCTGGTACCGGGTAGACCGGTAACCCACAGATGTCCCTCTAG
The DNA here is from genome assembly GCA_963921515.1 of Calotriton arnoldi. NCBI lineage: Eukaryota > Metazoa > Chordata > Amphibia > Caudata > Salamandridae > Calotriton > Calotriton arnoldi. The sequence goes on along the minus strand of CAWUFW010006849.1, from coordinate 779,466 downwards.
AAGGGTGTAATCATACCTCCCACACCAGTTACTGGTGTGGAGGTATGATTCCAAGGTGTTTGACACCAAACACGACATGTTTCTAAGCAGCCGTTTTAAAGCTAGCATTTACCGCGAGGTTATAATGCACTTAAACACATGTCTGGCTGCATCACAGACCACCCCGGAGAATGGTCTCCGAAGGCTGCAGAGGGGCTCTGCTCATGCAGGGGCACCCTCTCACGTAAAACCCAGCACCCTGCCTTCAGGATTGATAAGGCCTGCCATAGGGGTGACTGATAGGTTTTTAAGTGTAGTGATTTAGATAGATATAGTGAACCTATATCTTAAGTAAGTGGTGCAAGCACCAGCTTACACAGTCTGCTGTAGCAGGCTTGTCGTGTCAATTTGAATGGCCTCTCAGGGGTGGCATAATACATGCTTCAGCCCATGGGAGGCCTCTGGGGTACCTATGCCCTGGGTACATGGTGTACCATGTACTAGGGACTGATAAGGGTACCCCAGTATCCAATCTGGAGTGTACCTAAAGTACATACCTAGCAATTTAAGGGAGAAAGCAGATAGACTGGGGTCCTGGTTAGCAGGATCCCAGTCAGACTAGTCCAAAAACAGTGTGACATCAGCAAAAAGTGGGGGTAGCCATAAGAAGCAGATACTACTTTCCTACACAGTATCCCACTCACTTGTTCGACACCACCTGCATAATAAATTTCTTCAGTTTTTTCATTCATTGTTCTCCAGTCTATATCGCGGATTACCAACAATCCTTATGGTCATCGGCTGTGGAGTTCTCATCTTCCTCCTGGTAAAGAAATAAAACCAGTCCCATATTAAAAACGAATTCGGAGTAGGAGTATTCCACAGAGAAGCAATGCATTCTACCTGGGGTTGAATAGCTAACAGCTCTAAGCGAGTAATGGATGCCTCGCAAGTGAGACCACTCTTTTGATCCGTAAGTTGTTTATAGGAAATAGTTCTGGAAGTTCCTCTGAAACGGCTCCAATGGATTTGATCAACATGAAACAACTGCTGCGACCACTAACAATGCACCACGCCTACTGCAGAGCATTGCAATTGCCAGTTGTGAAATATGTACAGTATGATGGGCAAGTCGCTCTTTCAACATTCGAGCTAGCAAGCACTTCGATTCCTGAGCAATCAGTTTCATGAAGTGCTAACATGCATGTCACCTTCTTTGGATTCTTTGGCTCTACAAGGGCTGTTCTGTGCATATGCCCATCTCTCATCTCCCTCTTTATATGGTGCAAACGAAAGCCAAAGAAAAAACAGAAGGACCATACACATTCTAGGTACCTCATCCTCAAAGAGAAAAGCCAAAGCCCTTGAATAATCTGGAAACGACATGACCACATCACCAACTGGGAAAAAGGGAACTAAGTTTAAGCCGCGTGTCCCACATAAAATGAGAAAGGCCAACTTTTTTCCTTCCTCCTTCATTTTGCTTTTGCTTTTTGTACCTTGGCTCGTTAGTTATAGAAATATTTCCTTGCCTGGCTTATTTCAGTCTATCAATGCATGTATAATAATAATGTGTGAGTGGGATGTCATGAACACTGTGACACAGTGCCCCTTTTAACTTCCTATATTTTTATTGTATGCTGGCTTGCAAACTCTTATCTCTTTCTACTCGAGAGTGTGAGGTTTTAGACCCGTGCAGAAGTGTTAGCATCTTGCCTGACCCCTATCTAGGCTAACATCATTTTGTTGTTTATAATATGGTCGCTGCAATGTTAAGATTGGACGCTTACAGTGGAGGCTAAATTGTCAACATGTGAATTGAAATGGTGCGTTCAATGCCATACTTATTTTGTCTTATTGGGACTTCAGTGTCCCCAAATTCATAATCATGAGACAAAAATCGTTGATCAGGTGTTGTAAAAGCTCCTATATTTGGCAATAGTTTGGATAGGCTTTGCAACAGAACTATCAGGCCAAGGGGCATGCCGGTTTGCTGCAAACCAGCTCCAGTCGGGGGTTGCTCCGTGGCTCCTAGAGCAGCGCAAAGAAGTGGCCTTTAGCCAAGCATTGGTTATCATTCCTGTGCAAGGGCTGTGATAGAGAATAGCTAAACAGCTATTCCTTGCTAATAAATGTATGATCTGTGATCCATCTTAAGAAAATCTATTTATAGGCCTGCTATTTCCTGCTTTTGCTACATTTTAGCATAACGCTTAGAAGTAGCAATAGGGTATTTAAGATGCTAGGAACCTACTAACAGTGTTAGGACTGTTCATATTGTATCCACTGGCCATATTATTTTGTGTGGTGTGGTTATCGTTCATATTTTATGGACTAGACTTGGATTTTAGTAAGTGAACATTTTAAGGTTTTACCTGGTGTTTCTGAGTTCTCTTTTGAGTGGGCTATTCATTAAGAAAGACAGTTTGGATTTCCACTGTCTCTCTGAACTAATCTAGAAGGACTAATCATGACCAGAAAATACTACCCACGCAGTTTGTTTAGTGGGTTGTGTATGGGTCATAGTCAAACTGGATTTCTAATTTATGTTGGTGCACTGAACTAAGTCCTTGCGCTGGGGGTTAGAAATCTGACCCTTGGGGCTCTGGGGACATCCCCAACCCCACCAGATCATGACACTAGGAACAGTAGACTCATTCAGCAAATGCAAACAGGCTACATGGTGATGTTAGTATGGTACTGAAAGCTGGATAACTTGATATTGTTGTTTCTTGCCACCTTCAGGGATTCTTGGAGGGAGTAACCGAGAACTTGGGTCTGCATTACATATCTGGTAGCCATTTTCGAAACTTCTGACATTCTAGAAAGAAGTTCTGTCAGCAGTCAAACTGACTGGGAGTTGCATATCCCTAAAGCTACAGCTTGTTGACCCTAGGCCTGAGGTCTGAGTCATGGGGGAGAAACTGACACAGATTAATGGAAGTGGATTAAGGGACCATTAATCATTGCAAAACCTGTTCTTACCTGGCACTAGAAAAAGCAGAAGGGGCCCTCAATGGATAGATATCAATTGAAATTATGGGGCATTTTGCCAATGGACAGACTTGCAGGGATTGAGAGCGAAGCCAGTGACAAATTCTTGAATGTTTGGCAACTTCTTCTGAGGACACATGGGACTGGCCCTGCTCTGAGACTATTTGATTTAGATGAAAAGGGTGCACATTAGTATAGCAATAATTAGTATGTACTAATTCCTTATAAATTCCATGTATGCTCAGTCCATAGTTTTGTGGGGGGGGGAGGGAGGGAGTAAGCTGCGTCTGCAGCAGCAGATGAGGAAAGTGGTGGGTGGATTTGGGAAAGGGTTCCAAGTGACTGGGAAATGTATGAATCCTCTTGACAAACCAAGGTAAGCTTGAACTGATGCCCATCTTTACCTTTGTGTATTTGATCATTGTTCTGCAATGCCAAACAGTATTGTTTACATTCTTTCTATAATAGAAATGGTAATGCCGTTTAAGCATTCTTGGGATTCTGCCCTTAAGATGTTAATTTTACTCTTGTGTTCCAGGGGTGTATAGAACAGCAGTTTGATTCCAGTAATGGTGGAGTATCAGTGTCCAAAAATGGGCCATTTGCTGAAGAATTTGCACACACTATCCGTACAATTTTTGGCAACGTTGAAGTAAAACTTGGTAAATGCCTTTCTGTTCCTTTATCTGAAAACTTTCCGGATTGAGAAGTATTTCTTATATGAACCCGTATTACTTTGTTTTCTGCCCTTTTTTCCAAATTTCTCACTTTTGTTGTCTAATGCACCATTATCAATAATGGATATATTTTTTTGCTAATTTAAATTCACACTGATTTGTACTAGTTAATGTCCTTTAGTAATTGGGAGAGGATGTAGCCTAACGGCTAGGACGGTCAATCTCAAATCTGGGGAACCAGGTTTGAGTCTCGGCAATGACGCTCAACATCCTGTGATTCTGGGCAAATCACTTAATCTCCCCGTGCCTAACAAAAATGAATGTGTCCTTGTGTAATGCAACTGGTGCTCATGTAAAGCGTTCTATACCTGATACTTTCGGGTCAAGTTCCCGCTATATAAAACTACGAAAATAAATAAATTGTATTTTGAATTGTAATGTTTTGAGGTACTTTTTAAGTTCCATGCCTGTTCTGAAAAATTTATATTTTCTTTTATTTTTAATTTGTTTTCCAAGGTGAGCCTTCTGAAATTGACCAGAGAGAAAGGTATGTGGGGCTCTGCGGCCTCTACGTACTGCACTTTTATATCTTTCGTACAGTGGATAAGAAATTTTACAAGTCCCTTCTGGATGTCTGCAAGAAGGTGAGGCTTTCTGTCAGCTGTTCTGCAATCTTTCATCAGTGCCTCTTTTGGTTCTCTTTTCTACTTTATCTTGGTCCGACTAGAGTTTGTCAATTTAGATATTGGGAGCGCCAGTGCATGCATATGTTGCTGTTATTTGTTAGCCATAACCAAATTATTCCAATAAGATATTCTCTTTCAAATAATCAATAGTGGCATTTGCCTAAGATATCCTTGTTTTATATTTGTGTGATTTAGTAAAGCACCAAAATGCCTCTGGCTGTCTTCATGACACTGACCATTACCCAAAGAGGTTATGTACTGTTCCAAATGAACCACTTCAGAGACATCGAGTGAAAATAGGGTATTTTTTTATTCACTTCTCTAACTTTGCAGCATCCCTTTAGTAATTGGTTGGTCACTGGGTGATTTTTCCTTAACAGGGGACCAAAGATGAAAAAAAGGATACGCATTTGCTTTTTAAAAAAAAAAAAAAAATACAAAACTTTGGTCTCTTAACCTGTGTAGTAAAGGGGACATTTGCCTTGACACAGCATAGGTCTTAGGTGGATTTATAAAGTGTAAGTTTTGCTGTTGGATGAAAATGGACACTCAAGCTGAATGTGTGGAATTGAGTCTTTTCATCTTTGGCAGAGTGGCAAAGAGCCACATGCGAAATGTGTTTATGGTGCTATATAATGCTACTCAATTGATGTCTTGTTTAGTTTCTTCATCTGGGCTTGAGAGAGCCAAGTTGATTCTTCCTTTAACCCATTTGTCAAAAGGGAAAAGATTGAGTCTCGATTTTCAGAACATATTCATTCCATTAATTTGACTAAAGCATGAGCTGCTCATAACTTTGGATCAAAATTGACAATCATGGGACCAATGGAAAGCTGAGGCCCTTTCACAGAGGTCACACTGATCTGATGTGTTTGTAAACAAGAGTACTGACTGTGGGCCTGATTACGACTATGGCATTAGTCGCGGTGGCGGTCCGTGGACCGCCACACTGGCGGTTCACCTGCCATATTACGACTTTGGCGGTTGGACCGCCACAGGACCGCTGCAACCGCCGGGGATCCGTGATTCAGCGGCAGTTGCACAGCGGTCATAGGCTGCAATATGCTAGTAGCGCCGCCGACCATATCAAAAGTTGCCTCACTGCCATCCTTTTCTTTATTCCTTACAACCCCTTTGATGAATTGGGTCCATCAGAATCGGGTCGGTGACTCTACATGACTCTTCATCTTCCAGGTTTTTAATAAATCCATAGTACATGTCACTTTAAGAAATTGTCTGGCTAAGTACCCCAGACTAAAAACACCACCCAGGGGCATAAAATTCCTCAGCGATTATGGTAACTGAAAACTAGTAGCGGAGCTACCCTAAGCTGTTGCCTGTATAGCATGTCCCATTGACATTTCATTTATTTTCGCTGTTAGATAAGGAGGAGGTTTAAAAAAAAAAAAATGTATTTTATTTTTTCAACGACTTAGCTGCCATACAAATACATAGTTCGAACCATACTGGACAGTGATTACCAACGATCAGAAAAGCAGCATATAACAAAATAACAATGAAGAAAACCAACATAAATCAACTGAATCAACCATACAGGGGTGTGTATCTATAGAAAAGAAAAAGAGAAAGGGCATGAATAGAATGCAAGCGAGTGTTGGCCCCAAAAAAAAAATGGGGGGGAAGATAATAAGAGGGGGACGTAAGATAAATTCACATATATAGAATCCATAGCAGTGGAGAGAGTGGTATGCCATTAGTATATCCTAACAGATGGTCGCTACATGCTATCATGTGACATTATCCATAATCCCTCCTCATCGCTGTTCAAGAGGTCCCTAGGGTAACCGGGGCTGGACATCCTCAGTCCGTCACCTCAGGATGGAGCAACAGGTAGGAGCGAAGGGGTTGCCATATATTTTTGGGTCTGGAGGAGAGGGGCAGTAGTGCTGCATAGGTATCACTGGTCTTATCACAGTAAATTAAGTCTCTCATCCAGGCCTTAATTGCTGGGGCTATGGGAGTGCCCCAGTTTCTAGACACCTGCCTCTTTGCGAGGAGTAGGGCAATAGCAGTGAAGCGTCGTATTCCAGCATTCAGAGGTTAGACTTATCCCAATAGTACCAGCAACGGGGAAGGGGACAAGTAGGTTTTAGTCATTGATGTAAGATGCCGGAAAACTTCCCCCCAATACGCCTGGACCAGCGGGCAGTTCCATGCTTAATGTATAAAATCGGCGTTTTCAGCTGCGCATCTGTGGCAGTTGTGGGATCTAGAAGGGTCCATCTTGACAAGCAGTGCTGGTGTGACCTAAGCCGTATGTAGACATTTAAAGTGGAGAAGTTTGTGCCTGTAGTTATTAGAGATGAACCGGGTCTGCTCACAGCAAAATGTCCAAATTTTGTCAGTTAAAGGTTGGCCCAAATCCCTCTCCCTTGCCGCACAAGTCCTCCCTCCCACAGGGGGTCGGAGTGTCTGAGCTAATTGGTACAGATGGGAAACTAGATGGGAGCTGTTAGCCGATGTAATGACAAGAGAGAGTGGGGGGAAATCCATTGGTTCTGTAGTCAAGGAGCCCAGCGCAGCTTGTATGGAAACCTGTGTTCTATGCAAAAGGAATCCATCCATTGGGGACACGGTGTGTCCCTCTGCAAGATTCAATACAAATCGTAATTTGGTATCCGAAAAAGATCCCCTATAGTGTGTAATCCACTAATAGTGTCTGCTTAGTCAAGGTTTCGATAGTTGGGGGAATCCATTGGTTGCTGCGCAGATGTAAGTGCGGAGAATAAAGATATTCAGCATGCACGTATCAATGCAGTTTTTCCCAAGCCCAGGACGTGGTATGCGTTTGTATTTCCGAGGGCGACCCCGAGAGTCCGCGCGGAATAATTGTCGAGAGAGAGCTAGGGTGAGCCTGCGAACATTCAGTTTTCAGGTACTGCAGCCTAGCGTCTGGAGGATACCAGAAGTATGCATAGTGTGCCTTTGCGATTAAGTAGTACAAGTAAAAGTCCGGGACCCCAAATCCTCCACGTTGAAAAGGCATTATCAATGTCTGCCAGCTAATGCGTGCCTCTCTGCCGGCCCAAATTAGTCTGGTGAGCATGCTCCGCAGTACAGTAAAGAATTTAGCCATGAGCGGGATGGGAATATAGAGGAAAAGATATAAAAAGAGAGGCAGTTCAGCCATTTTAATAATAGCAATTCTACCAGCTATTGATAGTGGAAGTTTGATCCATCTGTCTATTTGGGACGATAACCGGTCAATAGTGGGCCATAATTTAGACGGATGACTTCTGAGGCAGCGAGATGCAAAAAGACGCCGAGGTAGCGAGGAGTATCATCGCACCAGTGCAAGGGAAAGTCTAGCTGTAAGGGAAGGGTGGCATCGGTCAATGGGAATATCTCAGACTTGGACCAGTTAACAACCAGTCTGTAAAAAATGCCAAACCGCACTACTCCCGAAGGAGCGGAGGAAGGTTGGTGCTAGGCTCTCGAACAAAGAGCAAAACATCATCTGCGTAAAGCTAGGCCAGTAGGGGGCCACGATGAAACTGAAGTCCCCGCTGCAGATGTCGCACCTGAAGATGACGCACAAGGGGATCCATAGCAATAATAAATAGTAGAGGTGAAAGCGGACATCCCTGCCTGGTGCCCCGCGATAATGCAAATTGGTCTATGAGTTCGCCATTCACCCGAAGCCTGGCCCCACCGGGTTTGTGTACAAGAGACGTACAAGATCACGGAATCCACGGGGTAAGCCCAACTTACCCAGTGTGGCATACAGGAAAGGCCATTCTAGAGAATCGAACGCCTTCTAGGCGTCTAATAATATTGCTGCAGCGGGGAGGGTAAGCTCGATTTGATTAATTGCCACAAACACAGTACGGATATTGACAGATGTAGACCAGTTCAGGATGAAACCAGTTTGAAAAGGGGATATAATCTGATCTACCAAAAGAGAAATGCAGGTTGCAAGTATTTTAGCTAGGATTTTATAGTCGTGATTAAGCAGAGATAAGTGCCGATAGGAAGTGCACCTGTCTGGTGGTTTGCCCGGTTTGAGAAGCAGGGAGATGACGGCCTCGCACATTGTGGGAGGCAGTGCCCCGGATTCTAGAGCCTCCGCGTATACTTCAAGAAGATGGGGAACTAACAATGTGTTGAAAGTTTTGTAAAATATGCCAGTAAGACCATCCGGGCCCGGGGCACGGGATCCATTTAGATCGTCTATAGCTTGTCACCTCGTCCGCAGTTATAGGTGCAGATAGGAAATGGCGGTGGCCCCCCTCTATCCATACCATCGTCACCTCAGCCAGATAGTCGGCGAGGGCGGTATCAGCCGGTGGGGAACAGGTGGCGTTTAAGCGAGCATAATAGGAGAGGAAGGCAGAAGAGATATCGGAGTTCTGGGTGAGTGTAGTGCCGTCATCTAGTTGCAATTGCGTAACAAAGGAAGAGTGATGGTGAGTGCGGAGAAGCCCAGCCAGTGTCCGATCAAGCCGCTCTCCTTCCCCATATATTCTAGTGTGTGTGTACTTGCCCAAGTAATTGACTTTGCATGCGGCAAGTTCCTGAAATTCAGCAAGGAGGGTTGCCCTTTGGTGGAGAGAGGAAGGTTGTGCGCCCGTCAGGCACCGCGAATTGAGCTCCTGGAGTGCTTTCTCGGTAGCATCAAGGTCACGGCGGATAGAGCGAAGCACACCAGCATGTTTGGCCATGCATATTCTCTGTATATAAAATTTAAAAGCTTCCCTCACAGTGGTGTAGCAGGGCACTGAGCCCATGTTCAGCGGGAAATATTCAATTATAGCTTCTCTAACCTCTATTAAACACTCTTTCAAGCAGAACTTCTGCCGGAAAATGCCAGGGTCTTAATGGTTGCGCAATATTTGGGATTTTGACAGACATGGAGCACTGGTGAGTGGTCCGACAAGGTTCGAGCAAGGTAGTCCACAGAGTGTATGGAGGAGAAAATCTGGGGATAAGTACCAATGGTCTATAGAAGACCATGTGGAATGTGGCGCTGAATAAAAAGAAAAACCTCTGTCAGTGGAGTGCCGATGGCGCCAAGCGTCGGTCAATAAGTGGGCCTGCAGCATAGCCTGGAGCGCTTTCGTGGAATGTGGTTGGTATTATGGTCTGGTCCCGTAGTATCCAGGGTGGGTTCCAGTGCTAGGTTAAAGTCGCCCCCCATCACTATAGAGTCGATGTGGAGATTAGAAATGTGTGCAGAGATGTTAGGAAAAAAATCAGGTATGTCTATATTAGGGGCATATATATTGATCAGTATTATTTGTTTCGCCCCAAGGCTTCCGGCAAGCAAGAGATATCGTCCTTCAGGGTCTCTAACCACCTTATGCACTTTAAATGGGACTGTCTTGTGGATCAGAATACAAACCCCTCTAGAATAGGTGCTGTAACTAGCAAAAAATCAATTGTCTCCCCAGTTAGAGGCAAATCGATCGTCGTAGGTGGGAGCATAATGGGTTTCTTGCAGGAAGGCAACTTGCACTGCATGTCGAGTAAGAAAAGTTGAGACTTGCCTTCCTTTTCGGGGGTTTGATAGTCCCCTCACATTCTAGGTCATATATTTTAGCTCTAACACCTCAGGACTCCCACCTGGCCGTGTCATCGCTGGCATATCGAAACAGACAAAGAAGCGTCATCATATAAATTTGCATATGGCTGATCAGCGATACGTTTAACACCCTGTATATAACAACCATGCATATCAACACGTAGAACAACACCCCCTATCCCGCCACCCCCTCCCAGATCGGATAACCACCCAACCAGTATCCGGTGAATCCCATCTTTCCCAACAAGAAACTTAGGAGATCTACTGGGGGGGAGGCAACACTCAGTGGAGGCCGCTATAGAACCAATGTTCACTGTTACAATAGAATAAGTGCAGCCAGCATGTAGAATGATTAGCATATAGAAGGAGAAAAATATTTTCGGCATATTGAAACAGTCATTAGAGGGGTTAAATCAGAATACCAGTTCGCAGGACTTTCGACCCCTTAAATCCGCAACGGGGTTGATTCTTGAAAGGCGGCGGATTACTTCCCGGAGGGGGAGTTCGAGGTCGGTTTGTGATGTTTCCAAAAGTCTGCAGCCTCGGAGGGTGAGTCGAAGATATGGGTCTTCCCGTCTAGTTGAAAGCGCAGGTGAGATGGATAGAGCATGGCATATTATACGTTTGCCGCTCGCAGGAGTTGCTTTACATCCTGGAATTTACGACGGGCTTCCTGAACCAAGAGGGTGAAGTTGGGAAACATGGAGAGTGACATTCCCTGATATTGGAGGTCTCCCCTCTACCTGGCCATGCGCAGGGCAGTGTCACGATCATGGTAATTCAGGAGACGGGCTATAAGCAGTCGCGGTAGAGCGCCGGGGGCCGATCGAGGAGCAAGCACCCAATGAGCCCTCTCAATTGTAAATGTTGAGGAGAGGCCTCCCTGCCAAAGAGTTCCAATAGAAGCCGCTATACATAGGCCGTCATTGGGCCCGTGCTTGTGGACTCTGGTACCCCGGCTATACGGATATTATTACGGCGAGACCTGGCCTCTAAGTCCTCCGCCTTAGTCGCTGTTGTCTTCGGGAGCCGTTCAACGCGCTTGAGGCGCTTAACCTCTGTCATCTGGGTGTCCTCCATCTCAGAGATACGCTGTTCAGAAGCATAAATGGGGTCTCATGTTGGTCCATCGGCCCGTGCATATCATCCAGGCGGGTGTCCAATGTGTCGAATCTCGCATCTATGTCCTTGAAACCGGCCCACAGCTCCCCCATGATGGCTGCGGCGCTGTCAACGGAAGAGAAACCGGCCTCACGAGGGTCCGGTGGGCCCGGGGGCTCTCCGCGTCCGGCGCCCTCACTTTCCTCCCATCTGGGAGTTTTAGCTACATCGAAGGACAGCTGCCCCTGTTTGGGGTCTCCGCGACCCATGGTGTGCTGGAGGTTGGGAATTAGCAGTGGTGTTTCTGAAGTGCGAGGAGCGCCCCGTGGTATGTTGGTGGTGGGCGTGGCAAATGAGGGCCAGCAGTGCCGCTCGAACCTCTCAGCAAGGGAGCGCCTCTCTATACCGTTGGGGGCAGGGACACACCAGCTGCAGGCCACACATAAATAGGCCTAATTGTCGACCCCACTCGGCGCAAGGATTCGCTCGTGGTGCGGTTACTGCGGTATCCCCCCCGGGCCGCCCCAGTCCCTCTTATGGGTTCTGTCCAATTCCTGGGATCTTATAGCTCCTCTTTCCCTCTTCTATCCCGCCACCTACCCTTCTCTACCCAAATAACTGAATAACATGTCCACTAATCAAAGTTACTTCAATTTTTACTAGACTAATGTTCAACACTAATCCTTAATGGGTTCCGGAGTGGCGTGCTACTCGCCAGAAAAGCGCTTCAACACTCATCAGGGGTAACAAGTGCTATATGAATGCAAACCTTTCTTCCCTTTTATCCCTCCGCTATCCTTCTCACTCCAAATAACTGACTAATATCCACCACTGAAACTACTTTCATATTTTCACCATATTAATTCACCACTAATCCTTGATGGGCTTCCAGAGTAGCATGCTTCAACACCCCATCAGGGGTAACCAGCGCTATATAAATACAAACCTTTTTTTCCTCCTCTATCCTTCTGCTATCATTCCAAATCCAAATAACTGCCTAACCTATCCATCACTTAAAATGTACTTGCATGTTTCACTATACTAATTCAACACTAATCCTCTATGGGTCCCGGAGTAGCGTGCTACTCGCCGAAAAAGCGCTTCGACGCCTCGTCAGGGGTAGAAAGCGCTATATAAATGCAATTACAATACAATACAATAGCTGATACGGCGTCTGGGGGGGAGGGACTGTTCGACATCCGCTGTATCCAGTGGTCTCCTGGGTCAGGGGCTCGGCTACATGCGTGAGCTATATGCCTGAATCAGGCCAACTTCAGTGCAGCCCCCCAGCGCAGTGCAGAGAAGCACTGGTAAGGCTCGAGGGGGAAGGAGAAAGACTCATCAACCACAGGCCGTCCATGTGAAGTCAGGTGCGGCAACGGGAGAGTCTCCACGGCCGCCGCACTTCCATCTCCCTCCTCTGTCCGTGTCTCGATTTCCAGCACGGCCGCTCAGCCCTGGCCACCCCCTCAGGCTCGCCCGCGACCCCGGTCGTCGCGGGGCCTCCGAGGGCCGCGTCAGGCCGCCGCCGGCAAGAGGTAGCGCGCCATCGTAAGTGCTGAGATCACCACCACTGCGGGCCCCAGATTATTCTCTGGGTTCTCCAGTGACCGCAGGACTACCCTGTGGCTGCTAAAGTGCTGTAGAAGCGGAGCATGGCTGCATTTATTGTGCGGCGGCTCTGGAGCTTCACGGACGAACAGCCATCTTGGAGCCCGGACTGGCCACGCCCGCAAAATGAGGAGGAGGTTAACATCTGTAACCTAAGCAGTTGACTAACACCCCATGCAGCTCCCAGGAAATCAGTATGGCTCTAGTCATTTATGATCAGCAGCTCTTGGCCAAAAAGGTCCCATTGTAGCCAAGTATGACCCTTAATTTCACATTTAAATTGTAAAGATAAACATGGGGGTGGGGGGTGTCAACGTTTTTTCTGGTTATCAGACTCTGATTTATTAGAAATGATTTGTCATATGATAGGAATTTACCTTGTTATTTGTTTCTAAATGGAAGAATGAATTTAAGTAGTGCAATATGACTCGGGCCTCCATTATAATTATTGCAGTAGTTAGAGTGTATATACCACGCCTGAAATTACTGAAACAGTGGGGATTGATAATTCCAGGGTGCACAATTATTGGTGCATTACAAGTAATCTCATATACACCTCCGGTGGATACTGAGTAACATGTAATATGGTGTTACCACACTGATATCCACATGTTCTATCATTTTCTTTTTTGTGTGTACCAGTTCGTTCAGGTTTAACCTAGAAAGATTTCCTTAAAAACACCTCTGGTAATGACCATTAGCTGGGATACAGACGTGGGTGAAAACTCTGCCAAATCAGTATTACAGTACCGCTAACCACGAGCAACGAGGGGCCTCCTTTTTTTGGCCTTGGGCAATGTATCAGACAATAATAGATGAAGAATGTATGAATGAAGGTTCTGAAGTGGGACCCAAATGCAACATTAACCAAGGCTCTGTATTATAATGTGCTATAACAAACATGGGTTTACTAAATGGAAGTAACACAAGCAGTGTGCTTTATTGGCTACCAATCAGTATTGTTTTGCTGTAGTCAGCGGTATTCAATAAGTGAAAAACACTTTCCAGCCATACTGAATTGTGACTTTTGTGAGCATCACCAAGTATGCTTTTGATTGCTGGATACCTGTAGCGTCTGCAGATTGTTACGTTTTCAAAGTTGTTGCTCAGCTTTATATGTTTGATCATTAAAGTATGCTAGTGTTTGCAGACAGTTCAGATAAAGTTTGATTAAATGATCACTGTCCTTTACACACGCTGCAGGTGCCTGCCATCACGTTAACAGCTAACGTGATTTGGTTTGCTGACCACTTTCTGATGCAGAAGATGCCAGATGCCGCCAAACTTTTGGACAGGAAAAGCTTTCAGGCAGTTAAAGCACATAGGGAGAGTTTTTTGCAGCAGAAGTCTCAGTCACTCACCAAGTAAGTTTAAAAAACAAAAAAAAAATGTAATCTGATGTACGACTTCTTAACTTAATGTTTTTATCAAGATTTTTCATTCTTAATTACTGTTACAGTACAAAATGTGTTTCACCATTCAGTCAACGTCCTATGTGTAGCCTTTTAATGTAAGAAGTAGAATCAAATCAAAAGCAGAATCATTCAACAAGCAATAACAAAAGTGATGGGGCCTTGTTTGTGAGTAGTGCATGGTCATATGACAAAGGCTGGTCTACTTATGCACCATTACCATGCATAAAGGCACTCATGCAGAAACATCATTTTGCAGTTTAATGATGCCCTCTGTGGGCACCCTTAAACTGCATGATGGTGGTACTGTATCGATATAAATGTCCCATTGTCTGGCAGTATACGTACCACACCAGTTGGCAGATTAGAAGAAAATGTCCCCTTTTTCATGTGACTTCCATAATTAGTATAGGTAATGATTGCCCACTGCCGTCCATAAAATGGAGAATTCTGAATTATCAGCATTTCCACCTACAAAAAAATAACTAGTTCCATATCTAAACAAGGAGAGTTATCATCTATTGCCTGGCATTGTGGTTTCTAGAGCTCTGTGTCTGTCTCTCTTGGGGGAAGAAACGCACTAGGATTGTAATGATATTTCCTTACAGTACCCTGCTCTCTGCATGCCAAGGGGACCCTGGCCTGGGGCCTTCTAGCACCGAGAGCAGGCAAATGAGCACTTGTCCTAATCTGGGACATGTATGCACAGGTGCCAGGTAGCAACAAGCCAATGAGACAATCCATAGCTGTGCACCCAAAAGCATTACCCTCCGTAGTATCAATGCAATCCTAGAAGCAATGTGTGCCAGAAGTGGCCCTTTGTAGACCAAAATTCCAAGCTGGAATGGGAGTGTGGGTCCTTGCTATCCATGGGGTTGGACCATGAATCATAAAAACCAACAACAAGACATACCTCAGAGAGTGTTTTACAAAATGTATTATTCAACGAAAATCAAATGCAACAAATCAACTGACCACATTAGGATACAATCCTCTGATATCATTATGTGTTTATCTGTGCATTGAATTACATAGATGTTGGTTCTTTACTATATACAGGAGCAGTAACATTTACAACAAACCTAGACACAAAAATACTTATACAGAAATCAAAATAATCGCACCAACATATACGTGAAAAAGCACATTATTTCATTCGTATGTCGTACAAATTGTGTTTTTCCAACACCAAGAATGAGCTTTTGCTTATTTTTTTAACAAACCATATTAAAGGGAAAATGTCCACAATTTTATAAATCGTCCATCTAAGTACCAGTCCGTTTTTATGTGCATCTCTGGTGTACTATTCTTATCTTTGATAGTTCTTGTGTTGGCACACTCCTTGCTTAAACCAAGGGAAAGGGGAGGTCCTAATTCGCAGGCATGGCAGTAGAGATGCTGCATTCAATTGGCCTCATACTGGGCACATAAAAACTGGCCCCAGTTGCCCGCTTAGGGGGTTGTCGATGTGTTTCGACTCTTAATGATTCCAGGGTCTCCACAGGACGGGGCTGGTAATATATATCTAAGCAGTCCTTCACAAAGTCATAACTAAGTACGGCAAGTGCTCACAGACTCCTTTCTCCATGTCACATATCAGGGAATCTTCTTTGTAGATTTGAGTCGCGGGCCAGCAGGGTCCCAATCAGGTTGATTTGACATACCCACATGATGTCAAGCTTTTTTCAAACAAATTAGGCTGCTGTGAACCGGTGCCTTCTATGACTGTGACTTCCACAGTTGATCAGTAATCCGTTGGCCAACGGCTCAAATCATACTGGATCGGGACCCTGCTGGCCCACTGTTCAAATCTATAAAGAAGATTCCCTGAAGGGGCAACTAGGGCCAGTTGTAAGTGTCCGGTGTGAGACCCATTGAATACAGCATATATACTGCCAGGCCTTCACATTAGGATCTCCCCTCCCTCTTTGCTCCTGGTTAAAGCAAGGAATGAACCATCAGAAGAACTACCATAAATACAGGTGGTACACTGGAGAGACACAGAAAAAAACTGACTGGTACCTAGATAGGCTATTTATAAAATAGTGGACTTTTACCCTTTAATATGGTTTGCCAAAAACTAGGCAAACACTCTTTCTTAGTGATTGAAAAACACTTTTTGCATGACACACATACGAAATAATGTGTTTTTTCACGTATGGATTATTATGACTGTTTTGATTCTGTATAGGTATTTTTGTGTCTGTTTGTAAATGTTATTGTTACTGTATAGGGTAAAAAAAACAACATATAAGTAATTCATTACACAGACGAACAAGTAATGATATCATTGAATTGTATCCTAATGTGGTCAATTGATTTGTTGCTTTTGATCTTGGGTTTTGGAAACCATTTTTAGACATATTGTGACATTGTTCACCAATTGGTCAATTTAAGCTTACCATTGCCTTTCTCAACAATTATATATGTTGTGGACAGAAAGGCTGTGAGAATACCAGGCGGACACCTAGCAAAGACATAGGATCAGCAAATTCTTTTTTCGCAAACTCTGACCATAGTCTGAATGAAATGTTACAATACAAAACAATTTGTAGAGCTCACAGCTGCCTCCAAAGAGTCGTCCTGGCGCTAGTGGCATAGGTCCAAGAAAAGAAATTAGACTGCAGAGTTAAAAAGAAGAGTTTTCTGATTTTCTTCTAAAAATCGCTTCTGAAGAAGCAAACCGTAGGTTGATTTGAAGGACATTCCAGAGCCCAGCAGTAAGGAAATTGAACGATCTTCCTCCTCTTCTTGCTTTTCTCACCCGAGGAGTCTGACGTAGCTTTTGACTGCTGGATCTCAAAGATTGGGAGTAGGCCTTAATTCTCTTTCTTAAATATGCAGGCTCTCTAAGGTCCATAGCTCTAAAGCCAAGGTGAGCACCTTAAATTGGACTCACTTAACAATAGGCAGCCAGTGAAGATGGGACTTTCGTGATAAGAAACTGGAATTTTCAAAATCAGTCTGGCAGCTGCATTTAGCACAATCTGTAGACGATGCAGTAAGTAAGCAGGTAAGCACAGACTAAGACTATTTGCGTAGTCCAGTTTGGACATCAGTAAAGAGTGAACAGTGGTCATATGCGTGTCCTTGGGCACAAGATGTAGCATTCTTCTTAGACATTTAAGAGTGCCAAAGCAGCTGGCCGATACAGTTTTCACTTGGGTGCAAAGGAAACATAAGAGTCAAAAATTATTCCAAGGTGCCTGGCAGTTGATGCAGGCGAGGGAGGAGCCCCAAGCTCATGAGTCAGGATGGCACATAGTACCAAAAAAGAGGACCTCTTTTTTATCAGAGTGAAGCATGAGGAAATTATTACTCATCCAATCTCCAACAGACTTTAGGCCCATTTTAAAAGAGTTTAGGGCCCAAGAAGCCTCCTCCTGAAAGGATAAAAGCATTTGGGTGTCATCAGCAAAGGAAATCACCCTGAGACCCCATGTTTCAGCTAGACTCGCTAGCGGCACCAGGTAAATATTAAAACAAGCATTGGTAAATGCATTAGGTTTCGCCTATGGGATTAATAAGTTAATACACTGGCAACGCATACAACACTTGTACAGAAGCACACACATGCCATAATATGTGATACTCCTCATTGTACACATGTATTACACAGACATACACACGCTTAGTTACATACATAATAACTTGTGCACAAACTCGCATATAACATTCCAATGGCGTACACACACATTTTTTAATTGTGCTGCTAAAAATATGCAGCCTCAATATTAAAATTTACTAGTCAGCTGAAGTAAAGGAATTAACTTAATATAATGTACAATGAAGTAACATTGTCCCATGTAAACTTCTAAGTCTCACTTTTTCCCTTCTGCTAACAAGGAGGATCAGCAGTTTGCTCTCGGCTCTTGAGCTCGGAGCATCCCTTCCCTAGAAAACAATTATCCAGCGTATGTTTTTGTTCAGTTATAGCTTCAATCTCCTGCACTCCGCCTCGCAGCCCTCTAATGAAACACAAGAGTGTCGGTGAACGCAAGTCTCCTTCACCATCTGGACTCATGCCTAATTAAGGCGCTTATTTTCAGAAATACAGGAAAGAATAAAGGGGAAATGAAAATAAAACAAGTGACCAGGAAAATGTAAAGAGCAGAGGAGGAAACACTACAGAGAAACTGCTGTCAGAGAGAGATTATAAAGACAGATGTGTGTGTGTGTGTGTGTGTGTGTTTGTATATATAACAAGCGGGAGGAGGGTTTGAAATAAAGGGGGGGTGAGTGGGATAAAGACAACAACGACGACGAGGAGGGGGTTGCTGAAAAAGAACTAGGACTCGCAGACTTTACAACAGGGCTCATAGATACTGCAACAGAGATCGGTGATACAAAGATTTGTGCTAGGTCTGAGCACGTATTGGATATAGACGTTTCGTAAAAAAAAAACATTTTCTGACCCACTGCAAAAGATTTTGTTTCCTTTGTCTGACCTTTACCAAACTCAGCATGAACATCCTTATGTGTACAAACATGGCCTGTATAAGCGTGTCGTAGGTTGGTTAAAAATAAAAACGTAAAAGTTATTGCATGTGGAAAATGTAGACACAACGAAGATATTGGCTGTATCCTTGCGGGTCAATGGTGCTGTTCTCGCTAATCAATTGGGTGCTTTATAAGAGGGGAATTACAAAGAAAGCATTTAAACATCTACGTGCGCATAAATTAATGTGTACTTTGACGGAGAGCAGAGGAATCATGTGCATAATCTTTCTGAAGTCGGTAGCGTGCTGTTCATGTAAGGATCATTTTGTGTGTGTTCGACAGGTTACATGGACGCTTGCTAAGAGGGGGGAAGACTACAAGCTCCAGAAGGCTCCACAGAGAAGGAAGCGCGGGAGCTGATTCTGCGCCGGTGTTCTAGCTACGAGAGGCACAAAACTTCTCCATAAAAGTGGCGTTTGAAAATGCACCCTTGTCTATCAATGGTTTTAAGTTGCCTTACCTTGGAGTTTGTAGGCAGAGGTCCTTGGTACTCAGTGACTGAGCATAGTCCGTAATATTCAGCAACACTCCAGTTGATGACATTATGTTGGCATACGCTTCACTCACACCATTGCTTGGCAACAGTGGCGCATGGATTCTCATGAGAAAAATAAAATAAACAAGATGGTGTACGCTGCTTTGGAACGCATAATAGGAATGCATTTTAATTGTGAGTTCCAAAGGAGTGCCAGCCATCTTATATGCTGATCTTCTCCAATATTAATCTAAAGCAGAGAAAGTAGCATCAGGGCTAAAGCAGCTGACCTTGAAGCTGGAGAACAGGGTTCGAGTTTCGGCGAGACTCCATATTCTGTGATTTTGGCGGTCAGTATACTAATAAAATTATTATTTCACAGAGGCAGCTGAAATACTTTCCATATTTTTAAGGAATCAGATAGATATCTTTTTTTATTGTTTCCTTAAGTGCGTGCCTCTTATCTGTTTTTTTTTTTTTTATTATAACATTTTTTAAATTGGAAGGATTTTGGCTTGGCTTACTTGGTTTAGACTGTAGATTTAGAGCATGTGCTTAAAACATGTAAACCCGAACACAAACTCTGAAATATACTAACACTCATTCCCAAGGAAAAACATGTGTGCAGTTGTAGTCGGTTTACTTTTTTAGTCTAACCCATAATGCTTTTTGGTGTTAAGCAGCTTAGCAGCTGTATATCATTCACGACGGCGGAACACAAAAAAACACATGGCCTGTAGAAAAAATTATTTTTATATTTTTTCTGATCGTAAAATGCTTTTTGAAATGTATCGAGTCAAGGAAGTGTTGAGTGTGGTGGCAAAGCTGTAATTAGGATATTACACAAGCAAAAAGAAAAAAATGTTGGGGGAAGCGGTTTGGGGCTTCACACAACCTGTGGGCTAGATTGCTTTACGGTATCGATTTCCATTAAGGTGTCTGGAAAAATCAAGAACCATATGCAGGTTGAATTATCTCTCCCTGTGCCTTCAAACTTTCCACGATATATTTTCAAAGAAAAGCTTGGCCCAAGCAGACCAGATCCTTCGCCTTCTCGGCCACTGGCAACGAGGAAAGGCTCCTCGCCGGGCTGTGAGGATGAAGAGCACATTTCTTCTTCAGGGATCCGTATCCCTAACCTTATATACAGTTCTACAAAAAAAAAAAAACAAGTATGCAACCTTCCTCCTGCCTGTCATGTCAAATTTGAAACAATTTTCCCCTGCCCAACTTGGCGTGTACCAATTACAGAGTTGTGAAAATAAGCTAGTGCGGCTATAGGAAAACAGCTCTTGGTGATGTCAGAGCCGGTCCTAAAAGCATTAGTAATATGCTGGCAGAATGTAATGCAGCTGCAGTCCAATAAGAGGGGAAGAAGGGGGTTGAGAGCAGAAAGGGTTTCCATATTCCCAGGGTACACAACTGCTTGCGACCTTGGCATGATCTCTTCAAAGGCGGCAGATCCACGGTATACCCAGCCTTATGCTTTGGTTCCTTCACAAGCTGGTCCAGATTAAAACCTTCTAAAGTAGTCAGAAATTGTGCGGTATTAGGGCAGTTAGTTTTGGTCACATGTAAATTAAAGTCACCAAGGGCTATAAAATTGGAACGCATATCGATAATTGACCCAATAGATCAAAAAGTTGAGCAACCGACTCAGTCGGAGGTCTGTAAATTAAATAGCCAAAAAGCATGAACACAGAACTTGGTGATCGAAAAGGAGAGACCTTCTATAAGTCCAATATCTGCCAGCTTGTGAGCTGAGCAGGTAAAAATAGATTGGTATACAACTGAAATACCTCTTCCCGTTCTGTTGGTCTGATTAATATGTCGGATTAAAAAGCAAGTGAGAATGCCTACGGCCAAATCCAGACCAAAAGTGTCCTTCAGCCAAGTTTCTGTTAAAAGAATTAACTCCCACTTATCCTCCAAGAGAAGATTGAAAATATCCAGAGCATGCTTGGGAAGACATCTGCATTTAATCAGGCAAGCAGATATGGCAGAACCCTTAGCTCCAGTCTACAGCCTCGCCCTCCCCGCCCCCCCTCAAATGGTATAGTACCTGAGTTAGGAGAACAAATAGGCAGATGTTCTGTCTGGGAGTCAATAGTCATCAAAGAACATGAGCAAACAGGGCACATAAGCAAACACCCAGAGATATTAGCGGGGCCAAAAGAATAGCTGCACGGAGGCTTACGAAGATTAAGTAAGTCTGTCTTAGAGTAAATATATGGTGGGTGTGATGGGAGGACTCACTGGCAGCATAGCTGGCGCTGGCCACACTACAGACACGGAAGGGGCACAGATGGGATCGATACTCCCGCTGCACGCCTCATACAGTTGCCATTGTTACTAGGCACTGTTTTGAAGATACAAGGGGAACACAAGGATGTCAAGGGACCAAATGTAGTGTTATGCTGTAAGGAGCAAGGGTCCCTAAGCAGAGGTTTAGGTAGGCATACAATGCACTGGGAATATAAATATAACCCAGGGAACGTTCAATCAACTTATTAAAACATCGATTTATTAGTATACATAGTAAAACATAAGGGTAGTACCCCTATGGAATGCACTTGTACAGGTAATTAACATACGCAGGAAAAAGAGGGACAAAAAACATAATGAGTTTGAGTCACAACTCTATAGACCACAACACTACTGCACCCATTTGTCAATTTACATATGGTCAGAATCCCTCTGACCCTTCTGACTAGACAAATGGGTGCAGTAGTATTGTACGACTACCTAAACCTCTGCTTAGGGACCTCTTGAACACTGGCAGGAATTGATTCCATGAACCAATTGCAATCAATATATACTTGTACTGATTGACACTGGGCAAAGGCACGATGTGGTCAAGTTAGCTAGTTTCAAAAGGTCGAGCCAATACCGTAAGAGGTTTGAAAGTAGGCAGATGGTACACTATTGTACACATTTTGGTTTACTGTAGTCAAATACGCTCACCAGTAGGTTTGATATAGCATTAGTGCCAGCATGGCAGCAGTCATTCCCTTGTGGACTGCTTTAATCAGGTCCAGTTTGACAGCCTCACTCGGGACATGCCTTTCCCTGAGATAAAATCCATTGGAATGTTATCCTGAGTAAGCCTCTCTCAATATATATTGAGGAATTCTTTAGGTAGTGTCTCTACTTTAAATGTGCCATCATAATACCTGCAAAGATCCTAGATTGAGTCACAGTGGCAGCCTCCTAGGTTTGCACCGCTGTTCTAGTACCTTGGTCATCTGTCCAGTTCGTATTAACATGAATCTGTTCACTTTTATGTGATGTAGTATGATGTATGTTGACCAATGATAGCTTATACTGTAAAATGGACATCTTTCCCCAAAGCTGTTTAACCTTTATCGATTTATAGTTTGAATCCGTGAATCCTATTATACGCCAATGAGTTAGATTCTGTAAGTGTGGGATCCAGCAAATCCGCTTTCTGAAGGTCTAACAGGAGGGCCTGAATTTCATCTATTTGTGGAGTAGAAGCACCTACATTTTTAGTGCGAGTCTGAAACATCTTGGATTCTTCATTTGCCTGGATGTTGTGATCTCTTGGACCTATTCCAAGTGATGTTGGATGATATTCATTGTTGATTGCTATTACTGCAATTCTGATAAGACAGCTTTTAAATCAAGCTTGGCTTCTGGCTTTAATAGATCTGAGGCTTGAACTTTTGTCTCACTCTGGAGAGGAATCCTATGTGGAGTCGAGTCCTTAACCCACATCGTTTCGTTTTTATATAATGCTGGGGCGTTTTAAGTCTCATTTTCGTAAATATTTTTTCCTAAGTTCGTCAAGTTACGTGGCAGTGATCTCATCAAGTAATACTTTCTCCTCTTGGGGTGTATCGCTGTTTAAAAGGTGTTGACTCTCCCCTGCGATAATGTAGGTCTTTCATACCAAAAACACTTTTATAGTGCTCAGTAGGTCACCCTTTATTTGAATTTCTACTTTGTATACTTGGTCATGGGTCATTTTAATGTCTGTCCCGAGTCTTCATAAATTCATCAGTTGGAACTATGGCCAGATGCTCCTGGAAAGTCTGGCATACTATTGTGATCTCGGCCACACTGTAAAAGCACTTTCGCCCATTACCAGTTCCTCTGAAGGACACTATTTTTTTGCATCCTGCTCTTCTTTTTAGTGGTCAGCCCTGCTACTTGCCTTTGAGTCCTACACTTTCTCCTCTGTCTTTTCACTATTCTCTGTGTCCTGTTGTCTGTGCTGCCCTTTCTTAGCTTTCTGACAGATATATTTGTCCCTTCTCCTGTAGTCTGTTGGGCTGCTTCTTTCTTCTTCAGAATGTCCAAGTGGGCATCTGCTATCTCCAACAATCCTGGAAATACTGTGCAAGACGAGCAATATTATACAGATACCTGTAAATAGATTCGGGGACCGAATGAGCTCAGCGCACATCCCAGAAGCCGGTAACCAACCAGCATGTAGCTCTATAAAATAATAAACCTATTGATCTTGGAAAATAATTTAATGTTCATCACAGTTGATCCGTAGGTCTTCAGATATGGAGATTTATTCCAATTTTCAACCAAATTAAAAAGCCTTCTGTCTCTATGGACACATATAATCACAGAATCCAAGTGTGAAATTTAATAAGATGTACGATTACAGTCAACACGTGTTTCGCGACAGTCGGTTCTTCAGAGCTACTGAAATACAGATGAAACGCTTAAGCAAACGTTCCCCATCATAATTCTAACCCTGTTTGGAGAGTCATTCAAATGATTGCGAACAATAGTACCCTTCAATGAATGCTGACAAGCGAATTCAGCAGCCTCAAACAATAATATAATTGTGTTTAAAATCACACAGTATACATTTCTTCAACAACGGGTAAGGGACCCCATAATAAGGGAACCAAACATCATGCCGAATGATCGGTGTTGTCCCGTGAATTTCTCTCTAACCGGCCTGAAGTAATCCATGCTAGGAATAAATGTTGCCTGCCAGAGACCACAGATAATTTCTTGGCTTCCCTTCATAATTTCCTCAAAGTAAACACATGAAAAAAATAAGCAACATGTTATCCCACATCATTTATCTTCCTTCTATGTCTTTGCTAATAGGAATTAGGACCGAAAAGTATGCCATTGAGAGGGGTCGTGTATCTTGTCGCATACCTGTTTGGAAAAGGCAAACTGCGTTGGGTCAACCAGGCTCTGTCTATGAGAACGCAGGTTATCAGTTATTGTCCTTGGGGATGAAGAAACAAGCTCACTGGGTTCTGAAATGTGCCTCTCTGCCAGACAGAGACAAGGACGCTGTATTTGTACTATTGCTCACAGCTGTTTTGGGAAAGTGTCCCTGTGATTCTTGACATAGTGTAAGAAGAATCTCATAGAATTCTTACCTAAACTTATCCATATACTAAACCACGAGGCGCAAGATAAATGATTATGAATATATTAAATAAAAGCACACCATCATACTATATAAAAATGCATCACATATGATTAAACTATTATAAGCATAAATGTAACATAAGCAAACACCATTTATGATAAGTAGTCAGGCACGTTGGGCCATAACGAATGGTGGGCAAGTGCATAATTTGGTGGGCAGTTATACTAACAGTGTGTTAGCACAACAGCGTGGGCAGTCTTTGGTTTAGAGGAATTCCCTTGCCTGTGTCAAAAAGGAAGATTGGAAAGGTTTTGTTCCACTCAGAACCCAGAACAAATATTTCGCAATATGGCTGTCCTACTGAGCATACAGAAGTCCTGTCAAATTGACTGTGCCAAATCACTGCTTCACAGCGGAGCGAGAGCAGGTTAAGTGGGAGCAAAGAGCAACTGCCTTACCTGAACCAACACCTCAGTAACCCAAGCATCTTTTTCTTTTTTAAAGATATGTTTATTGGCATTTAGGTATTTTCATATACAACGTAGTCATTCACATAAAACCAACATTGTGCTGTCCTCTACTTTTCCATCTAAAGGTGATTACTTACAAACATTGCAAACGCATGATTACTTGTGTGGAACACAACAAAACACTTGAATATAGGTTCAGTGCACGTAATGATTGGATCTGTAAGTCTCAACCCATAAGATCCCCATACATTTTTGTGTTGTGGGTCGCAAATTGACTTTGAGCATGGGCCTGGGGGGGAGGGCAGGTAGCGGGGCGAAGCCAGCAGTGACTGCATTGCTTTGATGACTGGGAGAATTTTGCCAGATATGGAATTCCGAGTGGGACAGGCCTTGGCTTGGGTCACTCATTCCCCTCCACGATCTCTCTCTCTCTCTCTCTCTCTCTCTCTCTCTCTCTCATCTCTACGTCCACAGAGGCCCCCTGCCACTCCCCCCTTTATCCCCAGGATTGCCTTGTTGCGAGTCTGCGTCGTCCTCCGGACGCCCCCAGCTTGACAGGATCTCCGCCCATAGCTTAGTCAGTGGGCTCCTATGTACTCCCCAGGCATCCTCCCATCTAAGGGCCTGACTCTCTGCTTCTGCTGGGACGTTCCTCAGGCATGGCTCCAGCCTTGGCTTCCCTTCTCCGACTTGCACACCATTGCTTTTCCACGTCTACCCAACGCAAGACCTAAGTCTATGAATCGAGAGCCCACTTTGGCCTGGGGAAACCTCCCAAAAGACAGGTCTGTACTGTGCAGGGAAAAGTGTGTCCCAGTGTGGTCTGGAGTCGCTGCAGAACTGCGGTCCAAAACGTTTGTAGTGTGGGGCACCCCAATGTCATATGACAGAAGTCCGCATCTGGTACCCGGCAGTGTGGACATCCCCCGGGCTCTCCCCCATATATTACTTGCAGTCTATGCCCTGTGAGGTATGTCATATGTATGTAATTAAATGTATGCATTTCAGCCCGAATTACGTGAGACCTTCTTGAGGTAGGCAAGCACCCTGTCCCATTCCCTGTCCTCAATATCATGGCCAAGAATCCCTTCCCATTGAGTCCTAAGAGCTAATATCGGCCGCCTTCCCATTTCATTCAGCGCTTTGTAGAACCATGTCACTAAGTGTTGTGCCAAGCACATCGAGAGAAGAAGTTGAAGCATCATGTGGGGCTGAGGTTCAACCCATCTGCTGTCCCACAGGCTTGCAAAGGTCCGCTCCAAAGCTTCGTAGGTCAGGAACTGATCTACAGGCAGTGAGTGATTTTCAAACAATTCCTCCGGCGGAATGAGGACTCCCTGCAAGAAACAATCCCCCACCATCTCGAGGCCTGCCCTTGTCCATTCAGAAACTTGAGGAGAAACGGGCAACAGGGTCTCAGTGAGGGAGGTCCACCAGTGGAAGAGCCGGAGCATACAGTTGGGCTCTCCGGGTTCGCACAATACAGCGATGCCAGCAACACACTGGGCTGTGGGACGGATATCTCCGCCACGGATATAGCCAGGGCGAAGAGCAGAGGAGAGAGTGGGGACCCCTGTCTGGTCCCCCCTAAATACACCATATGGAGCGGGGATTGTGGAAACAATCTTTACTCGTGCCTTCGGATCCGCATAAAGGAGGGTGACCCATTTAATCCATCCCACCTCAAGCCCCATCCTACGCATGACCTTCAAGAGAAAGTCCCATCTAATGGAATCGAAGGCCTTCTCTAGGTCGGTCTGCACTGAGGGGTGGTAAAATATATTATACAGTCTTCTGAGGTTGAGGGAGGTGCTATGGTCTGGAATAAAACCACTCTGGTCCCTGTGGACCAGGCCCTGCATGTGTGGGAGTAGTCTACCCGTTAGTTTTTTTGCTTAGGACTTTAAAGTCCATATTTAGCATAGGCAGTGGGCAAAACGCCGTCGGGGGTGCCCCCACTACATCGGTCTTGGGGAGGGGTATCACAGTTGCTCTCCGCGTGAAGTTGGTAAGCAACCCATTCGCAAAGAATCAGTGTAAAGTGTCACCAGCTTAGGGGCCAAGGTACCCACAAAGGCGGAGTAGAACTCCGCCGGGAGGCCATCAAGACCCTGGGTTTTTACCAGTGGCCGCATCCTTCAGTGCTGCCTGAATTCTCTTAAACCATCACCTGGTCTCTGACCCTCTCCCACGCCTCAGGTGGCAATGTCGGGAGGGTCAAACAGTCCAGGAACCTATCTGGAACAGCCCCACACCAGCATCTCTGGGCGGCCGTAAAGTGCCACCTAGGATCTGCAGAATTCCACATTAATAGCCCCAGGGGATAAAAATGAGTCCCCGTGGGCAGCGTGAGGTGAGTAATGGGTGAAACTTGTAGTTCAGGTGGATAAGCTACGCCAGGAGTCATCCCCCCCTACCCTTTCTGAATGCGCTCTTACTGTTCCTTTCCATCCCTCAGCTGTCAGGTGTAAGGATCTCCTCCCAAGGCACTTTCCAACGTGTGCAGTGTGGTGTCTAGAGTGGCCAATTCTTCTTTTAGTTCCCTGCTTATACCGACTGAGTGACTCATGCAGTGACCGCGGACCAGTACTTTGAATACTTCCCATTCAATCAGGGAGGACGACGCTGAGCCCTGAATTTGTGCAAAGTAATCAGTGATGATGGATTGAAGGGACTCCTTCTAACGGGTGTCCTGCAGCGTTGCCAGTTGAAGCTGCCATAAAGGAATCACCGGCCTGTCGTCAATTGGCTGAAACCCCAGAAGGAGGGAGCTGTTGTCCAAAGGGTACGCCCCAGATATTCGGAAAGGGTGGCATATTGGCACAATCTCTCTGAGCATAGGAATGTGTCTAGTCGAGTATGGAGGGCATATATGTGCTAGGAGTAGTCACGCATTTGGCCATGGTGGGTGTGCCACAAGTCAGTCCCCAGTGTTGTGCCCAGTCCCGGAAACCAGTCGCCAATCTGTGAGCTTGGGCTCCCGGCAGGGGTGGAGTGGATCGATCCAGGACCACATCTCTGTGACCCATTTAAAATTCCAACCAAGTAACAGGTCTCCATCCAGCATCTGTCCCAGTGGCGCTGATAACGAGTGATGGAACGCCAATTGCTCCTGGTTAGGTGCGTAAACGCACCCCAATCTGATCTCTTTCCCCAGTAATCAGCCCTTCACCAAAACTCACCCGCCATACTTGTCAAATAATGAGTGAATGAGCTCAAAAGGGGGTCCCGGCCTGACCCATATCAGTGCCCCCCTCGCAAATGCAGAGAACGATTTGTCATATGATTGGCCTCGCCGTCTACGGTGTAGGTGTTTTACCTCCACCCCAGTGAGCTGGGTCTCCTGGAGCATGGCATTTTGCACTCTCCTGCGCTTTAGGTAACAATGTATATTATGCCATTTGGCTATGACCTTATCCCCCGGACATTCCAAGTCATGCATTTAAAATCTTGGTTTCTATTAGTCATGAGAGTAACGTTCTCTGTGTCGTGCTCCACCATTGTTCAGACCAGGTTGAAAACCCATTCGCCCACCCAGGCCCCCCCCAAGACAAACGGAAAGAATAATACATTCCCCAACATTGAACTCGCCGGTTCCAAGACAGAACAACAATGGCCATCTGCCCAAACACTTCACAACCACAAAACAAAGTCATTAATAAAGTTCCACCTGACTCCTAGTTGGTGTCAAGTGGTAGGGGCAGGCAAGAATGAACCTTCTGCATCTTGTTTGCTCCTGCCCACTGATGGCCTGCCCATAGGGTTACGGGCCAGCTGACGTCCACAACCCTCCCTCCCCGCCCAGCGGTGTGGAGCAGGCACTGTCCTCCATGGGGTCAAGGGTAGAAATCAAGCCTGTCACTTGTGGCCCGCAGGACTTCCCCCAAGAATGAAGGCGGGAACGGCGGTCTCAGCAGTTCTCCACTTATGACAGCCACAGGTCAAATCGGATCATAGGCAAACTGCAGGGTCACCACGGGGAGGTTCTCCTCCTCCATTAACAAACTCTCTGTCTTCGAGTCTGCAGTCTGTTTCCTGGATGGGGACTCACTCCCCGCTGCTGACCCTGCCTGCATAGTAATGTCCACAGCCTCAAGGAGCGACTCTGCCCTCTCATGTTCCATCTGAGCCTTAGTAGGCACTCCTAATCCAGGGCCTTCGGGCTCGTTTTCTATGTTTGCTCTGACTTTTATGAGACTCTTGCTGCCGGCGTGACGGGCCATTCCAGACCTGTGGGACTCCAGCCAGTAAATGAGAAACAAAAAGGGATCCACCCCAGAATGGATGTATAATCGTGTTCTCCCAGATCAAGTGTGTTCCCTACAGTGGTGGGAAGCACACAGCTTTGTTAAAATACCCCTCACACACCAAAAGGGCCCTTGGTGTCATGCTTCATCATAGGGGTCTTCCCGCGCCCCTGTGGGACGGGGCGTGCTACAACCTACGACTACGCGGGAGCACTGATTTTTTTTAAACAAAACTATGTGTAGTGTAGGAATGTGAGTGGAAGGGTCAGGAGTGAGTGAAGGAGTGAGTAAAAGTTAAAAAAACACCTGGCCCTTTGGAAAGAATTTTTTTTAATATTCCGTTGGGCTGGTGTTAGTAAAAGTGGGGAATGAGGTGGAGATACAGTGCTATAATGAGCAGTTTCTCCTATGTCGTCAACATGTATACGATACCCCAATAGGTATGTAATTAAATAAATTTTTTCTTATAAGGGAAAATACCCCATGAGCCTCTGAACGGGGTGGGAATGAGTGTCTATAGTCCAACAACTGTCAAGATCACTGCCTCTCCTGGATACTACCTCCCCGCGGCTCCTATTGGGGTATCGTATACAGTGCATGCTTACTTCTTGACATGTACTTCACGTAGTATTATCTACTTGTATATACACTTCTTGTATTTATCTTTGGAACATATATTCGAGTGTAGAAGGGATCCTTTTGGTCCTGATGAAGAAGCCAGAGGAGGGCTTCGAAACATGTTGACAACACATTCCTATGACACCAAGGGCCCTTTTGGTGTGTGAGGGGTATTTTAACAAAGCTGTGTGCTTCCCACCACTGTAGGAAACGACTTGATCTGGGAGAACACGATTATACATCCATTCTGGGGTGGATCCCTTTTTGTTTCTCATTTACTGACTTGAGGAGGACGTATCCACCTCATTTTGCTCTTGGAGCATTACCTCTTCACTCCCTATATTGATTATTTACATGGACTCCAGCCAGTCCCATGCCTTCAGAGGCTCCTCACAGAAATGGGTTTTCGCAACCAGTATAATCTTCAGCCTGGCTGGGAACTTGAGGGTATACTGCAGTCCCTCGTCTCTCAATGCCCTCTTCACCTCTGTGAAGGATGCTCTCTGTACCGCAAGGGTGTAATCCGGAAACCGGGAGACCTGCCTATTTCCAATTTGATATGGACCATCTGTCCAGGCTCGTTGCACTAAGACATCTCGATACTTAAAGTGGAGGAGCTTAGCTACCACCGGATGGGACGGCCCATCGGGGGCTGGTGGTCTGGTCGGGACCCTGTGAGCACTCTCAAGGGCAAAGAAGAGTGTCTGGAGGTTCAGTGCAGCCTTCTGTCTCATCCAGTTCTCTACGTAGTCCGCCATGTCATCACCAACCGTACCCTCTGGGAGGCCCACCACCCATATATTGCTCCATCTGTTGCGGCCCTCTGCATCCTCCGTGCAATGTTCCAGTGTGTGTACCATGTCTGTCAGCGTTTCAACTTGTCGGACCAGATCCAGTTGTGCTGGGTGAAGTTCTCCGATCTACGACCACCTCCTTCACCCTATCCGCTAACTTGTTGTGGTCTGTCCTCGGCAGCCCCAGGCCTGCGGAATCAGCACTGATGTCTTGCTGCAATGTTGATTTGGTATCCACGATAGCTGCCAGGATCTTATCAAATTGCATTTGCATGGGGGGGAGGGGGTGTTCCGTCCATTCCATCTCCTTCCGCCTTCGTGTCAGTTTGCCTGGCTGTTGGCAGTGCGTATGACAGTCTCTGGTGGTAGGGACAAGAGCGCTCATGGTCACCAAGCAGGTCAATCAGGGGTCCTCGTTTGCAGGTCAGACGGTCACGGGTGGACACCAACGTGCATGAGGTGGGGGCTGTTTCAGCATCTAGCAAGGCCCCAGAACGCTAGGCTGTGATAATGAGGCCCAGGCCGTGTGACACACCGTAATTGGGCTCAACGCCATTGCGGCATGCGAAGGTGCATCGCTGTGGGTCTCAGAAGTCTGCTGAGCAGCTTTGCTGCCCAGCCTGGACCAGCTCAGGAAAGATACTCTTTGGTCTGGCGGCTGTTGCCCCCTCTCAGCCGGTCCTGCATTATCAACGTGAAGAATAGGGGCTCCCTCAGGGGGTCCCCCTGTGGCCTCTGCTCTGCAGTCTGAACAGTCAGTCCCCGGAGCGAGGGGGCGCAGTGAAGGGCGGGCCCTTGAAACCAGGTCCCCCGTAAGATTCAGCAGTATACCCTTTGAGGCCTCAGGTTCATAGCTCCTTCCTGGTGCTGATAGAGGAGGGAGGTATCTACAGGGGCCCCCAAGTTACCGCACCTCCACTGGTACCTTCATGCAAGTCTGGAAGCCGAAATCAAGTGGGCCAGAGGCCACCACGAGGCAGCTGCTTCAGCAATCCTGCAGCGGTTCGGAGGGTGGCCCCACCAGGAAAGTCATTGTGGCTGCAGTAACCCAAGCATCTTTAGTGAACCACAGCACATCCCACCCAACTCTCTAGAATTTTGAAAAGTACAGCCCTTGTGTGCAAAGTGTACAAGCAGCATTAGTGTCCAGTGTGAGCTATAGTTCACTCACAACCTGCAGTGATTCAACAACAAGAGTAGTTTCGGTTTCATGCTTTACTGCTGTCAGAACGTACACAACTTGACATCATACACTGAGATGAGCAAATGCCGTATGCATATGCCATGGCTTATGGTGAAATAGCCAAAACTCCTCATTGCAGCCAATATGCTTGCTTCCCTCAGAAAGATCCAGAGGCAACCTCGAGAAAACGAATTCTGGGAGATATGGAATGCTAGTTATGCTGCTCGAAGGTTGTGTGTCCACAGAACCAATCCATAGACTTCATTTACAGGTTGCCAGGGGTCTCCGTTGTGCCCACAGCCTTGTACCTTTCCACCCCTAGCATTGTCTTTGCGACCCCTGCCCTCAGAGATGGCAATATCCGTGCCAAGAACACTGGGGCTACAGGCTCCGTCCTCCTTGTTTTCTGCCCATTTTTTATTACCCTGGTAGTGAATAATTTTCGATTATTCACCATTGCGGTAATAAGAAATGGGGCACCAGGAGCTGAAACGAGACTTTCACTGCCAGGCAGGTGAGGTAAGTAAAAAATGCTTTTAAATGTCTGTTGTGTGCATACCTGTGGAAGAGAGTGTATATAGGAGGGATGGAGAGTGTGTACATTAGAGCATGGCTATGTCTAAGCCTTTGTGAGTGAAAATTAGTGAGTCAGTGACATACTGAGTGGGCATGAATGACACTGATTATCAGTCAATATGATTAAATCAGAGAGGGTGAAAATGAGTGAGTCAGTAAAAGTGACTGCAAATGAGAGAGTAGATCACTGTAAATGAACAAGTAATGAGTGTGAGAATTGTTAGGGAGTGTGAGTGAGAATAAGTGTCATTGAGTGTGTCTGTGAAAATTAATGAGTTGGAGTGAATGAGAATGTGAGGGATTGAGAAAGTATGAGAGAATAAGAGTGAATGCGAGTGTCAATGATTGAGTGAGAATGCATGAAAATTGGGAACTGAGAATGAGTGAGCACAAGTGTGAGAAAATGAGTGAGTCAGAATATGAATGTGTGAGAGTGCAAACAAATGAGAATTAGTGAGAGAGAGAGATTGAGTGCAAGTGGGTTAACATACACGAGTGAGAGTGAGAATAACCATGAGTGAGTCAAGGTAACTAAGCATGCATGAAAATGTAGTGCTCTGCTTGCAAATTTGCCATTGTCCCTGGCATACTGAGGCTATTTCTTGGCTTATGGAGGCACCAATGGCAAACTACTGGAGCTGGCTCACTGAATGCAGTTGTTAGCAAGTCAGGCACATGTGACAACATACTTGCACTAATAGAGTGGAGGTCATTTTTGTAATATTAGGCACCCATCTTAAAATACTGACATACTAATTCTTGGCACACAGGGCATCTTTGGAAAATGCTGGGGCTGGCAAAGTTTAGGAAGTTCTTAGCATGGCCAAAATGCTGGTGCTAACACATTGGCGGTAAATCTTGGCATAAGGGAGTAGTACAACCATGGTGTAAGAGAGAGAGCAACATGACAAAAGGCTGGCATTGACATACTAGAGGTAATTTCTTGACAGATGGGTCACACGTGTTATATGGATGATATTAAGTGCAACATTCTAGCACCAGCATATTGTAATTTTTGGCATGGGGATCACCCATGACAAAATGCAGGCCCTGACACAATGAATGTAATTTTTTGATAGATGGAGGCACCCATAGCACATTTGTTTTTAAAAATCGAGATCACCTCTTGGTGAGCATCAGATTTCATTGGATTGGCACATCATAAAAGTTGTCCATATTTAATGAGTGCCCCTTCGGAGCCAATGACTTTTGAGCAAATTTATGTAATAATTGTGCTTCAGAATGCATTATTTGACCTCATGTTTTTTAAAACTGTTCTCGGGGAGAGAACCCCCTGAGGCCCATTAAGAGGCCAGGCTTACCCGCTTTGGTCTCTCACTACAGTTCATTGCAAGTATTGCACCACACCACTTTCAAAGATCATGTCAGCGTCCTAATAATGGTGGTGTCTAAACCATACATTTGCCCGTGTTGTTTTATAAATCATACTGTTATTAAGGAACTTCAGTGACGTCAATTATTGCGGTTTCATTATGTGACGTCACTTTCTGTGAAGATTCAGAGTCAATTCAAGGACATTTCCTGTGATGTGGTTAATGTCAAAGGGTTAGTAATGTCATATCTGCTCCTCCTGCCGTTTTGGTGAATCAACGTCTATGAACCATTCTCCTTCAAAAAAAATACAGTAACTTTAGAATATTTTTCACAGAACATGCAGGTGTGAAACAGTTTGAAGTGTGTTTAAAGCAAAATCAAATTAAATATGGGAAAACTGTAGAAGAAACACAAAAGAAGGGAGTCATTTATAGTTACTAATGGAGAAGTCCTCTCCGAGAGCATTTAGAAAAATTAGACTGATGAGCTGGTACCTTCTCAGGTCTGAAATTAAAAATATGAATGTGGCATTGATTAGCAAGGTAGACTCATTTCATAGTAACTATGATTTGACACAGAATAACTGCCATTCGTTCACTTGCATGACAGCTAAGCTGGATGGAGACAGTGCTGTAAAAGACACCTAGCAATTGGAGGACCCTGCAGGCTGGAACTGGATTTAAAGCTGGCTTGTGCCAGAGTGGAAGATCACACAAGTAGAACCACATGCAGTAATAAATATATTAATTTCAGGTTTGCTTGAGAAGTCAGAGACGAGACACATAGAATCGTACACTAAACGGCATTAGAGATCCTGTTACAGAAGTTTAACTGTTTACTGTGTTCATATTCAAATGGGCACGCACATCACTGGATCAAAGAACGGCATCTGGTAACAACCCAATGCCCTTATTAGCCAGAGTTCTAAACTGTTAAGATTGATGATAATTTAAAAAAAAAAAAATTCTTTAGCATTTTATCAGCAAGTAAATACAGTGAAGCCAATTACTGAAACTTGAAATCTTAAGACAGCGCTCACATGTGTGGTACAGCAGGTTACCAGGAAGAAAAAAGGATATAATAATAATAAACAAGAGACATAAATGAAGGGGGGAAATAAGCAAAACAGCACAGTAGGCATCAGACAGCAGTACATGGGAGTGGCGAATTTAACATATGGCAAGAAAAAAAATGTTTAATCTGTTTCATCATCTGTAGAGTTTTTCATAGACAAAAAATAGTTCCGCAGTGGTTTCCAAATATCTTTGGGCCTGGATGTAGCTGGCTGCAGGGAGGCATACAATTTGCAATTAATATCACAGTAGGACAAGTCCTTCAGCCAGGACGCCACCCTGGGGGGGTGGGAGGTGTGAGCACTGTAGTGAAGCGAAATTTGTTGTTTAGCTAGAAGTAAAGCAGTATCAGTAAAGCGACGTAGCCCCAATGGTAATGGCTTAACATACCCCAATAAAACCATCAGGGGGTCAGCAGAAAGTGGACGTTCTACCATAAGAGTAAGAGTTGAATAAATGTCCTTCCAAAAGGATGCTATCACCCCACAGATCCATGCCAAGTGTAGGAAATCTGCATGGTCTGCCTGATATTTCGGGCACCGGTGGGTTCTAGAGGGGTCAAATTTCGCCAGTGTATCAGGGGTAGTATAGGATCTGTAGAGATATTTATAATGTAATAGTTTATGCCGGTGGTTGCCTGTTTAGTCTGCATACAGCAGTACTACCAAATCTTATCCTAAATTGGGATAGCTAGGTCACGTTCCCATGCAGCCCTAGCTCTCCACTCCGGCAGTCTTTAATTGTAAGGAACTGTGATATATTTTAGAAACAAGATGGATATTATCTGGGGATGCGATCATTAACGTGAATGCTGAGAAATCTTTAGGTTCAGTTGGGTAGGCAGGTAGCACAGCCCGTAATGTACTGTGTAAACGATGGAATGTAAATCTGTCCATTGTAGTCAATTGTTCTTCCTTAGCCATAGTGGAACTGGGCTTGAGCACACTATCTGAAAACAGGTGGCCCACCAGCAAGTCGTGTGCGCAAAGAGTACGCTGTACCAGTTGCTCAAGCGTGAGTGGGAGCCAAGGGTTGTTTAAAAGTGGGATATGCGGGGAATAAAGAGTATCCCCACCAAGAAAGCACAGGAGTTTAAACCATGCCCAACTTGTAGTGGCAAGTAAGAAAAAAGGGGGGAGGGGGGGTGTCCTAGCCGTCACATTCAAATGCTGCTAAACCAATTTAACAGACTAAAGGCCATCAATTCAATTGATATGGGCTTGAAGCATTTATTTGCTACTTCGTTCTGTACACTTTACTCCACATTTAATCATGGGTCAGGTAAGTGCGGATAAGTTTCAGTCAAGAGCAAATTATACATATTAAGGCAACAAATAAAACAGACATACAGACTTTGTGGTGAAGTAATGTGATGTAACAAACAATACATGAAGTGTGATGCATAACAATTATCTAAACATTATATCACCAGTCTTAGTTCACAAACGGAGCAGCTACTAGGACAACCTTTAGCATCCGCATTTTGTAACAAATTCAAGAAGCTGCTACCCACGGGGAAAAGAGACATTAGGCCCAGTAGTGAGACAATTCAAATAACATTTCTACTGGGGGAAACCTAATTAAAAGCTAAAGTCACAGTGTTGTGTAATGCCTGAAGTTGTAGTGGCAAGCATCTGTATTGTATTGGAGTCGCGTGGGAGACCTTGATGCAAGATGGTGGAAAGTGAGAGTTGCGATAGTTGTGCCCTCTCCGGTTTAAGAAAGGGCAACTGGGCAATACCAATAATAAATGTAATGTGCTTGGTCTACGTAAAAATAAAGTTGGAGGTCAGGGACTCCAAATCCACTGCGTTCATAAGGGAGTGTGAGGCCATCCAACAGATGCGAGGCCGGGAACCGGGCCCTATAAGCCGAATGAGTAACCCGCGCAGGGAGGTGAGAAAACTACTGGTGAGGGCAATGGAAGTATTTTAAAAAAAGATAGAGAAAGCGAGACAACATAACCATTGTAATGATTGCTATGTGCCCAGCCATGCCCAACGGAAGCCTAATCCATTGCTCCACTTGCGTTTCAAGTTTTTCCAGGGCGGGTCCATAGTTGGAACAGATCATTTCTGAATGTTCCCTGTGTATATGCTTGCCCAAATATCTGACCGAGTCCGTGCACCATTGTAGTGGGAATTCAAGGTCGCAAGGCACAGTGGCATCCATACGTGGGAATAATTCGGATTTACTCCAGTTGATATGCATACCAGAGAAAACACTGAATCGCTGCACCTCGCGAACAAGTGGAGGTAAATTGACTGCGGGGTCACGAACGAACAACATTATGTCGTCCGCATGAAGGGAAGCTTACAATGTCCCATGTGGGAATCTAAGGCCCCTATGGTGCTATTTTTCCTGTAAATGACAGACTAAAGGGTCCAAGGCAGTTAGAAACAAAAGGGGAGAAAATGGGCAGCCTTGTCAGGGACCACACGTCAAGGGGAGTGGCTCTTTGAGTGTACCATTTAGGCGTAACCGGGCCAAAGGATCTTTGTATAACAGGCAAATCAGATTGCGGAAGCCGTTGGGCATGCCTAGTTTTTTTTTTTTTTAGAGTGGCATGGAGAAAAGACCATTGAAGTGAGTCGAATGCCTTTCTGGTGTCTATTAGTGCAACTGCTGATGGGGTGGTGGGGGAAATTTGATTGATCACTGCAAATAAAGTGTAAAGGTTCATTGAAGTGCAACGGTGTGGTACAAAACCAGATTGCATGGGGGAAATTATGTGGTCCATTAATAAAGAAAGACAGGTACCTAAAACCTTGGCTAGTAATTTGGTATCGTAATTTATAAGGGACAATGGTCGGTATGACGAGCAATGGAAGGGAGGTTGGTTGGGCTTGAGTAATATACTGTGATGACAGCTTCCTGCAACGTGGGTGGGAGGGAGCCATGTTCAAGAGAGAGTGTGTGAAGGTATGCAGCCAACAGAGAGCGCCTTGGGACATGTACCAGTGGTCAATGCAAGTACACACGTTAAACAGGGCAGAGTAAAAAGTGCAATCGCACTGCTGTATGGAATTTATTACGCCATGCATCTGACAAATAGAATGTGTCAAGAAGGTCCATAGGGAATGAGGTTTAGTAATTCCTGTGGAACCAGTGGAATCAAGCTCTGGTTGTCGGGTAAGATTTAGGTTGCTGCCCAGTATAATGTAGTCAGTTTGGTATTGGCTGAATTGAGAGGACACGTTGATAAAGAAATCAGGGGAGCCGGTGTTTGGTGGATATACATTGACAAGCAACACTGTCCAACCTGGCAACGTTCCCATCGCAAACAAATATTGACCAGCGGCGTCCGAGGCAGACCGTATCAGCTGAAAGGGGACACTTCTATGTATCTAGATGCACACCCCACGTGAATAGGAGCTATAGTTAGATAATTAACGATGAATACCCCATGAGGATGCATAATTGCAATCTGATCCAGGAGATAGATGTGTTTCCTGGAGGAAGTCCATTTGAACCACATGGCGGCATAAATAAGCGAGGACCTGTTTCCTTTTTCAGGGATGATTCAAACCTATGATGTTCCATATCTTGCAGGATAGTGGAAATACTGTGTCCTTACTAGTGGGTGAAGGCATTGCATACCTATCGAAATAGCATACAAGTAAAAATTGTAAGGGTAAACCTGTCACGACATACCATGGCAATAGAAAGGCTTCAGCAAGGAGTAGCACAAAAAACAAACAACTGTACCCCCCCCCTCCCACTCCAGCTGAAACAAAGGCTGGAGAACCCAAGTAGCCCTGAGAGAAAATAAAACTACAAAGATAGTGGTATACACCATAGCAGGGTGACAACGTCTGGAGGAGCAAAGCCCAGGAAGAGCTATAAGTATATAATGGTAAGAGTCACCGAACTAGTGAGCAATGAGGAACATAGAGAAAAAAAACAATACAATACTATGTGGATCAAAAGGCATGCACCAATGGGGGGATAACACATCTGAACACTATTGAAGGGTGACCATATTCATAATTCAGCAAAGTGTGTAGGGCAAGTTACGGCAGGAGTGCACCAGGCGAAGAAGGTGCCAGGACAGCAGAGGCGGCAGCATCAGGACCTCCGCTAGGTGGGATTTGCCAGAGGAATGCGTCTTACAAATTTTACAGCATCCGCAGGGGTGTTGAAAAAAAAGTGACGACCATCAAGTTTCACCCGGAGACGTGTAGGATTGAGCATTCCATATTTTAGCCCCATCTTTTGGAGGGTGCGTTTAATGTCTGTGAATTTGCGACGAGCCTCTTGAACCATTGGTGTATAGTCTGGAAAAAGAGTGATTGCGGATCCTTGATATTGCAGCGAACCTTTGTCTTGGGCCAATTGTAATGCAGTCACGATCTCTAAAATTTAGCAGCCTAGCAATAATCTGCCGCAGTGGTGCCCCAGGGACAGGCTGGGGACCAACTGTTCGATGTACCCTTTCGACCACAAAGGTATCAATAAAAGACTTCCTGTCGAACAGTTCCAGTAAAAGATGTTCTTCAAAGACATCCGTACGTCATGTGCTGGTGGATTCCAATATGCCAGTTATACGGATATTATTACAGCGGGACCTCGCCTCCAAGTCCTCGTTTTTAGCTGC
The DNA here is from genome assembly GCA_963921515.1 of Calotriton arnoldi. NCBI lineage: Eukaryota > Metazoa > Chordata > Amphibia > Caudata > Salamandridae > Calotriton > Calotriton arnoldi. The sequence goes on along the minus strand of CAWUFW010006849.1, from coordinate 740,222 downwards.
AGTGGTCTATTTCCGAGATTCTGTGCTCCGCACCATTGAGCCTCACATAATGATGGTTGAGTCGTTCAGACATGGCATCAAAATGTTGTGTTAGAGCAGTGATGCTCAAAGTTCAGCCTGGGGCTGCATGCAACCTTCCTGACCTTTACATGTGGCCCTCTGGGCAACAGCAGCACTGGGCTGCTGTGGACTGGACTCAGCACTAACATTATAAAATGTTAAATAAACAGCAAGCATTTATTTAAGGTTAATTTCAGTTAAACAAAGGAAGTAACTAGGGTGTACTGCACCCCAGGTTGCCCAGTTCCACATTGTGCAATTCAGTTCAGCCACTAGATGTACATGCTTTGCTTCCCCTGCACCCACTATACTCGCCCCCCCACCTCCACCACCCTGTTTGCATTAGTGCAGCCCTCGATAAGACCAAACTTTTCGGCCCCAGGGATAATGTTTGCGAGTACCCATATGTTAGAGTATCAAATTTGCAGTCAATTGCCTTAAAGCCGGCTCGAAGTTCGGTCATAACGGTGGCAATGCCATCTGATGGGCAGTCGGCATTGTATGTTCCAAGGTGCTAGTGGAGTCGGAGGGCGAACATTGACGGCGCGGAGTCTTAGCTGGTTCGAAGGCGAGTGTGTTTTTGCTTAAGATCTCTGCGTCCCATTGTAGTGTGTACACCGTGTCTGAAAAAGAAAGAGTGTTGGAACCAAACGCAGCAACTGGTAGCACAAATGAGAGCAGCCAAAGGAGAGGTGGCAGTAGGGAATAGCTTTGCAGAAAAGCTGAGGTGGCTGGAGGAGGAACAGCAGGCAGTAGCACTGGATGGAGTTAATCCAAGCACGAGCTACTGCTTTCAATACGGTTGGGTAATATGGTGAAAACAATGTGTAGAGAAGCATCCCGAAATGCTGAGCCACGTGTGGAGACTAGCACAGACAGCCGCCAGCGCTATGGGTTGTAGGGTGACAGATGGAGGAAGAAGGAAGAGTTCACCAGCTACAGAGGCTCACTGTTAGTCACCCAAGGCCACACTAAAGGTGTAGCAAAAGAGAAGCCCCACACAGCCCGAGCAGGAGGGAGGTCAGTAAGTTTCCAGATTTTAGCAGCGGCCGCACAGGGAATTATGGGCGAGGTCCGGTTGATTCAGCAAATTGTGGCACAATAAGGGAGGCAGGGCAGTACAGGATAATGCAGCAGTGCAGGATATGGCGGCTTAGTCGTAGCCACCGCACTTATTCAAGACTCGACTACTCCTCTGTGCAGGGCCGCCGCCCCGCGATCGTCAGGCACCGGTTCCGCCTCCAGGGCCTGAGAAGTCCAGCCGGGAGCCTCAGAGGAATGGCGGTTCCGCAGCGCGTCTAGACACGAGCCGCATGCCGGTATCTCGTCACGCAGTAGGCTTGGTGCGCATCTGCAGTGCCCTGGTTAGCCTCGATGCAGGTAGGTCACACCCATGTCGCTTTTGGGAGGTAAAGCGCCATCCGGCAACCATTTGACAGAAGCACAGGCCCCTAGCACAGGGCAAGCCGCGACCCCGTCCTCAGGCTCACCTGCAGGCCCTGTCACCGCAGGGCCTCCGAAGGCCGCTTCAGGCCGTGGTGGGAGGATCGTCGCTGGAAAATGCCAGGTGGAAGCCGCATCCAGATGCGGCTCAGTAGATTTTGCCCTCAAGTATGGGTAGAATAGGTCCGGCAACAGTGATGAGCCCATAATTAAATAGTGGAGTGTTCGATTAAATGTATGTTGCTTGCAATACTTGGCAGAGCTTCAATGCCGTGCGGCCATCTTGGTTGCCAGCTTGGCCACGCCCCCCAAGATGACATTGTTAAAGAAGTTGGAGACAAATATATGTTCCAGGCATATGAGCTGCAGATCGTATACTTTTGCATAGATCGCCATCTGGTGTTGGGCTCGGATGTTTGCACTTTGTTTTTGTCTAGTAAGAAGTCTTTGTAGTCACGAGGTAGATGACTCCTCCCTAGGACGATAGTGCGCATGGGCATCGACTCCATCCTTAGATTGTTTGTTTCCGCCATCGGGTTCGGATGTACATTGCTGCGCTCCGGGTCGATATCGGTTTCCAATCTCCCTTCGACGCGCAATCCTCTCCACTCTACGCTATTGTCTCGATTGCGTTTCCCTTTCGACGCACATCTTTAAAAACAAACCTCTCGACCTCCATCTTCGACGCGGGCTGTTAGGCCTCTCCGCGCCGACCACGTCTGCAGTCAATGGAAAGGACTCCTTTAAAAAAAATGCCCCGGGTGTGGTGCTAAGTTCCCACACACAGACTTGCACCAGGTTTGCAATCTCTGCCTCTCCCCGGAGCACGAAGAGAAGAACTGCCAGGCCTGTGCATCGTTCAGGTCGAAGAAAACCATCCGTGATCGTCGGGCTCGACGTCACGAAATATCTCGCGGAAGCAGCTCGATTCCGGACATCTTCGGAGCAGACCCCAATCTCCAACCGGAACAGTCGGGTGATGAGGAAGATATCTCCGTCTCCGAGGCCGACGACTCCAACGCTGAAGAAGAGACAGTCACCCCGGCTCAGCGGTCCGTGAGTACCGAAACCCCCTTTCCTGAAAACCAAACCGAAGGCCCCGGTAACACCTTCGCCCTCCGGCTCGGGTCGACACCGGCAACATGTTTCAAATGCCCCGCCCTCTGAAACCTAAACATAAGCCTTCCGACTCGGGCTCGAGTCAACCCCTTGCCGGCGCCGGAAAATCCTCCTCGGCACCGAAGCAACAAGGCAAAGACTCTTCCTCGACACCTAAAACACCCTCGACGCCGAAGCCCTCGGCATCGAAGCATAGCGAGGACAAACATTCGGAACCGAAAAAATCTTCGGAGCCGAAAAAGGCTACGACCTCCAAAAAATCGTCTGAGCCCAAAAAAGCTTCGGAGCCGCAAAAAACGAAAGAGTCTAAAACCCCACGGAAAGCCTCACAAACTCCATCCAAAGAAGGTTCGGCCCCAAAGACTCAGCCAAAATCTTCGGCAACGAACAAAGATACTTTGCCCACGCAACCTACACCTGAACTTCCAGATCCAAAACAAAAAACTTTGTTTATTGATCCAAACACGGGCAAACTAGTCGCCAAGCCTCCAAAAAAGAGGAAACTGGACTCTACAGAGGAACCTGCAATACCTCTGAAAAAACAGGACATAGGCACTAACACCTCCTTCTCCTCCTCCAGTTAATCCACATCTGTTAATTTCTCCACCACATTCCCCACAACCTATAGTTTCACCTCAAACATCAGATACTGATGACGACACTGGTGGGCATATAGATCCACAGGGGGATGATGATGACGACTCACATACCATCCCACAGGGAGTAGACCTCTGGTGTGACTACAATACAGATCCCGACCCACATAATGACCCAGATCTCTATCCATCTAAACCGTCACCACCAGATGACAACACTGGGTTTGCGCAACTAATCAACAGGGCTGCTCAATACCACGGGGTCCCCTTGCACCCCGACCCCTTAGATGAGGATTTTTTGCTAGAAACCTTCGCACCCTTGCAAAAATCAACATCCACCCTACCAATGTTAAAAGGCTTGCTGAAACATGCCCCAGAAGTTTTTAAGGACCCAGTCAGAGCCAGGGTTCTCAACCCCAGGGTGGATAAAAAATACAAAGCAGCTCCCAATGACCCAATATATATTAAAGGTCAGATTCCATTGGATTACCTGGTAGTAACTAACGCACGCAAGAGGGCAAACTCACAGGGTACAGGCGACACCCCCCGCTAATGATAAGGAATCCAAATTAATCTACGCATCCGGAAAACGTATTGCGTCGCAGGCTGCAAACCATTGGCGCATCGCCAATGCCCAAGCTTTATTGGCCAGGTACGATAGGGCTCACTACGACGAGCTTGAAAAGCTCATGGAACACCTCCCTGACCAATATAAACAAAAAGCCAACGACCTTATCCAAGAAGGCAAGTTGATTACAAACACCTCAATAAAATGTGCCTTCGATGTGGCCGATACCGCATCTCGTGCAATTAACACTAGCGTGTTGTTGCGCAGACACGCTTGGCTCCGAATTTCCGGTTTCAAGCAGGATGTTCAAACTGCTATTTTAAATCAACCATTTGATCAGGAACATCTTTTCGGACCCGCAGTCGACACATCCTTAGAAAAGATGAAAAAGGATACAGAGACTGCCAAGTCTATGGGGGCCTTACAGTTCCCTTCCCCTAGAGGCTCCTTTCGCCGCTCCTTCTATAGAGCCGGCTCCAAAACCATGGGTTCAGAACATCCCACTTCTTCCTACAAAAGCCCCACTCAAACATCCTCCAAAGGATACTTTCGCGGAGGCTACAGAGGCAACAACAATAAGGGAAGAGGTCGTGGCAACAATAGCCGCACCTCCCCTACCACTAAACAGTGACTTTCCTGCACTACGCCCCCCGATCATCCCACTCCTGTCGGGGGACGTCTCTTACAGTTCCTACCTGCCTGGAATTCCATCACAACAGACAAGTGGGTAAGACAAATTATCCAGTATGGTTATTGCCTGGAACTCACTTCTACCCCCCCCCAACATTCCTCCCAGACAGCGTCCCATGTCTTCGGAACATCTAACACTTCTCAAACAAGAGGTTCTCTCTCTTTTAATAAAACATGCAATAGAACTAGTCCCCATACCTCATCAAGGCACAGGGGTTTACTCCCTCTATTTCCTAATTCCAAAGAAGGACGGCTCTCTCAGGCCCATACTGAACCTCAGACCGCTAAACCTATACATTCAGTCAGACCACTTCCACATGGTCACTCTCCAACAGGTGCTCCCACTACTTCAGCAGGGCGACTTTCTCTCCACTCTGGATCTAAAGGACGCCTACTTCCATATTCCCATTCATCCCGCTCACAGGAAATACCTCAGGTTTGTGGTAGATGGCCAACACTACCAATTAAAAGTCCTCCCGTTCGGGGTGACTACAGCACCCAGAGTCTTCACCAAGTGCCGTGCAGTAGTTGCAGCCCACTTAAGGAGACAGCACATTCATGTCTTACCTTACCTGGACGACTGGCTCATAAAAGCCAAATCATACAGCAGTTGTGTGCAACACACACACAAGACAATTCAACTGCTTCACAACTTGGGATTCACAGTAAATCTCGCCAAATCCCATCTCCAACCGTCCAGCATACAACAATACCTAGGGGCTATAATAGACACTTCGATAGCTCTAGCATATCCCAATCCAGTCAGGATAAGCGCCATACAGACTCTAATCCAAAAATTTCAGCCTCAACACTCACTACCAGCTCGAGTGTTCATGCAGCTGATCGGGATGATGGCCTCTTGCATTCTTCTCGTCCCTTATGCAAGACTCCAGATGCATCCCTTACAAGAATGTTTGGCACGTCAGTGGAACCAGGCTCAAGGTCAGCTGACAGATCTGGTGTTGGTGGACGACCGCACCCATCGCTCTCTGCAGTGGTGGAATACACAAAACCTTTCCAAAGGGCGGCCGTTTCTCGACCCGGTTCCACAGACAGTGCTAACAGCAGACGCATCGCTCACTGGCTGGGGAGCTCATCTTCAAACCCATACCAATCAGGGCATATGGACCCCCCAACAAAGCCAATTCCACATAAACTACCTGGAATTGTTAGCAATCTTCCTAGCGTTAAAATCCTTTCAACTCCACCTTGTAGGCAAAGCTGTCCTGGTCCGTACAGACAACATGACAGCAATGTACTACATACAGAAGCAAGGGGGAACACACTCGCTGCAGCTTTCACACCTAGCTCAAACGATATGGAGATGGGCCATTCCACAAAGAATATATCTCCTTGCAGAACACCTCCCAGGGGTACACAATCACATTGCGGATCTGCTCAGTCGTCAAACTCAGCAGATCCACGAATGGGAACTTCATCGTCAAGTTCTGATTCCATTCTTTCAGATGTGGGGCCACCCAGAAATAGATCTGTTCGCCACACACAAACGCAAAATGCCCAACCTTCGCGTCCACGTATCCACACCCATTGTCCAAAGGCAATGCGATATGGATATGGAGGCAAATTTGCTTACGCTTTTCCGCCTCTCCCACTCATTCCGTTAGTGGTTCGGAAACTCAAACAGCTTTCCCTCACAATAATCCTGGTTGCTCCAACATGGGCCCGGCAACCATGGTTCTCAACCCTATTGGAACTATCAGTTCCTCATCAAAAGCTACGCCTCTCACCAAAGCTTCTCACTCAGAACCATGGAGAGATAAGACATCCAGATCCCAATCAACTCAACCTTGCGATCTGGCACCTGAGGTCTTAGAGTTTGGCTACCTTAATCTCCTGCCAGACTGTATGAACGTCATTAAAGAAGCTAGACGTCCTACCACCAGGGCATGCTATGCAGCAAAGTGGAAATGATTTGTCGTTTATTGCACAAACAACAAAATAAATCCACTAGATGCTTCTATTCAAAACATTGTCTGCTACCTCTTACATCTACAACAATGTAACCTAGCATACACGTCTATTAGGCTACATCTAGCTGCCATAGCAGCCTACCTCCAAAACAGACAACATTTGTCTTTGTTTCGAGTGCCTGCTATTATGGAGGGATTTAAGAGAATAATTCCACCCAGACTTCCACCCTCTCCAGTGTGGAACCTAAAAGTGGTCCTTACCAGACTCATGGGTCCCCCTTTTGAACCTCTCCACAAATGCGAACTACAATTCCTCACTTGGAAAGTAGCTTTTCTAGTCGCTATTACATCTCTCAGAAGAGTTAGTGAACTCCAGGCATTAACCATACAAGAACCATTTTTACAAATTCATCATGACAAAGTGGTTCTTAGGCCTAACCCAAAAATTTTACCCAAAGTCGTATCTGCCTTCCATCTCAACCAGTCGGTTGAACTCCCAGTGTTTTTCCCTCAACCAGACTCAGTGGCAGAACGAGCTCTTCACACGTTAGACGTTAAAAGAGCAATACTTTACTACATTGAAAGGACAAAATCCTTTAGAAAGACCAAACAACTCTTTGTGGCTTTCTCCCCACCTCATAAAGGCAATCCCATATCAAAAACAGGAATTGCAAGGTGGATTGTTAAATGCATCCAAATATGTTATATCAAAGCCAAACGCACATTGACCATTCCCCCTAGAGCTCATTCCACACATAAACTAGGGGCTTCGATGGCATTCTTAGGGAACATTCCCCTAGATGACATCTGCAAAGCAGCAACTTGGGCTACACCACACACCTTCACAAAACACTATCGTGTAGATGTGCAGGCAAAACAACAAACTAGTGTGGGCCAGGCTGTATTAAGAACACTTTTTCAGACCACTGCAACAGATACAGGTAGCCACCGCTGAGGAGGTAACTGCTGTATAGTCTATGCAAAAGTATACGATCTGGAGCTCCTATGCCTCGAACGGAAAATGCTACTTACCAGTATGCATCTTTTCTTGGCATGTAGAGCTGCAGATTCGTATACGCCCACCCACCTCTATCTGTTCCAGTACTATCTTACTTAGATATATTACACATGGACATCTCTTTCTATTTCTTACTACTTCATCATGACCCTTTATGGCAAAACAATCTAAGGATGGAGTCGATGCCCATGCGCACTATCATCCTAGGGAGGAGTCATCTACCTCGTGACTACAAAGACTTCTTCCTAGACAAAAACAAAGTGCAAACATCCGAGCCCAACACCAGATGGCGATCTATGAAAAAGTATACGAATCTGCAGCTCTACATACCAAGAACAGATTCATACTGGTAAGTAGCATTTTCCTTTCCATGGGACTAGGCCACTCATCTACTATCCAGACTTTACACTGCTTGTATAGTAAGGTAGAAGCATTTTGGTATATTTAAGAGTGCGAAATAACAAAATATAGAGTTTACACTTTTATACACTCCAAAATTAAAATTATAGTGAATTGCAAAACTCACTATATACACCAAAGCAGAGGCTGCTCCCAACTTGTTGAGAGAATATGCCTCAGGATTGCAGGATAAGAAAAATCATCTAGGAGGTCTGGAGTTTTTATAGAACCATGCTAACATTGCTGTGAAGGAAAAAGGAAGGAGAATAATTTGATATGTAATCAAGACATTAAATGTGCTAATGTGCGCAGTTGCGGTATGTACAATTTGCTGGTGGACATTCTGTTAACTGAGATGGACAGTTAATAAGGTGCATACAATAGGTTGTTGCATACAGTAGTTCATTGACTGTTCAACAGTAAGCACCTCAGTAAGACCCAAAGTTGTGCACTTACATGTATGGATAGGGTATAGACTGCACTAAAAGATTCAGGATGTATTTTTTCAGTCTATGATTGCTTACCACTTTGCTGTTTGGTTTTTGTACTCTGATACTCAGTGGAATTTCACAGGACTTCATAATACAGTGGTGTTCACCAATGGCTGGCAATGGCTGGTATACTTGGAAAATGGCACTGATCCCATTGGTATCAGGGGTGGTCTCCGCCACTCTCAGCCAATGCATCCATGTCGGCTGTGCTTAAGCAGCTCTTATTATGCTTATTGGTGTAATATTGTTGGAATACAACAGTGCCAGGTGGGCCTCAGGATCACCATTTTGCACAGGAGTGTCACTGAATGAGGGCAAAGGGCCAATCATGTCAGCATAGTGGCATATCTGCTGATGTCATGTGCACAGCTGTGCGATGGAGGTAACCCCGCAAGGGGAATGCCAGCGTCATGGACAAAATGGGTATGCAGAACCTGAGCTCCTTTTTTTATAATTTTTTTTAATTTTTTTAAATTTATTATTTTATCACATAAATAACAATCGTCTCCTAATGTAAGCCGGATATTCTGTATCACATTTCACCAAATACAGTATGACAATTGGCCTAATATACTAACAATTTCAATTTTCCTATGCTCTAAAACTGAGAAGACCTTAATTTAACTAATACCCCCTACCCCAACCCCCCCCCCCCAACCAGCATAATTATTCCAATGTTAGGTGTGTTTACATGTTAATCCTCAGTTCTCAGGAGTCTACTTGCGTGTCCTCAGCTTGTCTTTCTTGTCTATGGGGTCCCCTGAATCCCGCTGCGCACCCCCCGTTGGGTCTATCTGAGATGGCTAGGGTGTGGCTAACAACTCCTGTATCATCGTTCCCCAGGCCAGCATTGAGTCTGGTAGTTTCTCATCTCGCCTGGTTTTCCTCATGTGCTTCTCCCCTGCAGTCGCCCATTCCTTAAGATCTAATTTCCATTTATCATTGGATGGGCTTTGAGGGGACAACCAATGTATGGCAATTCGCCTTTTTGCTATTGTGAGTCCCAATATCAGAAAGCGTCTGGTTGTTTTACGCTTGGGATTGCTCGGTATCAGTCCCAAAAGGCATGTTGTTATCTCTGGCGTTACCTTCCATCCTGTCACTCTATTGAGCTGTTCTCGAACCTCTCCCCAGTATTTTTGTATATGGCGACACTGCTAGACCATATGTACAAAATTGGCTTGTGTAAACCTGCATCTAGGGCAGTGGGGGTCTCTTGATGTATTCATTGCATGCAGCCGTCTGGGGAGAGATACGTCATGTGTATTATATTGTATTGTATTAGTTTAAACCTAGCCCCTATGGACACTTTACGAACTCCTTCATGGATTTTCTTCCAATCCGACAGCGTTAATGGGTGGTCAATAACCTCCTGCCACCTTTCCTCTATTTTTAGGGGCTTGCCTTGTTTATCTTCCCTCAATGCACGGTATAGGTGCATCACGAATTTACGCCCTCCCGCCATAGAAATCATGGTGACCAGCGTGTGTGAATGTGCGGGGGCCTCTGGGAAGGTCAGCCAGAGCTGCCTGGCCGTGGCTGCTATTTTTGCATATTGCAGAAATTGTCAGGCCCCTAAATCAAATGTTTCTACCGCAGTCTGGTATTTTATGAACCTATTTTCCACGTATAGGTCCGCCAGTATTAGGCAGCCTCCATCTCTCCATTTTTCTATGGTCATTATTTGCTCTATTTTGGCGAACTGTGGGATTCCCCAGACAACAGCTTCCGGTGCGAAGGGCTTCCTCTTGATTACCTTTTTTACCGTTCGCTCCCACACGTTGGCCATTAACCATATCAGAGGGGGGGGGGGTCGTGTCAGGCGTGCCCCCTCCTTTCATGAGCAGGGACACCAACCGCTGGTTTCCGTAGGTGCCCTCCAATAAGGTCCTCTCCCATGAGGGTTCTATGCCCAGCCAGGGTATCGCGTGCTGTAGCTGCGATGCCAAGTAATAGAGCTCCAGATCTGGGATTTCCAAAACCCCTCTGTCCCACTGCCGTTTCATCACCTCTAAACTCACCCTGCAGCGTTTCCCATTCCATAGCAAGGATATCAACAGCGCTTCCAGTTCTTTAAAGACCTTGTGCAGGATCTCATAAAAAGACCCCTGCATGACGTAGAGGCATCTGGGAAGCACCATCATTTTTATTAAAGCCACTTTGTCCATCAGGGAGAACCTTGGGGTATTCCAGAAGTTCACACTTCCATTCAGTCCCCTTATTATCCTGCCCATATTCAAATCGTAAAACCGCTTCCTGTTTCTGGCAATATGCACGCCGAGGTATCGTACTGTTTCTGATTCCCGATAGCTCCAGTTGAGGAAGTCGGGCCGCTTCGCCCTCTTCTGGCTGCAAAATCGGGTATAGCTGCGACTTAGACTTATTAATATTTAGCCCGGAGGCTAGTGCGAATCTATCTAGCACACTAAGTAATATTATAGTTCAGTGCGTCAGGGAATTTAAATAAACCAAGGCATCGTCTGTGTATAAAGAGACTACGTGATCAGATGGTCCTATTGTTATGCCGTGTCCCTTAAGAGTCATTCTTAAGTGGCAGGCTAACGGCTCCATTGCTATTGCGAAAATTAGCGGGAAGAGCGGGCACCCCTGCCGAGTCCCCCTCTGGAGCCCTATACTTTCAGAGTCATAGGGTCCCGTACGGCCCCCAGCTGTTGGCTGTGTGTACAACAGTTGGACCCATTCAATGTATTGCTGCCCTAAACCCAATTTTGCGAGTACCAGCCAGATCTAGTCCGATCTGACCGAGTCAAACGCCTGTTCTATATCCAGGAAAGCCAGGGCGCCATCCCCCCGTCTCCCTTCCAGGGACTGCATTACATGTGCCAGGCGTCTGATATTTCGTAGGGTGTTCCTGTGGGGTATAAATCCCGATTGGTCCTCATGGTTAATCTGGGGCAGAAATGTGAGCAACCTGGAAGCCAGGACGTGGCTTATAAGTTTTAAATCCACATTTAACATGGATATGGGCCTGTATGAGGCCGGTAACGTGGGATCCTTCCCCGCCGTGGGGATCAGAACTGTAAGCGCTTCCCGCGTGGAGCTCGGTAACACCTTTTTTCCCCGTGCCTCAGCCACAGTCTCAAGCAGTCTATCTGCCAATATGTATGGGAACTGTTTGTAGAATTCAGCCGCCAGGCCATCCGCGCCCAGGGACTTTGAGGTTTTCATTTGTTGAATCACCCTCATTACTTCTGATTTGGTTAGTGGGGCGCCCAGTGTTTCCTGGGCATCCTGATCTAAGCAAGGCATTGTAATCCCCTCTAGGAATGACTCCATTGTTGAGGCCGGTGTCTCGACTTGCGGTTCAGTATATACTAGCTTGAGATGTTCTACAAAGACGGCATTTATCTCATACTCAGTATATTTCATAGTCTGCATTCCCGGATCCCTTATTGCCTGTATTGGTTTAGGTTGTTTCCATTTTTATAAGTCGTGCCAGCATCCTGCCAGACTTGTCCCCTTCTGTATGTCAGCGCTTTTTACTTTTTTTACGGTCGAACTTGTCCAGCCGGTCCCATAACTCTCCTATCTTTTGTCTCTGTTCTGTCCAACCCTGGAGGTACTCTACATTGGTGGGGAGTGTCTCTTCTAGCACGGCCAACTTACGCTCTTGCCCCTGCAGGTTGCGCTCTAACACTTCTCAGACTCCCGATTCTGTTGCCAAGCACACCCCCCTGATTACCACTTTCATTGCATCCCACTCTGTCGCCCTGGTATTTGTAGTTTTCCAATTAGTAGTAAAATACCCTCTCAGCTCTGCGTCTTTTGCCGCCTGGTAAACCTGGTCCGACAAAGCTTCCACATTGATCCTCCATAGTGGTATCCTGGATCGGGGTCTGCTCAAGGTGTATTCTATTAACAAGGGGGCGTGGTCCGACAGGTAGGGGGCCAAATATTGTGTTTCGCCCACTCTATGTATGGTCTCTGCCTGCATGAAGAAATAATCAAGCTTGCTATATGTGTTCGTTGCCGGTGTATGGCAGGAATAGGCTTTTTGGTGTGGAAATCGGTGCCTCCAAATGTCTACCAGACCATAATTGGATTGCAGTTGTCTCATGGCCCCCCTAACTTTGGGTTTGGCGTTTGGTCTCGGTGGGAACCTGTCCAGGGTGCCGTTAAGGGCACAATTGTAATCTCCCGCTGTCAGTAATTCGAAATCTGGGTTAAGCTGGGGCTGACTGAGAGTTGACCCCAGGAACTCCCCATCATCATTATTAGGGGCATATATGTTAAGCAAACACATATTATGACCGTCTAAGGTGCCTTTAACCATTACAAATCTGCCGTGAGGATCTAGTTTGGTTCGTAACATTTTAAAGGGGACCCCCGGAGCCACCCACACCAGTGTACCCCTAGAAAATCCTGAATAGGATGTCGCGTATATCTGTCCTTTCCAGTGTCTTTGAACATACTTGAGACAGTCGCCCCACAGGTGTTTCCTGCAAAAAGTCTATTGAAACTCCATAGCGTTTCAGGAAAGCTAAAACGCGGTTGCGCTTAACAAAATTGTTCACGCCCCGGACATTCCATGTTATAAACTTATATGTACTTTCCTTCTCCATCTTTTCACTGGAATTTCCCTGATGATCAGGTTGACTCTCATAGAAGGTTCTTGCCGACCACGGCCCCTACCTGCAACATCACTACACACCTTTCCCTGGTTGTTAGAACTTCTGGAATGACTGCTGGTTTTGAACTTAGCCCTAATGCAACAATTCCCCAAACATTCCCCTCCCCCCACCCATAGGCAGTAGCTTTCCATCCCTTCTGTACCAAAAATGGCCTAAGGACTTGGGGCTCTGCCCCACACCTCTTATCCTCCCCCCTCCCTTATCTCTTTTTACCTCAACAGCTTAAAACTAGCCCAAGTGAGTCAATATGAGAGAACTCAATCCTCAACTTCAATGGAAATACAATCTATGTAAATAACTTTTACAGTGAGGCCAAGCCACCGTGCCCCGTGATACCCCGCCGGACCATACAGCCCCGCTAGGCCATTCTCGTGGATAGGCGGCTGGGAAGTCGTAATGAGTTTTTGTGACGGAGCTACACAGCATAGCGTCCTTTTAGTTTTGCATTCTCAATGTGTGCCCACCCCCCCCCCCCCAACCTTGTACCTCTCCGTGAACCTGGCGCCGTCCTTATGGTTTCCCGGTGCCAAGCACCATTCCACCCCGCCAAGTTCTTACTCGCAGTAGCTTCGATGGCATTTGTCCTTCATCGTCCTTCCTCCATCACCTTAACACTCCGGCCCACTGCATCATCCCGGGGTTCCATCCGCCTGCGATTGAGTTTCTTGCACCAGGCAGAGAGGGAAGAATTGATTCTGGAGTTGTATGGCCGCCGATTCTGTCCTTAGTGTTCCATCCGTGTCGACCAGGATTCTACCCGACCCGGGAGCCTCAAGGGAAGGGGTTCTCTGTTCCGCTCCATCTCGCCGCTGCCCTCGCTGTCTCCGCCGACGGGACCGCTGTTCCCGCCAACCCTGGTTCTGGTCCGGTCCCTCCAGTCCTATCGACTCCATCCAGTCCACCACCTCCTGTGGCGTCTCATAGAAATGGACCTTGTCCTTATGCTGGACTCTGAGTTTTGCAGGGTATAGGAGGCTGTATTTGATGTTGTATTCCCGTAGGCGCCGCTTGATCCCTAGGAGCCCATTGCGAAGTTCTTGGACTTTCCTGGTGTAGTCAGGAAATATTTGGATTGTCCTATCCTCGTATTTCGGTGGGCTGTGGAGACGAATGTGCTGGAGAATAATGTCCCTGTCTCTATAATTGAACAGGCGAGCTATTAATACTCTAGGCGGAGAACGTGGGCTCGGCGGGGGCCCAAGGGCGCGATGGGCTCTTTCTACGGCGAAGAGTTTAGAGAGTCTCATATTGTCTAGGGCTGTGGTGATCCAACCCTCCAAGAAGAGGTCCACCGCTGGTTCCTCAGCTTTTTCGGGAAAACCTACGAACCTGAGGTTATTCCTCCTCGAACGTCCCTCCCCATCCTCCACTCTGTCCTCCATGCGGCTGGTCTGGGTTTGTAGTGTGGAGACCGCTGTGCGGAGCCGCTGGACCTCCCACAATGTCACCACTTCTTCCTCGGTGTTGGTGACTCTATCCCCCACCTTCCGGAGATCCAGGCGTATGTGATTTATGTCCATCGCCATGGTATGCATTTTTGTTTCTAGAGCCATCCGGGAATCTTTGATGGCCGTTAGTATGTCCATTTTGTCTTGTGCCGCTGCGTCATGGCTGATCCAGTCTTCCGTGTCCCGCCTGGGATGCTCCGCTAGGCCTGGTCCAGATACTGTTGTTGGAGGGTGGTTTTTTGGGTGGTGCTATACCACCTTAATTTGAGCAGGGGTGCTCTATCTAAAATAGGGAAAAACACGTGTGAGATGCAGGAACTGAATCTGGAGTGGCACTATTTATTTCAAGAAACAAATTCAAACAATAAATGTCAAAGAGACACATCTCTAGTCAAAAATAACAAGAAGCAATCTAGTAAATAACAAGTATCAAAGACTCATTTAGGATGAAGAGCAAAAATATGCAATCTAATAAGACTTGAAATCACGGCAATGCAGAAGAGAGAGAGAGACAATTTCAAAATATAACAAAGCATTTACAACCTTAATCAAGAATGCTAAATGAAAACAACGGTTAACTGGGGAGCACACAAGCACGTCGTGACCCAAGAGTTTCACGGTGCAAGGTGGTCCATCGAATGAAATGTGGGCAGGTCTTTTATAATATTTTAATAAGGAACTGCTAACCACAAGTCTTGATCATGACGCATGTTTGACCGTCAATCATAACGAAATTGAACATTTATCGACAATGATTTGCGTCACTTCTTGGAAACTTTTATTAAGCAGAAGATTACAAAGGGTTAGAGGTCATTTTCTCACGCCATGTTGCTTGTCTTGGTTACTTGAAGCTAGCAGAAAAGCAATAATATAAAGAAATTGAAATATTGCAACTGGCCCCCACCCGAATCTTACCCCATCGTGTTCCTCCTAATGAGAGATGTTCCCTGTTCTTTGGTATTGCTATATCTCAGTGATTGCGAGAAGAGAAGTACACATAGAGGACAACGTGGAAGTGGGGGCTCGGTGACTTGTTTACCAAAAAGACAGTGAGCTGGTGCTCGTACCCTTCGCAGGGAGATGTCTTTGTGAGTTTATCAGGGAGACATAGGGCCTACCGTGTTCAGCAAATGTTTAAGACAGCATGGTCAATTTAACAAATTTCTATATGCTGGATGGTGGGGCCATATGAGGGTCTCATGCTTCAGGTGTGGGGCAGGAATGGCCTAAGGTATTTATATGGTAAAACTAGACCCTGCTTCATTCCCTCCTCTTGTTCATTCTTTGAACAAAAGTCTTATAGCATACCTTGCAATCCCTCCTTCTAGTTGGTGTATCCCAGGGGTGTCTCTCACTTAAGAACATTGACAAATTTTGAACATTGGCTCTCCTGCCTCTTCCTTAACTCTATATACTCTCCTTCAGGTATGTCAATGAGGGATATATATGGTGTCGGTGCAGGTGATGGTTGATCTATATTTAAATCCTATCTCAGTTGGTATCTACGTGGTGAGTTGGGGGCTATTGACCTGGCACTGGGTAATGGTAGCAGGCTCCATTTGGTGTAGTTCTATTGTTGTGACTTCTACTAGTTCTATAAGTACTAGGTTATCCCCATTCCCTGTTCTACCCTTCTTCTTGTGTATATAGGCCTTCTGAATGTTCCCTATTCTTACCTAATTCTTACCCACTAATTTACTACTAGTATTTTTAGCAGAATGACAGAACAACTGCATGGCACAACCGAGGAGCAACAGCACACCGAAAACCGGTAACAAAAACTTTTAGAATGGCAGACAGCCACGAAGGTATCCAGTCAAAGTTCAACCAATCAGTGGCTGTGTCTGCTATGGCACCTCCTCCAGCAATCATTTTCTTTCCTATGTTGTTCAAGTCCTCAATGGCCTTGGTGATGGAGCCATTTTCTTCATCGTTGGCAATGTGCAGCACGAACTCCCGATCCGAAGGCATACCCTCCTCTTGATATTCTCCTTGATCTGGAACATCATAATGATGATGTTGGAAAAAAGAGCTGGACCCTGTTCAGTAGGCGGAACTCCTTCGGTATGTCTTTGAAGGCTGTCCACCCACATAGTACTCAGCATACCGCCAATGTCTGTGGAGCAAGGTAACAGAACAGAGATGGGCATGGATGTGGGAGATATTTGCTGCTGGAACGATCAGGGAGTTTTCGTGCATTGTTCTATGGAGCACAGGC
Organism: Calotriton arnoldi; assembly: GCA_963921515.1. NCBI lineage: Eukaryota > Metazoa > Chordata > Amphibia > Caudata > Salamandridae > Calotriton > Calotriton arnoldi. The sequence goes on along the minus strand of CAWUFW010006849.1, from coordinate 723,589 downwards.
TGCTCCATCGAGGAAATAGAGACGTTCTCCGCAGGCCCAGTAGACATCCATTAGGCTGGAGGTGCCATATTGCATGTCCAAATTATAGATGGTGCTGTTGCATCCAGAGTTGCGCCCAACAGGTACCGTGCCATTTCCTACAAAACAGAGAAGAGGTGACTTTAATTTGTAATCTTTTTATAATTTTGGACATTTTCTCCCCACCCCAAGTAGACGTCCAGTCTATCCCATCTTCATAATCTCAGTCTATCCAAGGGGGCCCTAAGGATGCTGCTCTGCACACCACGTAGCCGGGATCATTCTACTTGTCATGGATGTAAATTTGTGCAAATAAGCGTAAAGCAGTTCTATTTTGGCATGGGCAATGTAGGGTGTGGGGCAAAGAGCTATTACAGTCTGATAGTGATCCTGTTATCATAAACCCATTGTTCCTACCAAAAGCTACACTAAGGTCGACATCAGGAACTCCTATCATAAACATCTTTGTTACCTTCCCCCTCTATTCTGGAATTGTCAGTGATAACCTCGTGCATTATTGGGGTCTTGTCCCATATTGTGGTATTTACAAACACTTCAGAGATGTTGGCCTCAATAATCTGAACTTGCCCCTGTATTCTGTAGAGGAACAGGTGTAGGAGATATTCTACAGTGTGTGGTGGTATTTCCCTAGGAAAATCAGTCTATCTGCGCCTACTGCATGGGGAATGTATGAGCCACATAACCGTATTCCTTCGTCTTCTGTCTACCTGCTATTGTCATCTGGCTTTACCACATGTTGTCTTGCAAGGAGTCATGAGCAGCATGCTGTCTATCTACTGGGGCATCCCTACAATGACGAGATAATAGTGGGGGGCGTAGTGTGATATCAATGGTACCGTCCCCTTCAGTATTATTTTCAACAGGGGAAGGCGATGAGGACACACAGTGCTCATAGGTATTTGGGGTGCTGACTGTGCTTGCAGAGGAATTTGAACCTGTGGTATTACTACGGTGGCATTTTCTGTACATGTGCTAGCAGGTAGATGGGGAGGTGACTTGGGGTGCACAGTGGTGTTGGCAACTTCAACATTTTGAGGAATACAAGCCTTTTTATCAATACAATGAGAAATAACAGCGAACCAATTAAACATTCCTAGTGCCACTCCGACAATAATGTAAGATATTAAAATGTATGTCCATAACTTCGCATAGGACACTTCTGTGCGGTGGGTGTTGCGGCTGCGTCTCAATCCATAAACGACCAAGCGATCACCGTCTTCTTCTTCTTGAACAGTCAATGGAAACACAATGCCTTCCTCTTGTTCATCTCTTAGTTCTGGGGTGGTGCAGGGTCGACCCCGATGTCTGTTCGATGGATCCATGCTTTCCTCTCGGCAATGCGGACAGCTGTTGGTGAAGAGTCTGTGACTTTAAAATGTCCTTCAAATTTTGGATCACCGTCTGACATTTTTCCGGACAAAAATCTGTGTTCCAGGACGGATATGTGGGAGCTCAGGATTGATGGGGCCCTTCTCCTTCTCCTTGGATACCTGAGTAGAAAAACTTCGCAGCGCGTTTTAACTCGTACAAATACAGTTACATTTCAGTTTTCATAATTTCAGAAGAACTTTCAGTGTCAGTTTTAGGTCTAGTTGCTGGTACTGATACATTTATTAATTGTTCAGTGACAAGCTGATGGGGCGTTAAGTGGTGATCAGAACTTTCTGAGTGAAAACAGGGCAATCCAAGGGCAATAAACTATATTTTTGTTTTTTCTTAATTATTTATTTAATTATTCTTTTTCTTTCTTTCCCTCAATTGTGGCACTTATCTTTGGTCCTTCGACCAGGCATTGCTGAAATTTGTTGCTGCTTTAATATCACAGTGGACACGTAGTCCATCTTTGATCCAAATGTGTGGGATCTAGTTGTACTCCCCTCTTATTTATTTATTTATTTTTTAATATATTTTCACACCTAACCCACCTGTCACACCCAGTATGTTGTCTACTTCTCACCAAACATTCTCTGTCTATGACCTGTGGCCAGGTGTGAAACAGTAGCTGTGGAATTGTGTAGGCACAATATTCAGAAATAAAAACACAAATGCACTGGTGGAACTCCTAACCAGACATGAGGTGGTGGAAACATGAATATTGAGCATATGTATGCAAACATCCCGAAAACAGGAAACCTAGTACACTTCTTAGGGAAGAACCCAAAAATAATAATGTTGCAAAACCTCGAAACATCAATTGACTCCGAAAGCGAAAGAAGAACCAAAACATTGTACTATAATTGTTCCCAAGAGATAGGAACGTCTTAATAGTCTCTATCCCAGTAACACAATTGGGAAATAAAAACTCATAGTGGTCGAACTGCAAAATAATTGCAACCACCACTAAAGTCTGCACCTGCAGTCTAAAAGGCATTTTTAAATCTAAACACATTGTATTCTGAAAAATATTGCAATACTGAGCAGCGCTACTCCATGCATATTATCCTTCTACATTGAAATACGCTTTATATTAGCACTTTTTATTTATTCCTCGCATTTCCTAGCACTGGGGCGTGTGTGGGGGAAGTCAGTGTGACGGCTATCTGTGGTAATCTATTTCTACGGATCTCTGGTCTCTGTACCAAAGTGGACCCTAAAACCGAATTCTAGAGAGGTCTAATTCATATACTTAAAATGAGGGAAGTCTGTGAGCAAAGCCCTGATGTGCTGCGCCATTAGGCTCAATTCTTTTATTTACGAACCAAGCCCACACCGAACCCAGCACAATTCTTTTAATTGATGTCAGGCAAAGAGGTGGTCGGTCAGTAGTGTCTCTTTAGTATAGTGGTCATAGGGGAGCGAAGCATATATATACATATATATGCATACATATGTACACACATGCACATATATACATATCCAGTTACTAAACTGCATAACGTGAAACCTTAAACCCTTTATTTAATCTCGGCTTCCCCATTTTACCAAACTGTGTGATCCTAGGCACTTTATTTCTTTCGTTCTCCTTTTCTAGCTTACTCTTAGTTCAATATAGGCATGTCTGTCACGGTGGGGAAGAGAATCAGTCTCTCCAAATTCATTCTTTAAAACTATTCCTTGAAACAACAATAATATTTCTCAACTCACTTGACATTTACTGTACGGGACAGGACATTTATATATACATACACACATCTACACAGCTCTTCGTGTTCTACTAACTATATATATTTTATTTTTTATTTTTTCCTGTTGTATTTGTAACCACAGGAAACCTATTGCATTGTCTTTTCTTGCCTGGGCTCAATGCCCAGAATCTGTGGCCAGCCAGGAGCGTTAATATAACGGCAGCCCAAGAAAAAATCTTTTAACCCTTCAACACCTCGTAATCTCAAAAAACACATGTGTTGTGTTCAATTGTTTGTTATGCTAAATAGAGCCTATTTTAACTTAAATATATATATATTTTTTTATGTAAAGCGCACGTTCACTCCGAATGGTATTTTGGCGCATAATTAGCAGATCTTTTTTGTTGCCCAACTCAATGGTACTCATTTTATCCACCTCAGAAGGATGAAAGGCTGAGCAGACCTCGCATCTATCCACCTCAGAAGGATGAAATGCTGAGTAGACCTGGTAGCATTTGAACCTGTGACCATGAAGTCAAACATAGGCCCCCACAGACCCAACTGAGATGCATAATATGTCATGCATGTTGTGTAATACGCCTTATTTTCTAGTATTTTGCTTATAAGGGCCTATAATAATGTATTGGACCTATATTTTTGAAGCGTATTGTCGTCGATAGGGGATAGGTGTCATTGAATCTCTGGGGCCAGGAAATGTTATTTGTTATCCAAGACGAAAATTGGGTGTAGTTAGTGTGCATTCCATTCATTTGTCTCCCCTCCTCTCTCCCGCGTTCTGAGCGCATGCAATCGGGGGAGAAGAACAGACTTATTTAGCTAATTCCCTTCCTTCTGTCTAATGATCACCATCTGCTCCGATATTTACGTTGCTCTTAGTCCAGTGTCACTAACTTCCTTGTTCATGAGCCACAATTTCAAAATCTCTTTTGTATTGGCTAACTGTGTGTGCTCTGTGGCTGTACTTCCTGGATCGGTGCTTGCATTCGGGCTACTGCTACTGCCTGGAGGGGTGGCACTCTTAACTGCCTGGGCTGTTGTTGAATTAGAGGCAGGTAGGAGTAAATTATTTGGGGCTGAATTGCTTGGTGCTGCAGCTGCATGTGGGGTGCAACACCTTGCGTGTTGCCTGCTAAGGCACATCATGGTACCTGTAGTGCAACTGCGTCCATATCTTGTTGTGCATTTTTTTTTTTTTGAAGGGAGTACCGTCATCTTGTGCTTCAGGGAGGTGAGCAGGCTTTTAATGTCACCTACTGCTAACGTGATACCAGCTGTATGTTGTTCTAAGACTGCTATCCATTTACTAGCACCTTCTGTTAGCGGTGGTAGTTGTTCTTTCAAATTGTCTTTGTCCATTTTGGGGCCATGGGACACATTGAGGGACAGCGTCTGGGCTTTTGAACAGTAGGGGCATTTGATGAGTAACTGTGGTATTTGTGGTAGTGTGTCGTGTGAGGTCAAATTGACGTGCATATTTCTGCCATACTTTTAGGCTTGGCCTTATGTAACCGTAGTCCCAGTCTTCATCTCCCTCCCCGTGTAGGATGCAATCTTCTGCTGTTGCCATATTTTGTGGATCGAAGGATCCATCTTTTGGCCACGGAATCATTTGTGGGGCAAGACTTTCTGTCCAACTCGTCAAATCATCAGTGAATCTGTTGACGTAGAAGTCAGAACCCTCTCCGCGGGTAACTATTTAATTGGGTGTTAGGTCTTTGCCCTGTAATGCATTTTATTTACTGAGCATCATATTTCTGTAATTTTTCCTCTGCCTAGTGGAACGTATTAGGGCTGTTGACCGAATGTCACTTTGATGTACAGTAATTGGAGTTATTGTGTCTGTTCTGCTGTTAAATACAGCAACCGGTCTATTGTGGACCAAGTGCAAAACTAGTTCGGTAATTTCCTGATAGTTATTATTCATTACGTGTGTAAATCCTGTCGTATACTATGGGGCCAGGCACGTGTTGTGAAGGCTGCTATTTGGAAACTAAATGACAATGCACTATTACAGACTAGCACTAGCAAGACATGGGCAGGGGACAGGGTGTGGCAGGGTGTGCTCATGTAACAGGAGTATTAACAGGGAACACAGACAATCAACATGCATACAACAAATACATTTGTAAACCTAGTTATTTTTCTCGCTAAATAAAGGAACACAGTTTTCAATCGATGCACCAGGCACCGGTCTTTTGAAGAAACCACAACAGAGTCAAATAGAAGATAAGGAGACAAAAAATAACCATGGGCTGGTCATGTAAATATGCAACAATTTTTAAACAAGTCTACTACTTATTCACAATTAGTTAAAAGGGCAAAATTGCGCACTTTTGCCTAAAGGGAGATAGAGAAAAATGTATTTGTTCGAGATAAGAAATGCTAAAAAAAAAAAAAGCCTTTGTTTTTCTTGCAAACGGGGAGAACAGGAAGTCACAAAAGGAAACTTACTTTGAAAGAGACATACTTCCCCTTTCCTTAGCTACACACTTTTAAAACCACTTCCTCATGTAATGCGATAATTTTTCAAAGCTTATTTATTCTTCTCTATCAGCCGTTAACTATTATATTCAGAAGCTGGATATTTGTAATGCTGTTTTAGCACTAAACAAAACTCCCCTGCCAGACACCAGACGTAGGTTGACGATCCCGTGCAGAAGCTGGATGTTCGTAATACTTTCTATCACTAAACCTCCCTTGTCAGTCACAAGACGTGAACTGACGATCCCGTGCAGAAGCTCGATATTTGTAATACTTTCTTTAGTACTATAAATTTCCCTTGCCAGTCAAAATATATACTGATGATCACTTTTTTAGGAGTCCTGACCTGTTCAGAACCCGCAGGAGCTGGGAGACGCAAGGCGCCACTCCCCTTGCCTATCTTATTCTCAGTAGAGTAGGCGCTTTACAGCTGCGCATCAGTTATCGAAGAAGATACACTGGCTTGTCTTCTAGACGCATGAGGAGACCTGACACACATCTGTCCTATCTACTCGCATGCCATGTCCCACTGACAGACCAGTGAGACATGCAATCCCTATCTTGTTAGACAGGCGATATGAAAAAATTATATCATACAAAAGACTGTGCACGGAGAAGCCACAATGTTATGTGAAAATCTAACAATAAATCCTAGCTCAGTGCCTGCATACGTGTCACTTTTAAAGGGGGTTGTTTTGACGTGGCAAGACACCAGTTAGCAAGGAACTGTGGTTTGGGCCGCGTCGCACCTATGAGTGCTCGACCGACCACAGCCAAACATCACATCGGGACAAGGCAAAGAGAAAAAAACTAAGGCTCTTTGACTTACCCGTGTGTGCTGTGGCTGTTCAGTCAGGAAGAGGCACCGAGGAGCAATCTCCGGCCGCTGCCACAGGGAAAGTTCCATCTCCTTGCAGGCTGGAAAGTCTATGCACATCCCATCTGGGGTGCCAACTGTTGGAGGGTGATTTTTTGGGTGGTGCTATACCTCCTTAATTTGAGCAGGGGTGCTCTATCTAAAATAAGGAAATACACGTGTGAGATGCAGGAACTGAATCAGGAGTGGCTCTATTTATTTCAAGAAACAAATTCAAACAATAAATGTCAAAGAGACACATCTCTAGTCAAAAATAACTCTAAGCAATCTAGTAAATAACAAGTATCAAAGACTCATTTTAGATGAAGAGCAAAAATATGTAATCTAATAAGACTTAAAATCACGGCAATGCAGAAGAGAGAGAGAGACAATTTCAAAATATAACAAAGCATTTGCAACCTTAATCAAGAATGCTAAATGAAAACAACAATTAACCGGGGAGCACACAAGCACGTCGTGACCCAAGAGTTTCACGGTGCAAAGTGGTCCATCGAATGAAATGTGGGCAGGTCTTTTATACTATTTTAATGAGGAACTGCTAACCACAAGTCTTGATCATGACGCATGTTTGACTGTCAATCATAACGAAATTGAACATTTATCGACAATGATTTGCGTCACTTCTTGGAAACTTTTATTAAAAAGCGGAAGTTACAAAGGGTTCGAGGTCATTTTCTCACGCCATGTTGCTTGTCTTTGTTACTTGAAGCTAGCAGAAAAGCAATAATATAAAGAAATTGAAATATTGCAACTGGCCCCCACCCAAATCTTACCCCATTGTGTTCCTCTTAATGAGAGATGTTCCCTGTTCTTTGGTATTGCTATATCTCAGTGACTGCGAGAAGAGAAGTACACATCGAGGACAACGTGGGAATGGGGGTTCGGTGACTTGTTTACCAAAAAGACAGTAAGCTGGTGCTCGTGTCCTTCGCAGGGAGATGTCTTTGTGAGTTTATCAGGGAGACATAGGGCCTACCGTGTTCAGCAAATGTTTAAGACAGCATGGTCAATTTACCAAATTTCTATATGCTGGCTGGTGGGGCCATATGAGGGTCTCATGCTTCAGGTGTGGGGCAGGAATGGACTAAGGTATTTATATGGTAAAACTAGACCCTGCTTCACTGTATACTGCACAATTTTATTGGACTGCCCTCCTCGTGCTAGCTTGTCTTTGCCCATGATGGGGCCGCGTCTCGCAGTCATAGGGGAGGGAGGCCTGTGTAACTATTGCAGCTGCCCCGTGCACCAGGCCCTGTTAGGTACCGCCTTACTTGTTCGTTGGTCTTCCCCTTTATTTATAGTCCCATAGGAGTTTGTGTTATCTCTTGCCTCCGTTTGACTTCCCCCTCGTCCCTGGGGCTACTGGACCCGTGGTGCTGGCTCATGGTGGTCTTCAGCCTGCTCTTTGTACTATGTAGTCCACCTGGGTGCTGACGTTATGTTTGGTGGCTACTAGGGCCAGCTTCTCAACAGCGGCTTCGCCTAGATCACCCTCATGGAGCGGGGGGAATGCCCCCGCGGTTCTCGCTCCGTAGTCTATGCAGCCCACGGTGGCCCGTGCCAAGCCCCACTGTCTCTCGTCACACGTGGGTCACGGTGAAAATGCCCCCCGGTAAGACCCCGTCAATCCTCTGCGAAGCGGCCGGCCCTCCAGCAGTGCCGCGAAGGTCAGGCCACTTTTTCAGCCCCTCCCGGGGTGCGGCAGCTCTCACCAGTCCATGGACACGTGACCGGTTGTTCTCGACGGGCTCACCTCGACTGTGGCCCTCCGGCTCCTTCAGGCCGTGATGCACTTTTCTTTGGCCGGGTCCTGTCTCGTGCCGCGCCACACTATTTTTGGCGGGGGGGAGGGTTCCAGTCTCACGAGAAGATCACCGCCACCCCCGGGGTCATCTCTGATGCGCCTACAGCCGCTCAGTCTCGTTGGTCCCCGCCTTTACTCAATCGCAGCCCCAGAGTCAGGCGCCGCCATTACTTGGTCATGCACTCTCGCAGCGCTGGAGCTCCGGCGGTCCGTGTTCCGCGGCGTACCGGTGAACCTTCGACACAGCACTATGTTCCTTGGGGTCCCGGTGAGCAGCGGCTACTTTTCCTGAAGCCACGCTGCCAATTCCGTCAGGATAAGTGAAGGATTCCAACTTTCAAGGGACGGAGCTCAGCTCGGATGTGACTACTCCGCCATCTTGGCTGGCCACGCCCCCCAGAACTTGAGCTCCTTATTGTAATTTATGGCATTTATAGTTCCTGTAAATGAACTTGCTAGGGAGATGTTTCTGTAATCAATGTAAGGGTGACCATGGGACCCTGGCACTTTAACATTAGCTTGGACAGTGATGCAATCATGGAATAGAGGTTTCAGAATATGATAGCCAGGGATGTTAATGTCGATGATGGCTAGGAACTGACAATATGCTGGTTAACTAAGCTCTATCATGGGATGGTCATTGGCAACTGACACATTAATATTTAGATGAGGAAAGTGGCATAGTGGCACTTCGAATGCTGGCAAATGAATGAAAGGTATACAGTGAAGACCCCATCTGATATGTACTGCAGGTCTTTCTGTATGTGACTGATGTACTTCCTTGAGTGGAAGAATAGGTGCCAGGCAAGTATAGTGAGGAGTGGTAGGAAGTGGGATGATGGGGTTTTCTGTGTTAATGAAATGCAGGTATCACATAACTCTGGTATGGACCTAAGGGTGGCACAAGATAGAAACACATATTGTGATAACACTAAGACAAAGCAGCTCGGAACGTTTCACAGGTTTGCGTTCACCAAGCCACATTACATTGTAGTATATGTAGTCCTTGTACTTTTTATTAATATCAGTTGTCTTTGTTTTCAGAGATGTCCAGTCATATTATGTATTTGTGAGCTCTTGGATGATGAAAATGGAAGCCATTTTATCCAAGGAGCAGAGAATAGAAACATTTGCTGAAGATCTAACAAATATATGTAACATTTTTGTTCAGGTAAGCTTCTGGGATCATCTGTTTGTTCTAGAGATTATGTAAAGAATACATGATTTTTGTGTTAGTTTTCTCACTAATGGAAGCTCAAATGAAGGAGTAGCAGTACACAGGTTCCAGCTGTGAACATGCCAACACTTGTGACCCCAGTGTGATTGCATTTGTCCTTGAGTTCCAGAAGCACACCTGGATCAAATTTAACTTAAGTGCTGTGACTGTCCCGGGGTCGTCCCACATGCCGGTCTGTGATGGTAAACAGGAGCTGGAAAATTTTATTTCTTGTGTTTTTCACAGAGGCTCTTTTAAACACTAGCACACAAAAGTGAACATGAAATTCTGAACAGAACAGTCGAAGTCCAGCACCCAAAAAGCGTCTCATACACAAAGAGCGTAAGTGTAGTAATCTAAATAATCTACAATACAAATCTTCCTCAATCAAAATATGCACCATGTGCTTTAAGAACTACTTTATTTGCTGAGTAGAATGCTGGATACCCATTAATTAGTTCTATTTTGTTTTACTGGTCAGTACTCGGGAGAATGCAGCTATGTGTCATAATACTTAACTTATTTCTGTAGAAATGTTATTGGATTGTATTACTTTGTTAGAATGGTGTGCCTGTGATACCCTGATATTTAATTAACAGCCCCAATACAGTGTCTTGGTTGTTTCCTCCAACACAATTGTGTTTTTTGTCATTACTGGTGACAGGACAGGGTATGGTACAATGCATTGTAGACCCAGCTCAACTAGACTAGAGGAGTCAAAGATAAAGAGAGTATGGTCTTGGCAAGGGGCCAATGACCCAAAAGGAGAATCTCAAGGAATCCTCCGATCTGGATGCATGTTTGTCCATTCAAAATCTTTACCAGTGGGAAAAGGCCTTGCGTGGATATTGGAGACGACATGATGATGAACGCCCTCTGAGCTTGCTCAAGAAATGAAGTGAAAGGGAGACTTATTTCTTCCCTGACCTTGACTAAGGAGAAGATTCCCTGAGGGTTTATGGTTAACACTGTATCAGCTGTTTTCTATTTGATTATATATACCATCTACATGTGCACAAAATAGTCTTGGTTTACTTTTTTGTTAAGATGGGTTGGAAGCTGCTAGAACAGTGCCATTTTAATCTGAGACACAAAATGTGTCTTGTGGAGTACCTCATGATTCGTTTTTTAGGTCTCGTGCCTAGCGTTGCAGTGCGTAGCACTGCTCGCGCAGCGCGAGACCTCTTGTATGGGCTTTAGAAAGCTAACCACACGTTTGTGCGTGTGGTTAGCTTTCTGAAGCCTGGCATTGGCTGTAGCGTGCGTTTAAAAAAAAAAAAAAAACGGCACGCAATTGGGCAAAGGCGGGCGCATGTCCCGCCTTTGCTCCGCCCATTCCTGTCTGTGTCTAGGACGCGCATCAACGCGCGTCACAGACGACAGGCTCCCTCGCCCCCCGCTCCTCTGTGGTGCGCGCGCACCACTGGTTTCTTTTTGTGACCGAGGCTAGTTTCTTTCGGCTTTGATAATCAATGAATTTGTTTATTCTGCGGTGCTGGAACCACATTCTGTAAATGTGCAGAGTGATTCATGAACCTGGCTGTGCAGGCTTCGCAGTGAGTGCTTGAAATCACTAGGCCTGCCGTTTGTTATCTTCACCGGCCTGTATGATTCCCCGAAATAAAAATGAATCGCAGATGAGGAGGCTGGGCGCGAGCGGCTTGTTGGTAATCTACAGAGATGGGAATCGGACGCTTCCCTCTCAGAACATCATTTTCTTCTTTCATGCTCGTGGTCGGGTTTGTTTTCCTCCATGTTCCACGTGTACGCTGTTTGCATTGCTCCTTCCGTGCATGCTCCTGCACCGGTCCAGCTTGGCAGACCAAATGAGATGCCGTTGTCTATTGGCCATGCAGCGCAGGGCGATAGAAAGCCAATTTTGTGCCAGCGCCTAGCACGCCGTTGAAATAAGATTAATGTCCGCAGCATTTCATTTGTTTCTCTAGGCTAACGTTTTGGACTGCTAAGTAGTTCAGCCCTGGTAAAGTGTTTGGGTGAGATGTGAGGTGTGGGGTAGCAGAAGGCGGATTCTTTGAAAATGAATGATACCAAATGGCAGTGCTTTGTACTAATAACTGACCTCTTTTGGCTCTAGAAATGCTTCATCCACCAAATTCTGCAAGCTTCAAACAAATGCCCCTCCTTCCTCGCTTAGTTTGCCGACAGTTCAGAAGGGCTACAATGATTGATGATGGTGAATAATAATTCAGAATATGTTTAAATGCGTAGAAGCATGGAGAATTCTACTGATTCCAGCGCTATCCGCATTGAAATGGAATTAGCAATGTATATATAGTATCTGAACTGCGCATGGACAAACTGAATAAAGTACGGCTATTGTTTTACGCCCTACCACTTTCAAATGTCACCAGCCGCCCCTGGTTGGCTGGTTGGTTGGGAAAAGGTGCAGTTGAATTTGTCAGGAAGCCCTGACGGCACTGGTTGTGCTCGCCTGTGGCTCTCGAGATGTTCGTGTTTGCTTCTGTGCCGCATCATCCCTGACGTCATTGTGGGCACAGTAGCGTGTTTTCAGACCGCTGGAGGATCCCGTGGTTTGAATCGGTGAGCAGACTTGGAAAGGCGCAGGACTCCAAAGCGAATTCCTTGTAAGCGTCCGCAGGCTCAACTCCCTTCTTTTGGGGCTCTTAGTAACGTTTTTTCATTTTTTCGAATCACTCAACTTCTTCATGCAATTGGGCCAAGAGATTCACATTAATTTGCCCAGGATCACACAGTTTGTAGCATGTGAGAAAGCTGGGATTAGAATGCGAGTCTCCTGGCTGTGAATATTGCCAGTGCACACACTGGATCACATCTGCTGCCCCTCATGAAGAGGGGGCTGGGCTCCCAGTGAAACGCTTTTACTCCAGAATTGTAGTTAGCTAGATTTGGGAACATGGTTGCAAGCACTCTGGTGAGATGTTTTTCTCGCCTCTTTTTCCCTATTTATTTACCTCACAATATCTCATGCTTTTTATTCTCGGCTATGCTTCGGTTTCAGCTTTCTTTCCCAGGCTCACTCTGTCTTTCCTTTGTCATGTCTGGATCAATTGTGTCACCGCCTCGTTTGATTTGTTTCAGATGTGCACCTTAAAAGACCTATATAAATACTATAATCTCATAACCCAGACAGAAAGAAGTGTCCCGTACGCCGTTCCTCACAACTGGCCCATTTCAGCATGACATTAACACAAGATGGACTCCGGGACGCCAGTAAAGAGTAATGTGTAGCTGAGAGGAGGCAATGATTGAACCAGAATTGCCTGCATACATTTGCTCCATACTTCATTACTGGTTTCCAGGTTGTTTCTGTGCTTGCAAATGGACCCCCGGATATTTGCCTTTACAGATGAGATTAACTACCCGCATGGGTTAGGTTTTGTATTGATTTGCAGCCTTTCTTTTGCGCCACCCTGATGTTTCAGTAAATCCTTCTTCAGGGATATGTTTGCAGCTAAAATGTGCAAATGCTGAAGACTAGAAGTGGAACCGTGGAGGCTAGTCCGCATTGATCTGCCTAGGGTTTGGGGTCCTGCTATATTTTTATCAGCATTCTCGGTCATATCCTGGGTAGTCACCATCATTGAGTATGTTTTGTTTCTTCAAAAAATGACGAAGGTTCTGAATTGGGCCTACAAAAGGGCCATAAGGGTTGGAATAATCGTCCCATCAATAGCACAGATAAAAAAGAAATGAATAGCGTGGGGGAACTGTGTAAGAGAAAGCAAGCTGCAAATCAGTGTTGCAGGTAAAAAAATGTCTTCTACTGTGTCACCGACTATTGCTGCAGGCTTCATCCCCCGAAGGCCGTGCCAATCTCCAGGCATTCAGTTACTGAGCCTCCATGGCAGCAGAGAAGAACCCCCAGTTCTGTTGGCTATATTTTTAAAGAAACTGGACTTAAAGGTCCAAAATCCTAAATGACAAAAAACATACACGTGTAGTGGCGGTGGAAAACGGGGCCTTTTCACCTTTTCTACCTAGTTACTTATTCAACTAGCCACAATATTGTCAAACATTTGCAATGCAATAGGTCTCGCATTCACACAATTTTAAGCTATTAGTATTGGAAATAACAATGCCTTGTATTAGTTTTAAAACCCAAAACATAAATAGAAGGCATTGTCATTTACAATGCCAATAGCTCAAAATCGTGTGAATGCGAGACCTAATGCATTGCAAATGCTTGTCTCATTTATGGTTAAAGCTGTACCTGCTACTTTAGCTTACTGACTTCCTTAGGGTTGGCTATGGATTTTTATAACTGTGTGAACTACATGCAGCTCAATCTGAAATTTAGGTATCCGAATCACACCTCCTTATCTACGTCTAGGCTTTCCTATTTTTAGTTTCTATTTTTGGTAAATTCTGGTGGTGTTTTTTCAGTGTTTTCAAGTGATTTCAATACCTTAAAAAACAGTGGTTATTGGTGGTTACACATTTTTGCTCCATTAAAAACAAACAGTTTTTTTCGGTGTTTATGGAACGTTTTGCTTTTATTATTGCTTGCTTTCTGCACTGATAGTGTATGGTATGTAGACAGTGTACGTACAGTGTATATGAGGTCCAAATACATTTTTACAACTCAAACTTATTGAAGTACACCATACAATACTTCTTCAGTGAGTCTTTGGTCATGCGCACTCGCTCTTTCCTTCCCATGTACACTTTTATCTGTGAAAAGGTCCTCTCAACATTGCTACTTGAGACGGACAATGCCAAAACAGCCAGTACACAATTTGCTAACTGTGGCTACTGACATAGGTTTCCATGCCAATACTGGCTCACCTGAAGTAAGTAAGTAAGTAAAGACTTATAGAGCGCACGAATGCCGAGGCGTCTTGGCGCGGAGAGTAGCAAGTAACGTGTAATGATTCGGGTGTCAAAGCTACATATCCTATAAGGGGAATAGCCAGCTCTTAAGCATTTAAGATTACGATTCTCTGTGACAGGTTCTGCAATAAATGCATTGAACTGGGCACATATGCCCTCAGAGTTATTAAAGCAGTCAAAAATGAAGCAGCACTTTTGAAAGTCCAGAGAAAATTCCCCTTTATGGAAGGGATCTAGAACTTGTGCAGAGTACCACAGTGAGGCTTCATTGACTTTTAATGCCATGGTTGGTGAAGGGACATTTCTATGCATCATTGCAATCCATTTCTCATACATTGTAAAATACAATTTCCTGAATTGCTCCTCAACATTTCTTTGTTTACCAAGTGACAAGCACTCTAACATGGAAAATGTTGCAGTGCCAAAGATACTAAAAGTGTCACCTAGCCTACTCTCAAGGAGATGTTTCACATCTACACCAATTATTCTGAACACTTGGGAGACCAGACCGTTTTCAGACTCTAGTTTTTTTATTATGTCCACTACAGCAGACATATTTTGCTGTAAAAATCTAAGAATGCAATAGAGAGTACTTTTTTTACATCACTATCAATATGCGACCGAAGATCCTCACATTTTTTGCCTTTGGCATCATCACTCAGCAGAAATTCTGTAAACGGTTGCCACATGGATAATATAGCATTCACGGCCTCTAGGACTGAGAACCAGCAACTAAATGACACAGTTGGGATGACTCTTTCTTTGATGCCACACAAAGCACAAAATGAGAAATATTTGCGTTTTAGTTCCCACGCATAATAAAACAGTGCACCAGAATGGACTAAAAAGTCAATAGCATTCTTCATTAACTCTGAAGAGTGTAAAGATGGTTTCCGCATACCATCTAACAAGTGGCAAGGATCTCTTACAGGGAAGCACTTTAGCTCAAGTATTGATTTTGACAGGTCATCACGCAACTTTTTCATATACGTAGCTGAATCACTGCATATACAAACAATATCACTCCAATCTGTGTTGAACTTGGTAAGAACTTTTTACAGCAGCATTCCAAGTTGCATTGCGTTCCATGTTTTCCAAAAGTCTGGTGTCATGTTTTCACCACTATCCCAGATGCCTGGTAACAGCACTCTTTTCACATATACCTATCACTACATCCTTGCATTGAATGTTTAAAGCCTGCGGTGTTTGGCAATTCACCTACTATCAATACTGAGTCGCTAGAAAAGGGGGCTGATGTATCAAGGGGTTTTACCCATTCTCTCTGGGTAAACGCAATGGTACATATTGGGAAAAAGTTGTATGCAACCAACCACTTTACCTATCAGTGAAAGAATCAAACGTAGCCAAAATATCAAATATGATTTTGTTATTTCCTGATTCTCTACAGTTTATAAAATAATTACACAAGATCTAAAACCTGCTTCTAAACCCTTCATCTTTAGATCAAAGACCACAAAACTGAAAAAAAGGAAGAAGAAACAATATTTTAGTGACATCCCTAAACAACAAAACTCAAGCAGAATAATGTTAGCCCAGTCTTACTTGCTGCTACCTTGTATAACAACGTTTTATTGTATTGGCCCCTTCAGGAAGAAATAAAAATGACTTTCCCTCTCCTTTTCCTTTCTTTGAGTAGCATTTAGTTTGTGGTTGTGCAGGTTTTTTTTCCAGTGTATATATGTTTATACTGGTGAGGGCTATTTCTCTTTCGGTGGAGTGTTGTCAGTTATTATAGGTTTAAACCTAAAACAGGATAGACTACGTCCAAAGACTTATGGTGACAGGTAAACATGGGATGAGTCTGAATAAATTAGATTTGAGCCATGATCAGAGTTGATCCTTTGTTAAGCTAACCATGCTAATTCCAAAAGTATAACCTTATGGTTTGGTCTTATAAAATGTTGTCCCTTAATAGGCCCTTCCAATGTGGCTGTTATTGATCAATACCTTTCTCTTGCTACTAAAATATCAACAGTGGTGATGATGGTCTTCTGCCACCTTAGACCTTTCAACCACATCTTTACCTTTTTCTCCATGTTGCAAATCATTTTAATTGTGAGAGCACTTATTCTAGCGCACATTTATTATGTGATTTAGCTTATTCTTAAGCTTTCCTGCTTCTAGATCAAATGTCTGCAGAGTGCATAATGCTAAGGTATAGCTGTATGCCAGCCTCAGTTAATGGGATCGCATTATGCCTATTGCAGCTAACCTGGCTTAATACTGACATGTGGGCCCAGCAAAACATTTTTGACTCTGTGCCCTCATTGTGGGCAGTGAACTACTGTCCCAGACTTGGGTGTAGTACATAAAGCGGTGGTGGCAGCATAACATGTTTTAGAAGAGATCAATACTGTGTGTCCACACCATTTTATCTGTGTCACCAGGAGCAAGGCCTGCTCTCCCACTTGTGTAAAGTTCCGCTATCTCATAGAGACATCTAGCCGCAGATTCCTTACCTATGAACTTCCAGGCGTCAGGCTGGATCCGGAAGATTTTTGATAGCAGTGTCCCTGCGTGCCAATAGGTGGCGTCGATCGACTTCATGTGACATCGCAGGTGTCTGGTTCGTCGTCGTGTCTATATAGGCGCCAACCCGGCGCACTGACGTCAGTTCTTTACATTCCGCACCAGCCAGCACTGATCCATCCAAGAGAGCTACCCCCTGACGCTTTTTGACAGACTTTTTTTTACTTTTTGTCGACTCCTTTTGGTGTGCTAGGTATGTCTAGTAGTAAAGCTTCGGGGTTCAACCCGTGCAGCACCTGTCACCATACCATATCGGTCACGGACCCCCATTTGGTGTGTCTCTGGTGCCTAGAGCGTGACCACGACACGAAGTCGTGCTCCAATTGCCGGGCCCAAGGCATTGAGGGAGCGATCTGTAAAGCTGCTCGCGGCCCGCCGTCCGTTGCCACGGAGGTCGCCTTGTTGATCTCGGTCGAGGGGAAGGTCCGAGCACCGCTACGGGGGGTCGAAGTCTTCTTCCTCGAAGTCATTGTGGTCAGGTAAGAAGCACCATAAAAAGCACAAGAAGTCGAAGCATGTTTCGACTTCGCCCCGTCCGTCGGGCAATGAAACAGGAGCCTCGGCATTCGAGGCCCCGCTCCACTGAGCGGGTGCCTGGTTCGGCTCCGTGTTTCGATCCCTTTCCAGGGCCCGGAGCAACCCCTGCTCAGCTAAAATAATTTTATGACGCCATGTGCACAATATTTGGGCGCCCTGATCCTGCCGGTGCGCCTTCGGGCTCCGCAGGTTCAGCTGAAGGAGATCCTGTGGGTACTTGCCCTTCGGCTCTGGCCACTGTCTCCTCTTGGATCCGTTCCCGGATCCGGACCAGCGCCGGTCGTACCTCTGCGACCTTCCAAGGCGCCGCGTCCGACGCCGAGGCCCTCTGCGTCGCCAGCGCCAACTGGCAGTGCCTCCCCCGTCATCATTCCAGACAACACGGAGCCAGTCTGGCGCACACCGGCGTTGAGACCAGCGCCGATAGAGCCGCACGTCTCCATGCCGTTCAACCTCCCCCATTCTGAAGGGTTAGACATAGATGATGAAGATTGCTTTTTGCTGAAAAAGTTTCTAAGTGTTGATTTTTGAAACATACAAATATTCCTCTAAAATCAGCCGAAATCCAATCGACCTGGACCTGGACTGGTATGAGGACCTGGCTGATGCCAGCGGCCTGGACACCTTCCCAGATTCTGGCATGCTGTCTCCCCCTAACCTGACTACGGAGGAGGAAGCTTAATTCGCAATGGTGGCGCGTAGGGCTGAAGAGGTCTTGGGCCTGCAGCTTCCTATGGTGGCAGTCAAGACTTCAGTCTTCCCCTATCTCGACGACTGATTGTTGAAGGCTGGCTCGTTCCAAGCAGTCGTCTCCCACCTCCAGACTACGGCGAACCTCCTGCATTCATTGGGGTTCACTATCAACTTGCCGAAGTCACACCTGACTCCCTCTCAAACTCTCCCTTTCATCTGAGCGGTTCTGGACATGGTCCAGTTTCGGGCCTATCCTCCCGAACGGCAAGTCCAGGATATTCAGGCTATGATACCGATGTTTCAGCCTCTATCCTGGATTTCGGTGAGAATGGCTCTGAGGCTGTTGGGCCTCATGGCCTCCTGCATCCTGCTAGTGGACCATGCCGATGGCACATGCGGGCTCTGCAGTGGGACCTGAAGTTCCAATGGGCGCAGCATCGGGGAAATTTCACTGACCTAGTTCAGATATCGGAGGGCACCACGGTTCAGATATCGGAGGGCACCGGGAGCGACCTGCGGTGGTGGCTGACAGCGATTGGGTCAGAGGCAGACCCCTCTTCCCTTCCCCACCCAGATCTCACAGTAGTGATGGATGCATGCGCCCCTTCTGGGATGGGGTGGCCATCTGGGAGAGGTGGAGATCAGAGGACTCTAGAACCCTGTGGAAGCCAAGCTCCATATCAACCTGTTGGATCTTCGTGCGATCTGGTTGTCACTGAAAGCCTTTTTACCATCTCTCAAGGGAAGGCTAGTTCAAGTGTTGACGGACAACAGTACCGCCATGTGGTACTGCAACAAACAGGGCGGAGTGGGGTCGTGGACCCCTTGTCAAGAGGCCCTGCGTCTCTGGACTTGGCTGGAACAACAGGGCATTTCCATGATGGTTCAACATCTTGCCGATTCTCTGAACGCCAGACCGGACGAACTCAGCCGTCAGTGCCTTGCGGATCACGAGTATCCATCTGGAGGTTGTGCAAGTTCTCTTTCAACAGTGGGAAGAGCCATGGTTAGATCGATTCTCCTCCGAAGAGAACGTGCAATGTCAACAGTTTTGCTCGTTAGAGTTTCCAAGGCATCTGCTGCTTTGCCACAATTTTTGTCGTAGGTGGAGCACAGGCCTCCTATATGCCTTTCCGCCCATACCACTCCTGCCCAGAGTGCTCAAGAAGATCAGGAGCGACCGCGCCCAAGTCGTCCTTGTGGCTCTGTACTGGGCACGGAGAGTCTTTTATCCTGAGCTCCTGCAGATGAACATCGATCCTCCGGGCAGGCTGCCTCTTCGGGAGGATTTCCTGTCACCGCACCGGTGTAGGGTCTTCCACCTAAACCTATCCACTCTCTGCCTCCTTGCATGGAGATTGAGTGGTGACAGTTGACAGCGTTTGACCTTTCTGCCGAAGTCTGTGAGGTTATTCTGGCAGCCATGCATCCCTCCACAAAGTCTGTGTACGCCTACCGATGGCAAAACTTTTGTAACTACTGTACAGATCGGCCTATTGACCCTTCGTCTGCTTCCCTGTCAGATGTCTTTCTTTTTAATCTCTTCTTGGTACAGCAGGGCTCTGTTCTGGGCACTCTGAAGGGCTACCTTTCGGCCCTCTCTGCTTTTCTTTGACTGCTGGAGCGGCCGACTCTTTTCAAATCACCTTTTGTCCAGAGATTTTTGAAGAGGCTTACCCATATGTTTCCCCCTTCACCTTTTATTATGACTCACTGGGACCTTAATTTGGTCCTTACCTTTTTGATGTGTGCGCCATTTCAACCTCTGCACAATTGTCTACTTCGGCTGCTCACTATTAAAACAGCCTTTTTAGTGGCAATTACTTCTGCCAGGAGGGTGAGCGAACTACAGGCACTGTCATCTCCGCCTCCTTAACTGACCGTCTTTCTGGACAAAGTAGTGCTCTGCACTAGGGCATCTTTTCTGCCAAAGGTGGTCACACCGTTTCATCTGGCCCAATCTGTTACTCTGCCCACTTTCTATGCACCTCCGCATCCTTCCAAGGAAGAAGAGCGTCTCCACTGCCTGGACACAAAAAGAGCGTAATCGTTCTACTTTGATCTTCAAAAGAGTTCTGGGTGGATGATCAACTCTTTATAGGGTACGTTGGAGGAAAGAAGGGGCGAGCAGTTCAGAAAAGGACTATTTCACGCTGGGTCATCCTCTGCATAAAAATATGCTACGCCTTGGCGAAGAAACAACCTCCTGAAGGCCTTAGAGCCCATTCTACCAGGGCAAAATCTGCCTCCATGGCTCTCCAGCGTGGTGTTCCAGTTTCTGGCATCTGCTAAGCGGCTACATGGGCATCTCTGCACATGTTTCCAAGACACTACTGCTTGGATTCTTGGGTCCACAGGGAGGGACCCTTTTGCTGCTCTGTCTTGCAGGACTTCTTGGTCTGAAACCTTTCCGCAGTCCCTCCTCCGGGGATGGTATTGCTTGGGTATCTGTTCAAACGTAAGGAATCTGCGACTGTGTCTCTATAAAATGGACAAGTTACTTACCTTCGGTAATGCCTTATCTGGTAGAGACATGATCGAGCCACAGATTCCTTACCGACCCACTGCATCCTCCCCGCACTGCGGAATGGTTTAGTATCAGGGCTGTTTCCCTTTCAGGGCCCTAGTTGTTTTTGGCACACCGCAGTCAGCCACTTCATGGCTCCGCTCTTCTGGCGTGGAAAGTCGTGAAAAGTACTGACGTCAGCGCACCAGGGTTGCTCCTATATAGACGACACGGACATCACAACACCGATGCCTGCGACGTCATGCGGAGTCGACCGACACCACCTATCGGCACGCAGGGGGTACTGCTATCAAAAATCTTCCGGATCCAGCCTGACGCCTGGAAGTTCAAAGGTAAGGAATCTGCGGCTAGATCATGTCTCTAACAGATAAGGCGTTACTGAAGGTAAGTAACTTTAAGTGTATATTGTGCTGGCAACCCATATGTATGCATGCACATAAACTGGGTGTGAGCCTGACTAATGGAGGCCACTGAAATCCCTTTTGAATGCCTCTGGCCAGGAATAGCACAAGATGAAGGGTGAGGACTTTGCTCCCAAAAAGAGTGTAAGTGTATTGCTCGCATTCCTGTAGCTGGCGGGTGGACATCAAGGCACTGAAATGAGGTAGATGGAGACTTTTAGAAATTCCATGAGGCCTTGTTAGCAAGGAGTTGCTATTTAGGCTTATCTAGTATTGGATCTTTCATAGATTCGCATTCTTGAATCATCCCCTATGTCGAGGTGGGAGTCTCATGGTAAATTTTATAATGGCAGTAAATAATCTTATAGGCAACAATGCATTGAACAGTCACTGCATTAGCCCATGCATATCCTTTTGTAAAACGAACAAAAGTTAAAACACTGCCAATTAGATATCAGCACCCTCTAGAACACTCCACAGAGAGGCTAGTCCCTCAGATTTTCTACCGCACGTCATTGTGACAGGGAGTCTCCCTGAGCTTTGCTCAGTTTTTCCTCTTCATCTTGGATATTGAGATTTCAGAATGTCAGAATCTTCAAAGAAAGGACTCTTCAGACCTTGTGGGTCATGTGGTAAGAAAAGACTGCATGCTGAGGATCCCCACAAGTATTGTATTTACTGCTTGTACCCTCTACATAAGTTAAAAGACTGTAGAATTTGCAGAACTTTTTCTACAAAGTCTTTGAAAGATAGAGAAGGCAGACTGCTTATTTGGTTGGAGAGACTAAAATCTAAATCTTCTGTGCTCTCTGATGAGGCATCAGTTGAACTCTCTAAAAAGAGGGATAGATCTTTGAAATCCCCTGAGGGACATAAGAGAGTGTCAAAAAAGACCCATCATGAGTCTGCGGATACTGCCTCACAAAAAGGGAAGCAACCATTCCCTTCTGAGGAAAAATCTGCCTCAAAAACTGCCTCTGAATATTAAAAAATTCAGTCAGAGGCTGTAAAGGTGTTGTCGTTGCCGAAAAAGACCTAGTCATCGCCGGAAAAGATCTCGTCGACGATGAAACCGCCGTTGGAATTAGTTTAACAGCAGTCATCGACGCTTACATCGTCCACGGAGGCTTCATCGACTAGGATTAAACCGACGGAAGCTTTGTCAACGTCAACAACACCTATTGCCCTGTCGGCGCTCATGTCTTCGTCGGTGCCTGCACTGTCAACTATTCGGTCAGCATCGACACCTCCACCATCGTCGGCATCTCCACCACCGACTGCACCTCCACCGTCGACGACACTCATCGACGACAACTTCTAAATTTACAGTAGCGGCTCCGTCTACGGCATCGACGATGACAACACCGTTGTTAAACACTGTTTTTTCTATGTCGACGGTATCTGTATCACCGTCGACTAACATTTCTTCGATGCCTCAATCGAAGAAAACTTCTACCTTGCATATTACACCTATTTTGTCGTCGAGATTCTGGTCGACGATGCTGTTGTTGAGGGGTTTCTTCCAGGATCCTTCATATATCTCGCCTTTACCTCCTAGTCAGTTCTTAGAGGAGTCTAAGGATGATGTAATGTTCAGTCCAGCTCACAGTCCTTCACAACTTCATGTCAAGTTTCAGGAGGATGAATATTATGGGCCAATGTATAATCAATATATGGACAAATCACAATTTCTTTTGCCACGCCATGAACCACTTATAAAACTGCCTGTTGCATTGGTGCAAGATTTGTCAGCTATGTTCCATGATTATCATACCCGTTTCCCTACAGCAGAGGGATCAGTGCAAGTAGCAAAATCTCCGCCTCTGGCTGCGGATTCTAGACCATCTGTAACGCCTCCTCCGGAATCACAGGATTCTATACCTGTGCAGCAAGATCAGGTCCCACATGATGATGATGATGTAGAAGAAGGTGAAATTCAAAAAGCTCCACCAGTCATGGATGAATGTGAAGATTACTTAATTCCTATGTCTTCTCCTCCAGCTCCTCAAACTATTGACTCTCCACCTGAGGATATTGGTGGCTACCATGTTCTGATGGAAAGAGCTGCAAATCGTTTTCATTTACTGATGCCTGTGAAACAGTCTGACTGTTTTTTTGTATGATTTTAAGGATCAGTCCAGGAAATCAGTGCGTGCAGTTCCCATTATCGATCACATTTGG
Organism: Calotriton arnoldi; assembly: GCA_963921515.1. Taxonomy (NCBI): domain Eukaryota; kingdom Metazoa; phylum Chordata; class Amphibia; order Caudata; family Salamandridae; genus Calotriton; species Calotriton arnoldi. The sequence goes on along the minus strand of CAWUFW010006849.1, from coordinate 700,364 downwards.
GAGGAAGGGATCAAAATTATGAAAGCGTCATATTCAGTGCCGGCAGTCCTTCCCAGTATTGATAAAAAATATAAAGCCCCTGATGATGCACCAGGCTGCTTAGTGGGACATCCGAGGCCAAATTCCATAATTGCTCAGGCTGCGCAATGAAGATCACGGAATCCATCAGTACCTATTACTGCTCCTCCTGATAAAGATGAACGGCACTTGGACAATATTGGAAAAAGGTTTACCACCATTGCAGGTGCGTCAGTACATGCTGCCAATTCCCTAGCAAGATATGACCGCCGGATTTGGCATCATATCTTGAATTTTTACCGGACGATAAAAAACAAGAGGCACGGAAAATTCTTCAAGCTGGTGAAAGATCAGCCTCTGAGGTTATTGATATGTCTATGGACATAGCTTCTCTTGCTTTTCGACAGTTAGCTGGAGCAGCAGTTCTCCGTCGCCAGGGCTGGTTGAAATCTACCACTTTCCGTCCTGAGGTGCAGAGTAAGATTTTAGACATGCCGTTTGATGGCGTTGCACTCTTTGGGAAGCACATTGATGAGGCCTTGCAGGCGATCAAAACGGATACGGATACCGTTCAGGCGTTAGGGATGCTGCAATATAGGAAAAAACTTTTCGCGGAGCACATGGGAGAGGAGCTTAATCCTTTCGTAGAAATTATCAGAAATATCAGCCACAATCATACCAATCTTACCGCTATAGGTATCAACAGCAGCAGTTTTATTGAGCACCGCCGTTTGCGGCATATTCCAGACAACAGCCCAGGAGGAAACAAGCTCCCCAATCTAGAGATAATGCTAGAAAACAGTGACAACATCCCAGCACCTGCTATGACTCCATCCAGGACCAAACTCAATCCAATGAGTATTTCTCTGTATTACGATCAGTGGAGCCAAATTACAACGGACAAATGGGTCTTGGACATCATAAAGTATGATCATACTTTAGAATTTGTTACAGTTCCACCACCCCATCCACCACTAAGACAGCTTTCAGCTAATTTCCAATTGTTAAGAAAGGAAGCATACGTTATGCTTCAGAAAGGAGCCATAGAAAAAGTGCCTTGTTCTCAGAAGGAAAAGGTTTTTATTCCCGCTTCTTTTAAATAAGGGAAAAGTCAGGGGAATGGAGACCCATTCTGGATCTCAGAAATCTAAATCAGTATCTGCAGGAAAAGTCTTTCCGCATGCTCACTCTCCAGGAGATACTTCAGCTTCTCAATCATGTGGATTTTATACAACTCTAGGCTTACAAGATGCATATTTCCATTTCCCAATACATCCCAAACATCGAAAATGTCTTTGTTTCTCTTTAGCAGGTGCTAATTTACAATTCAAAGTCCTCCCGTTTGGTCTTCGCTCAGCCCCACGAGTGTTCACCAAGTGCCTAGCTCCAGTTGCTGCTCGTCTCAGACTTCAGGATCTCCAACTGTTTCCTTATCTCGATGAATGGCTACTAAAAGCACTGTCTTATCAGCAGGCCTCAAAGGCAACTTGGATCTGCTTACAGATGTTTCGCTCCCTAGGACGACACTCCATTATCAAAAATCTGTTCTACAACTGTCCCAAAAGATTGCCTTTCTCGGAGCAATTCTGGATACCGTCCAAGACAGGGCATTCTTGTCTACAGAAAGACAAACAAATCTCATTTCACTAGCGACAAAACTAGCCGGAAGAAAGTTCGCTTCTGAACGCCTAATAAAATCTCTGCTCAGCATGATGTCTTCGGCAATTTTAATGTTACCTCACGCACGTCTCAAGATGAGACACTTACAAGAGCAGCTGGACAATCAATCGCTCCAGGTAACCGGGTCGTTCGACGACCTAGTTCAGATGACTCCAACCATGAAAAAAGCGCTTCTCTGGTGGCAATCCTCCAAGAATCTCTCGACAGGGCTAACTTTCCGTTCCCCATTACCAGATTTCATCCATACCAGGGACGCCTCCATAGGCGGCTGGGGGGCACACCTCAACAACCAGGGAGGTACACACGCCCACATTCTATCTCTAGAAGTGCAGGAAATCTGGAAATGGATTCTTTTGCACCACATCTCCATCAAAGTGGAGCATCTTCCAGGGATGAACAACAGTCTGGCAGATACTCTAAGCAGAACTTCCAACTCCTGCCATGCATGGGAACTAGACCAGATGATTCTCTACTTCATTTTCCAAAAGTGGGCCAAGCCCAATTTGGATCTCTTCGCCTCCAGAATAAACCGGAAATGCCAGTTCTTCTCCAGCTGGGAACCAGAAAGAGGGTCATGGGGAAATGCGTTTCTAATAAGATGGTCGGGGATCTTCGCGTACGCTTTTCCCCCTTACCCTTTAATACCGAGGCTACTAATCAAAATGAAGCGAGAGCCATGTCGTCTCATTCTCATTGCTCCGTGTTGGCCTCGCCAACATTGGTTCACGGAGCTTCTCCTGCTCTCAGAATGCAGACCTTATCGCCTTCCAATAATATCGACACTGCTGACAATGAGCAAAGGCCAGATTCTCCATCCATGTCCCGCGTCGCTCCAGCTGCATGCATGGTTGCTGAATTAAATGAATTCATGGCCCTAGATCTGCCACATGACTGTAAAGACATTCTATCTAAAGCGAGAGGTGTCTACTATTAAAACCTAGAGTCTCAAATGGAAACGCTTCTATTCATGGTGTCTTCAAAATAATGTACATCCGTTTGATTCTCCTCCAGAAATATTTTTACCTTATCTTCGTTCCCTGGCTAAATCAGGACTCCTGTATGCCTTACTTAAGGTACATTTTGCTGCCATTTCCAGTTACAGACGTTCCTCTAAAGGTCTTTCTCTTTGTTCATGTCGACTGGTGAAACAGTTCATGAAAGGACTATTTAGGGTTTTCCCTCCTATTAGAGGTTTTAGAGGTCAATATAGTGTCATGGCAAACAATAAAATAGGTTTTTTAGTGCCAGCCAAAGTTGGGGCGTCAGTAGGAATACTCGAAAGATGTTGTACAATGTCATTTAAAAATAAAGGAAATAATGTGCAGGCCAATACACAGCCTTGGCAGACCCCTTTAAGAATGGGAAATTGTAAGGGGGGTGGCTTAGCCGGCTGCAAGATGGCCGCACTTTGAGTGGGCTCTGCCGGCCAAGCCGTTCATCCGCCACGATCCTGCAGAAAATGTCGGAGCTTTCACCTCGCTCCGTGCTACCCTGTTTCTCCTCACCTTGGGGCGTCGATTTCTTCTTTTCCGGCCCCTGGAACCCGCCACTACACCGTCCTTCTCTTGCTGGTGGCTGCCCTTGCAGGCCGGGCCTAAATGCGGGCACGCGGCCGGAGTCTGCGTTGCGCTGCCGTGGAGCAGTTGCCCCTGCTCCTCAAATTGGCCACCCTGCTGGAGCATCGTCGCCCCGTTGGGGGCCTGCCTGCTGCCTGGCCCCCGCTGTTCCCGGTGAGTGGTGCTGCCGCGGGGGTGTCCGCGGCGGGTTTGGGTGCGCGCGCATCGCACCCCGGGGCCAGGGCCTTCTCCTCCCGTAACTGGCGCCCACCATTTCCAGCCTTTCCTGGTGAGCCCTGCAGCACTGGTCCCGCGACGTGCCCGGCTCGCCCCCCCGCGTCTCCCCGCTGCTTCAGTCCCCGCGGTTTTGCCATCCTCTGCAGTGCTCGCCGGGGGGGCCGATGTCTGTGTAGCCGCTCATCGCCTGCCTGCCATCGGCCCAGCTGGTGCTTCACGCCGCTACTCCCCCCCCTCCTCACCGGGGGCCTGCTGACCTGTTGGGCGCTTCTCGGCGCTCGGCATTCCAGCGCCTCTGGACACACCGCTGCACCGTGCTCTCTTCGCTTGTGGCCGCGCTCGCCTGCTGGGCCACATTGCGGACGTGCGGCCGGAGCCCGAGTTCCGCTGCTTCTGAGCCGCTGTCTCTACTCCTTCACCTTGCCGGCCTGCTGTGACCTGATTACCCCACGGGGGCCTACCTGCCGCCTGGCCCACGTTGTTTCCCGGTGAGTGGTGCCACCGCGGGGGCGTCTGCGGCTGGGTTGGGTGCGCGCTCCCCGCACCGCGGGCCTGGGCACACCTTTCCTTCAGTTGGGGTCCACCACCTTCAGCCTCACTTTGCTGGCCCTGCGACGTGGGCGGTGCGACCCCCGCATCTCCCCGCTGCTTCTGCCCCGCGGCCTTGCCTTCCTCTGCTGCGCCCGCCGTGGGGGCCTGTGTCTGCGCGGCCGCCCATTGACTTCTCTCCACCGGTCCGGCTGCCCCTTCACGCCGCCACCCCCCCTCCTCCCCGGGGGCCTGCAGACCTGTCGGGCGCTCCTTATTGCCCGCCATTTTGGGAGGCGACATTAGCAACTTTCCTTCTGCTAACTCTCTCGGATTTGTTCGCTGCCGGCCTGGAGGATGCCCGGGCTCCTGCAACTGGACTCCGACTGCTCGACTCACCTGACGCCACTGCGGAGCTCCTCCCACCTTCCATGGCTTGGTGAGCCGTGCACGGCCTTCACTGCCTGCGAAGCCTCCCTGGCCTCTGTGTTTCTCCTGGTGGCCGCCACACACGCCCTTTTCACTCCTCCTGGGCTCTCCCCTTGCCGGGCCCCTGTTCTCGCTGCACCTCTCCTAGGTGGGTCTTGCACTCGCTGCCCTGCACTATTTGGTGGTCCTCCTCTTCACCTCCCCACCCGGGGCCCTGCACTTGCTGCATCGCCTCAGCCATCGAACGGCCTCCTTCCTCACCGTCCACCCGGCCCTGCGTTGCAGGCCCCCTCCTGATCTTCGGCTGCCTTCTTCACGAGACTGTGTCCAACTATGGGGAAAACCGACCCCAAACAACCTAAGATCGCCTTTGACCAGCGCCGACAAACCCGCCAGGACAGCGCGGTCACCGATTCGGGCGAATCGGCCGCCCAAACTGAGGTGGGCCCAACAAGGGAGGACGATCTGAAAGTCATCATGCTGGACGTAAAATCCACAGTTACTGGCATCGCGGCCCAACTTGACCAGCTGTCGACCCGGCTGGACGCTGTCAAAGCCCGTGTTGACTCGCATGACGCCCGCCTGCTGCAGGTCGAGGCGAGGGTCTCTGACGCCGAGGACGCCGCAACTCAACTCAAGACCACCACAAGCTTCTTCAAATGGACAAGGTTCTCGAGCTGATCCAGAATGAGGACTTGGAGGCGCGTTCCCGCCGGAGCAACCTCCGCATTACTGGCGTGCCCGAATCCTCCAATATCTCTAAAATGGAGGACTTTGTGGAGCAGCTCATTCGTGACCTATTTGGTGACGTTCTCTCCCCTGTATTCATTGTCGAGCGGGCCCACCACTCCCTCTGCCCTCGCCCTGCTCCTGGCTTGCCGGCCCGTCCCATCATCGCCAAACTTTTGAACTTCAGGGACCGCGACGCCATCCTGTGAGCGGCCAGGGAGAAGGGGGACATCCGTCATCAGGGCAATTTCTTGTCATTCTACCCCGACTACACAATGGCGGTGCAAGCTGCCCGCTGCGAATTCCTCCCGGTTAAGCGAATTCTCCAAAACCCGATATCTCCTATTCCTTGGCGTACCCTGCCAAACTGCAAGTCAGGCAGGGCTCCAAGGTGCATGTCTTTCTGGAACCGAAAGCTGCTTTGGCCTATGCGAAGAAACTTGGGCAGGCGCAACGCTCTACTCCTGCTAGCTCCCAGGCCATTGCTGATGGCAACTTAAGTGATAATGATTGAACCATGTTGGTGATTTGATGCTGTTGTATTTTGTGCTCCTTTGTGCATGCTCGTCTGTTCTGGGTCTTTCCCATTTTGTACCTCTTGCTATACAGGGTTCCCTATTCCATTACTGTGCTTTGGTTCGCTGCCCCTAGCTTTTTAGTCTTGTCGTGGCCGCGTGGCCTCTCGTCCCTTCTCCATGGCAGGCTCTCGTTTCCCCTCCTGCTCCCTCTGGCCCCGGGTCATTATCTGGTCCGACACCTTGGCCCCTCTGACGCCCCAGTCCCTCTGTTACTTTCCTTTGTTGTCTGCCATTACCTGTTGCTTGGCCACCCTGTCTCTTCGGCAGGGGAGTATGCGGGGCGACACCACGCCTCCTCGGGATAATTCCCTTCCTGGACTTTGACCTTTCCCTTCCCAGTTGTGGACTCCCGCGGTGGGTAGGGGTGGAATCTCAGCCTGATTGGGGGGTTGATGTGGGTGGTGGGGGGTTGGGTTTTCGGGGTTCGTTGCCTCCTTCTGAGGCTCTATTGTTTGTATTGTTATATGTTTTTGTTTGTTATATGCTATGTGCTACGCCGCGCTTCACTCTGCACTTCCTCCTTCCTTTGCTGAACGTCCCGGTCACACCCATGGCTCAATCCGCCTTCCATCTCCTTGACACAGTGAGATGACAGATATCTCCCTCTGGACCTGGAACGTCTGTGGCCTTAATGACCACCGTAAGGCCCGTCTGGTCCATGCTCACCTCATCCGGCATAAAGTTGACATTTGTTTTCTCCAAGAAACGCACTTGCTGCCCTCCACCTCCTCCAGGCTTCGCTCCAGACACTGGGGTGAGACTCACTCTTTTTATTCTAATTATTCCCACGGGGTCTCCATCCTGTTGCGCAGCGGCCACCCTTGGCGCACCGCTCAGGCGATCATAGACCCTGGGGGGGCGTTTCGTTATCCTGCATGGCACTCTTCGGACGCAGCCACTGATTCTTGCAGCAATCTATGGCCCCAATTCCGATGACCCTGATTTCTTTGCACAAGTTTGGCAACACATCTCCTCCCTAGGGCCGGCTGCTCTCCTCTGGGGGGGCGATTTCAATATCACACTGTCGGCCTCTCTTGACCGCTCCGGACCACATGCCTTGCACCCGCGCGCTACCTCCCTTTTAAATTCCATACTCACTGATAACTCACTACTAGACGTGTGGCGGCACACCCGTTCCCTGGCGCGCGAGGGTACATGCATGACTGGCTCTCGGGGCTGCTGGTCTCGCCTGGATCTCTGGCTGGTCACGCCAGACGCTTTCGCGTGGCTCATCTCAGCCGATCACATGGGGCGCACCCTTTCCGATCATGCTCCCGTTCGCCTCCGTATTCAACTCCCTCACTCTCCTCGTCGCGCGTTCTCTTGGCGTCTGCCTCCTAGCGCGCTACGGGACTCCGTGTTCTGTGACGAGATTCAGACCGCTATCACTAACTACTTTGATCTAAACGTGGGCTCCGTCGATTCCCTGTCCACTCTCTGGGAGGGCTTCAAGGTGGTGATCTGTGGCGAGTGTATCTCTAAGCAATCTGGCGTGCTGCGTTCCATCCGAGGCGCCCTTGACAAACTGGAGGGCGAGATCAAGGCGTTAGACTCCTTGCATTCTGTAGACCCTCACCCGGACACTCTGGCGCAGCTTCGGGGCAAGCTTACTGATTTCGCTGATGAGGCTAATAGGGAGCTCTCCTTCTTGGGCAGGGAGGCGAGGGCGAGACGTTACGGTGAAGGGGACCGCCCCGGCAAGACTCTGGCCAATCTTTTGCGGCAACCCCATGCTGCTTCCTTCATCACTGCGCTTCAGGACGGGGGTCCTGCAAGGACCGTCTCCCCTGGGGAAGTGATAGATCGCTTCACTACCTTCTACTCCCAGTTGTACACAGCTGGGGTCGCACCCACACGTGACACATTTGATCAATACTTTGACACCCTCGAACTTCTTTGGTTGAGCAACGGTCACCGCGAATTTCTTGATGAACCCTTTTCCAGGGAGGAGATCCTGGCTGCTATCTCCGGCCTGCCCGGGGATAAGGCTCCCGGCTCCGATGGCCTGCCTGATTCCTTTTATAAGTTGCGAACAAGGAACAAGGGACACCCTACTCACTTGAAACCTGGGTAATATATATGTAACAGAGGGGGGGAATTGACCGCACTCGAATGAGTCATTATACATAGCAGCGAGGTGCGGGACGAGGAGAGGAGCGAAAGCCTTATAGAAGGAAGCCAGTGTAACAGAAACAGTGGTTCCTGCGGAAAAGTACTTATCTGTATTGATAATACTGTGCGCAATCGCGATAATTACGGGTTACGTGGATGTCAGACGGAAAGGAGACCAAGAACACTTCCGTTTGTTGTTTACAATAGATCTTTTATATTCTTTGAAAGGTATATAAATATGTACAAAAAGCAAAACTTTTTTTCCAAATAGTGCTTAGTGTCCCCAGTGTGAATGGAACCAAAAAAAACAGACAAAAAGAGTTTACTGAATTTGTGACATATATAACTCGGTTTCCATCATTTTCAAAGACGACCATTTACAATTCTACAATAATCACAGCCACTGTGTACAATAGTCAGAGCTGATCACAATGGTTCGCTTTGCACTTGACGACGTTTCGACCCTTCAAAGGATGTAGGGTCTCGTCAGGACCTATGGATGTAGGGACATCTATGGTTCAAAGAGAGACAGTGTCACCAAGGATGTTTGGGAGTGACTGCATTAAATGTGAAGACTGAAAGGGCTATGTGGTACCTGAATATGAGGAGGTTTTGCGCAGCCACGTGAGAAAAGTGAAAATCTGAAAGAGACACGTTAGTGACAGATTCCTTACCTTAGAATATCCCCAGGCGTTAGGCTGGATCCGGAAAGTTTTTGCGTAGCAGTACCCCTGCGCGTCGGTAGGCGGCGTCGTGCGGCTCCGCGTCCGTCGTCGGCGTCGTGATCGCCGGGATGACGTCGCGGGCAGTACTTAGACGCCACCCCTGCGCGCTGACGTCAGTTCTTCTTTTTCCGCGCCAGTAAGCGCAGATCCGGGAAAAGCAGTGCCCTAGTCAATTTTTGACTAAATTTTTGGTGAATTTTTCACTGTTTCTTTTCGAGTCTTCATCGACTCCTAGTCGAATGATGTCGATTACAGACCCGCATCTAGAGTGTCTCTACTGTCTCGGCCGAGACCACGACACGAAGTCGTGCCCTGACTGCCGGAAACTTCACCCGAAGGCTTTGCGAGAGCGGTCTCGAAAGCTACTCGAGGTCCGGCAGTCAGCTCCGCGCCGCACCAAGCCCCGGTCCCGTAAGAGGTCGAGGGGCCGGTCGCGGAGCCCCCGCCGGTCGTCGGAGTCCAAGTCTTCGCGCTCCTCGGGTAAGTCGAAGCACAAAAAGTCTAAGAAGCATCATCGCTCTAAGACTTCGCCTCGCCGGTCTCGCGACTCGGCTGAGGCCCCTGTCGGCACCGTCCCCGCGGCCCCGGACGTGCCTGTGGAGCCGCCCCCGCATTACCCGTCCTTTCCGGGTTCGGGGTGACTCCGGCCGAAATACAGGAATTCCTGTCGGCCATGGCCCGCCTCTTCGGGCCTCAAGGTCCCTCCGGTGCGCCTTCGGGCCCCGCGGTCCCTGATGGGGTTGCTCCGGCGTCGCCGCCGACTCCGGTCCCGGCGTCGCCTGTCCCGCCAGCCTTGATCCCGGCCTCGGCTCCGGCCTCGATCCCGGCTCCGGTGGTACCGCAACCCCCATCGACGCCGGTTGACCTAACCACGCCTCCGCCGACGCCGATGTCCCCAGTGCCGTTCCTGACGCCGTCCGGGGCTCCGGACGGCGTCGTTCCCCGGTTATCTCCGGCTCCAGACATGGAGCCGGACCGACGTCGCTCGACGCCGGCTCCGGCGCCGATGAGACCTTGGGTCCCAAATGTCCCTCCTCCTCCATATTTTGAACCAGAGGAGGACCAGGAGAGCTGGGAGGGGTCGGAAGACCCTCTCACACAACAGTGTGAGTATGATCAGGACTGGGCTGAGGAACTTGGGGATGCCAGTGGTCTAGACACTTCCCCTGACGCTGGCATGCTGTCTCCTCCCGTGGCTACGGAGGAGGGAGCTAATTTCGCAACGGTGTTGCATAGAGCAGCTGGAGCCTTGCACCTCCAATTGCCTACTGTGGCTGTCAGGACTAATCTCCTGACGGAAGTGCTTCAGCCGGTAGCTTCCTCCACGGAGACTGTGCTGCCGTTTAATGATGCACTGACTGACGTTCTTTTGGGCGCCTGGTCCAAGCCCACCACAGGGGCTCCTGTGGATAGGAACGTGGCCCGACGCCATCGCCCTGCTCCGGGCGACCCCTTGTTTCTCTCCCAACATCCCACCCCGAGAGCTTGGTTGTCCAAGCCTCTGCCTCCCAAACCGCCTTCCCTACCGCCCCTCCGGATAGGGAATCCAAACGCCTGGACCAATTTGGGAAGAAGGCTTTTCTTCCTCCAGTGCTGGCTTGCGGTCCGTCAACACCGCTTGCCTTTTGGGCCGATATACCCACTCCCTGTGGGATTCGGTGGCGGCTGTTTTGCCACAGTGTTCTGAGGAGGTCCAGACACTGCTTACCCGCGCCATTGCGGAAGGTAGAGATGCGGCTAAATACACCATACGTTGTGGCCTTGATACCGCCGACTCGCTGGGCAGATCGCTTGCAACGACGGTGGCGCTACGTCGCCACGCCTGGCTGAGAACAACTGGTTTCTCGGGTGATGTCCAGAATACACTCATGGACATGCCCTTTGATGGAGTCGGTCTTTTTGGTTCCAAAGCAGACCATGCGCTGGAGCGTTTTAAGGACTCACGGGCTACTGCCAAGTCCCTGGGCCTTTCTGTTGTGCGCCCTCCGCTAACCTCTGCTTTTCGCCCCTTTCGTGGCCACGGAAGGGGCGCCCAGTCACGTCAGCTGCCCAGCCACCGGCCCGCGCAGCAAGCGTCTTCGCGTGGCCGAGGACGTGGATACCGCCGTGGCGGTTCGGGCAACCAGCGTGCGGGTCAGGCCACCACCTCCAACCCGTCCGCGGCCTCCAAGCCCTCCTAGTCCTTCCTTTCCGGTGCACAGCACGCCAGTAGGGGGCAGGGTCCGCCATCACCTTCACCACTGGCGTCCCATCACCTCGGACAGGTGGGTCTTGGACATTGTCCGAAGGGGCTACTCCCTCCCCATCGAGACCACCCCCCCAGCCATGCCACCTCAATTCCACCGCATGTCAGGGGATCACTTGGTGCTTCTGCAGAAGGAAGTCACGGCCCTCTTGGCCAAGAGGGCCATCGAGCATGTTCCGACCCCAGAAGTAGGACGTGGTTGCTACTCCCACTACTTTCTGGTGCCCAAAAAGGACAAGGAGGACATGCGTCCTATCTTGGACCTCCGGAACGTCAATCGCTTCCTCCGGAAGGAGAAGTTCTAGATGCTCACCCTAGCTCAGGTCTTGACTGCCCTCGACCCTGGAGACTGGTTGGTAGCGTTGGACTTGCAGGACGCTTATTTCCACATCCCCGTCCTGCCGGCCCACCGGCGTTACCTACGGTTCACGGTAGGCCTCGAGCATTTTCAGTTCACCGTGCTCCCCTTTGGCCTTACAAGTGCCCCTCGGGTGTTCACGAAAGTGATGGCGGTGGTCGCAGCTCATCTGCGCCGGGCAGGGGTTCCAGTCTTCCCCTACCTCGACGACTGGCTGCTGAAGGCGGGCTCTTCCCAGGCAGTCGTCTCCACCTCCAGACTACGGCCGAACTACTGCACTCGCTGGGGTTCTCCATCAATGTGCCGAAGTCGCATCTGATTCCTTCTCCACAGCTCCTTTTCATCGGAGCAGTTCTGGACACGACGCAGTTTCGGGCCTATCCTCCCGAACGGCGAGTCCGGGATATTCAGGCTATGATTCCAATCTTTCAGCCTTTATCCTGGGTTTCGGTACGGATGACCCTGAGGCTGCTGGGCCTCATGGCCTCCTGCATCCTGCTGGTCGATCATGCCAGATGGCATATGCGGGCTCTGCAGTGGGACCTGAAGTTCCAGTGGGCGCAGCACCAGGGCAACCTGTCCGATCACCTCCAGATCTCGGATGGGGCTGCAAAACAGTTGCAGTGGTGGCTCTCGAACCGGCAATGGGTCATGGGCAGATCCCTCTCCCTTCCCCAGCCAGAGCACACAGTTGTGACGGACGCGTCCCTTCTGGGATGGGGCGGTCACATGGGAGAGGCGGAGATCAGAGGCCTCTGGTCTCCGGCGGAGTCCCGGCTCCATATCAACGTTCTGGAGCTCCGGGCGATCCGACTTGCACTCAAGGCATTCCTTCCCTCTGTCAAAGGGAAGGTAGTGCAGGTGTTCACAGACAACACCACCGCCATGTGGTACTGCAACAAACAAGGCGGGGTGGGGTCGTGGACCCTCTGTCAGGAGGCTCTGCGCCTCTGGACATGGCTGGAACACCAGGGCATGTTCCTGATGGTTCAACACCTGGCAGGTTCACTGAACGCCAGGGCTGACGAACTCAGCCGCAGGTGCATGATGGATCACGAATGGCGTCTTCACTCGGAAGTGGCGCAAGGTCTCTTTCTGCAGTGGGGAGAGCCTTGATTAGATCTATTCGCCACCGAAGAGAACGCGCAATGTCATCAGTTCTGCGCGTTGGAATTTCCAAGGCGGCACTCGCTCGGCGACGCTTTTCGTCGCGAGTGGAGTTGCGGTCTGTTGTACGCCTTTCCGCCTATACCACTTCTACCCAGAGTGTTGAAGAAGATTCGGCGCGACCGGGCCCAAGTCATCCTTGTGGCTCCGGAGTGGGCTCGAAGAGTTTGGTATCCCGAGCTACTCAGTATGAGCGTCGATCCCCCGATCCGTCTGCCTCTTCGGGAGGATCTTCTGTCGCAGCAGCAGGGGATGGTCCTCCACCCGAACCTGTCCAGCCTCCACCTGCTTGCGTGGAGATTGAGCGGCGGCAGTTGATTCCTTTCGACTTGCCTCCCGAAGTTTGTGATGTTATTCTGGCAGCCAGGCGTCCCTCCACTAAGGTGGTATACGCCTGCAGGTGGAACAAGTTTGTGGCATGGTGCACAGCAAAGGCTGTGAATCCCCTTTCTGCCCCTCTTTCTGAGGTTCTTCTGTTCCTTCTTTCCCTGGCCCAACAGGGTTCTGCCCTGGGTACCATCAAGGGCTATCTTTGTGCCATCTCGGCCTTCCTCAGGCTTCCTGATCAGCCCTCCCTTTTCAAGTCCCCTGTTGTTAACAGGTTTCTAAAAGGCATTACACACCTCTTCCCTCCTGTTCCGTTTGTGATGTCTCAGTGGGACTTGAACTTGGTTCTTACCTTTCTTATGTGCGCTCCCTTTGAGCCTCTACATAACTGTCCTCTTCGTCTTCTGACTCTGAAGACAGCCTTTCTGGTGGCCATCACCTCCGCTCGGCGGGTGAGTGAGCTCCAGGCTCTATCATGCAAACCTCCCTTTCTGTCTGTCCATCCAGACAAGATTGTTCTTAGGACGCATCCGTCCTTCTTGCCAAAGGTGGTTACTGCCTTCCACATTGGGCAGACCATCACTTTGCCCACCTTCTTTCCGCCTCCGCATCCTTCCAGAGAGGAAGAGAGGCTCCACCGTCTGGACCCAAAACGTGCGCTTTCCTTTTATCTCAACCGCACACAACACTTCCGGGTGGATGACCAGCTCTTTGTTGGCTACGTGGGCGCCAAAAAAGGTCGGGCGGTGCACAAGAGAACCATCTCCCGCTGGGTAACCTTGTGTATCAAAGCCTGCTATTCTTTGGCTAAGAAGGAGCCTCCTGTTGGGCTGCGGCCCATTCCACCAGGGCAACGGCTGCTACCACGGCTTTGGGCCGCGGTGTTCCGCTGCAGGATATTGTCAGGCAGCTACGTGGGCCTCGCTGCACACGTTTACAAAGCATTACTGCCTTGACAGTCTGGTCCGGAGGGACGGCTTCTTTGGCCGTTCTGTTCTCCGAGACTTCCTCGTCTGATCTTTGTTCGCAGACCCACCACCGGGGTTGGTATTGCTGGGGTATCTATTCTAAGGTAAGGAATCTGTCACTAACGTGTCTCTTTCAGATGCACAAGTTACTAACTTGTGTAACGATATATCTGTAAGAGACAGTAGTTAGTGACAGATTCCTTACCGCCCCACCCATCCTCCCCGTTCTGCGAACTGATTTCTAGGGTCAAGGACATCCCTTTCAGGGCCCTAGTATTTTTCAGACACCTATGTCAGCTTCTTGCATGGCTCTGCGTTCCTGGCGCGGAAAGTCGTGTACAGAACTGACGTCAGCACGCAGGGGCGGCGTCTAAGTACTGCCCGCGACGTCATCCCGGCGATGCCGACGACGGACGCAGAGCCGCACGACGCCGCCTACCGACGCGCATGGGTACTGCTACGCAAAAACTTTCCGGATCCAGCCTGACGCCTGGGGATATTCTAAGGTAAGGAATCTGTCACTAACTACTGTCTCTTACAGATATATCGTTACACAAGTTAGTACCTTGTGCCACTGGTCAAGTGAGAGGAAAAAAGTAAAGGGATACTCGCACTGGACCCAGCCGGGTACTACACGAGTGAGAGAAGAAAATAAAAGAGAGAGTAAAGTTAGTGAGGGAGAAGCAGTATCATGCTATCTATAGAGGCAGTTCTATCTAGAGTTCCTTACCCCAGAGTGAGAGACTGGGTGAGGGGCTGGCAGCAACGGATATGTACAGCAAGGCAAATGCCACTGTATAAGGAGCAGGTGTTCCTGTGGGCTTGACCTGTTGTGGGTGCAAGAATTCACTCTGAAAAGTAAACGAGGGTATCGTAAGCATGTGGGGCCTGGAAGGTGTTTGGATTTAGAAAGTGAAAACCTCCAAAAATAGAAGAAGCTTACCGAGGCAAGGCCAAGAGTGTGGGCGGGGCCGTTGCTCCAGTTACAAATTGCTGACGTGAGCGCGGGTACTCGATCGTCTCGTCTAGTCAGGATGTACTCTGAAATTGACAAATTGTCAAAGCCTGTAAAATCAAGTTCTCGGGCGTGCATGAAACGGATAGTGCGCGGTAAAGCTCACTGTGTTCTGGATAATAGAACATAGCACGGATGTCTTAATCTAACATAAAGCGTTGGCACATGGATGAAGAGGATGCCCAAAAAGAAATTAATTACGACTAGGAGCATGCCCCGTTTAAAGTAATAAAATGCACACTGATTCTGTAATTAAAGGAGGCCTGAATTTCGTATCGACGCAGCGCTTACCTTCCGAATTATTCAGCGGGACATGTAAAGCGTGCCTTCGCTACGCAGGATCCCCACAGGCCATCTGCTCTGGTGCAATGACAGCGAGCTTGTGTTTGCAGCGGGATTAAAAAAAGAGAACTCTTTCTATTCTCCCACCACCGGTCTTTCATCCCTTTCTGTCGGAGATCAGATATCCTAACCTCATCCACTGGCGGCAATCCCTAGTGATGCCTGCCTTGAGGTCCAGTTTGAACAGGCCCTAAGAGAACTCTTTCTATTCTCCCACCACCGGTCTTTCATCCCTTTCTGTCGGAGATCAGATAACCTAACCTCATCCACTGGCGGCAATCCCTAGTGATGCCTGCCTTGAGGTCCAGTTTGAACAGGAAACAGAATGAAAAATCGTGCACAAGGGATCTTTGTGGCAACTGATAAAAATATGAGTTTATATTGATTTTAAGTTTTATCCAGGCCCTTCTGCTCTTCAAGAAACTTCATGTAACAGTCAGATTTTGGGATTAACATTAACCATGCCAAATAATTATCGGTGGCTGGGAGAACTACAAAAGTAAGTGTTTGACTTGTTTGCAAATAAAAGTAATTTTAAACTAAAAAAAAAAAAGAATGGGAAATTGTTCCGTTAACGCTCTGTTACTCCCAGCGAACCTGCGCATAGTTCTCCTCATGCATATGAATAAGAATATTCAGGAGAGCTAAGGGCATGCCCATACAAGAAAGGGCATGCAACAGTTTCTTGCGGGGGACCAGGTCAAATGCCGATTTGAGATCAATAAAGGCAACAAACAAGCTTCCTCCGTTGATCACAACCGTCTTCCAGTTTAGAAGAAGGAAGCGGAAGACCTGGTCCGTGGTGCTTACCATCCTAGGAAATCCAGCTTGGAAGGGAGACAAGATGTCATTGTTGTCAATCCAGCCCTGTATACTACCCAATAAGAATTCTCACCCGGGATCACTGATGTGTATATCTCTTTACATTTTGTAGTATTTAGTACAACTGTGATTTACTTCATTTCTTTGGAGAGATAAGCACTCGGCTGGACATTGGAGTTATCATGTCTGTTGGTTGATTGTTAATTGTATAGTGCTGAGCTCGAGCACCCCCACACAACCTTCAGAAATTTATGGCTGCTCAGTCCAACCCTGCCATGAGTCATTTACAAAAGGTGTTGTACTTGGCCCAGTTTACAGCATCCTAGTAGGACATATCCCAGGACACCAGCGGCAAATGACACCCAAGCCCTGCGTTTAGGGCCCTGTAACCCCTGTCTGCCTTGTTCCCTCCTCCCCTTCCAGACCCCTTTTGAACAACATCAGAGAGCATCTTGTAGGTAGGAATTTTAATGATGTGGAGGTTTCATGCTGGACTGAACTTGTCTGACTTTGATAAAAATAATTAAAAATAAAGAAGCCCCGAAAAATATGGCCATACATCTGGGGATAAAGAATGTATGGAAAGCAACTCGGTCTAAGTATGAGGTGTGTGCTTTTTTCCCTAGTTTGTTGGCATTCTGTCAAGTAGTGTTTTTATTCTGGTATTGATTAGAGAATTCCAAAATTTTGTGCTAATGTGAATTTCAGTCGTCGGATACCCAGATCATTCTACTGTTGATTCAGTTTTTGGAAGCTGACTCAGACATGCTGCTTTTGAGATGTCTGGTACCTAATCATATGTACTTGTGTTTGATGCGTGATTCCTTTACAGCTTGGAATTGTTTGATCTAGTGAATGAAACTCTCCAGAATTCTTTCTTGTAAGGAATCTTTGATTATTTTATTTTTTTGGGACAAAGGAGAGAAAAGCTATTTTAATGCAGGCCATTCTGGGGGTTTAAACTTACATTTTTGTGGGGCCATACTTTATACTGCCCTAGTTCTACTGCTTGCTGTGTCCTAATTGCCTTCATTGGATGCTCCTCCGTTCCATTCAGCCTGCAGCGGTTGAGCTGACCTTTATTTAGGAGGTACCCCTATTTGTGTCTGCAGACCTCCCTCTAACCACCCTTTTATACTGGTGCCTCCTTCAGAGGCTCTGTTGCCTTCACTCTATATGCCCAGAGCCAGCCCTTCCATAACACAAGGAAATGTGACATCTTAAGGTGCCACAAATTACAACAAAATACCTACAAACAGCCTTTCTATTAGTGTTCACACAGTCATGGATTACGTCCATTCTTAAGCTTCGCCCTTCAAAAGATTAACTTATGGTGTGTGGTATAACAAGAAAAAGTGTGAAAATGGAAAAAATGCGAAAATTCTAATTTAAAAAAAAATTGTGTTTCAACCAGAGCCCTACTATTACAAGAAAGTTGCTTTTTTCATGTCTGAAATATATCTTGAAATAACCAATTTCCTTTATTTTGTAAGCACTTCCAGGGATTTAATTACCTTGTTTCAATTTCATTGCAGGGTTTTCTTTATGCATGTGGACTTTGTAACATCATTAAAACCACCATGAACCTTCACATGGCCACTCGGAAGCCTATGACCAAAACATCTGTCAAAGCTTTATGTAGATTGGTTGAACTTCTCAAGGCAAGTCAATGCATATTTTAGTTATGAATCCTAAATATCGCGCCCTAAATCAGACATTTTATTTTAATATAAAAAACCCTAGCTGTTTGGTTTATCAGTAGAAATCGCCATTAATCGGTGTAGTATACTATTTGCGGTTATAGAGCTTCAAATCTCACATTTACATGTTACAATAGCTCTTTTTTGCAATAATTGTTTAATTTTTTGTATTGGTTTCAAATACATACAGTAGAATATAATCAATAAAAAATAATGGAACCCTACTGGCTCCCTTTGCTGGCCCGCGCCACCTTCGCAACCAGCCCATCACTTACGATGACACACAGCCAGCACTATGCTTATCCTGTATAACAAGCTCGCGATCTCTGGCACTCTGTAACCCTTAGACAGGACACTCTCGGGCTGGAGACAAAGAAGAGTAAAAAAGAATGCAACAAGCCTTTTCCTTATATGCACCCAGGATCTGTATCCTTGGAACGATCAAGTCCCGATGCTGCTCCAATTTATGAAAAAGTTGAAGACTTTATCTCTTTAAAGAAGACTGTATCATGATGCAGTCCAATTACATTTCTACTCCTATAAAGCAGCTTTCAGTCCAATCACTTGCTAAATGTATCCTTGGCTTTGACACTGTATTGCACTCATCTGGATTTTGGCTTGGTTTGCACTATACAAGTAACACATACATCATATATACATACATCTATACATACATACCTGAAAAGAAGAAAAACCGATAATATATTTTTTTTCTTTTTTGAATTCCAGTTATAAACATAGAACAACTGCAATTGCTTGTCCAACATTGTTAATTCGAATGCATTACAAGACACACATTGCTCATATTACCTGACATGTATGTGCTTTACATAGGCTTGATGATTTGCAACCAGGAGATCTGTATCTTGCCACAGCATACTCGTGCAGTGCACTCAACATCGCCTCTGTCCATACGTCTATGCCACCCGGCAGACCCCCTGCACAATGGAGCCCGCATATATCCATGGAAGCGAACTTTATTGCCAGGGGTCAGCTTCCAGCCAGTTCTTATGTTTGAAGCGCAGTGTTTGCAGACCAGGGTGTGTTGTGCTTGACCGGTGCCTACTAAAGCGCTTCCCCATCTAGAGCGCGGAGCCAACATGTGAATGGGGACCAAATGTCTTTGGGGCGAGATCGGGCCGGTAAAAGTTCCCAGTAGCATGACAACTGGTCTCTGCAATATGTAACATCTGCTACCCAGGCTTTTATGGCTGGGGTCGATGTCTTCCCCCAGTGAATAGCCACTCGTCTTTTGGTCAGCAGAAGTAAATGCGCTGTAAGTCGCCGACCTGCAGTCTGAATGTCTCGCACATATCCCAGCAGCGCCACCAGGGGGGTTCTCTGCAGTTTCTGGTCTGTTATGTCCTCTATGTGTTGTAGCACCTCCACCCAGAATCCTGCTAAAAGCAGACACTCCCAGGCCAGGTGCAGGAAGGTTGCCTGTAATGTCCCACATCGCCAGCAATTAGTGTCAGGCCGTAGACCCATGCGGTGTAATATGACCGGGGTGCGATATAAGTGGTGCAGGAATTTGAAGTGTATTAGTCTGAGGCTGTAGTTCGGGGAAAGCTGCTCTAGTTGTCCGCAGCACCAGGTCCATTGTTCATCCGAGATAGCAGCGCCAATGTCTGCATCCCAAGTGCTGCGCGATCTAGGGGTGGTGATCGGAGACTCGCGCTGTGTGATAGAGTAGATGCGGTTAATTAATTTACGGGCCGATGTTTCCGCGAGTATATGTTCCAGAGCTGGGAGTGGCGGTCGGGCAGCGGGGAATGTGTGATGTCTTGTGCGACATGTTGCCCGGAGCTGGAGGTATAGCAACTTGTCTAGTGGCGAGCACTGCAGTGAACTGCACATTTGCTGCAATGTGAGGAATTGGCCATCTGGGTACAGGTCACTGAATGTGTTGATGCCATTCTGGTGTGCGCGCACCCGGGCGCCCTGCTCCATTAACGGGGGAGTTAGTGGATTGTTAGCTAGCGGTATAGATGGTGCGTATATCACTTCTTGGTTTGCCCTCTTGCAGAGTCCACCCCAAGCCCAGCGCAGTGTTTCTGTTGTGTCTATTTCTTGCATGGGGCGTTTGTAGCTCTGATACAGCGCTGTTGTTAAAGGTAGGGGGGCAACCCGGTCTATCTCAATGGCGACGTGGTTGAAATGGCGTTGGGTGTTGCCAGAAGTGCAGGAATTGGGCCTGAGCATAATGGGCATATAGCACAAAATCTGGAGCCCCAAGGCCGCCCTGTGCTAGTGGTAGTGTAAGAAGTTCCCAGGACGCCCTAGGTTGTTTCCCTGCCCAGACTAGTTCGATCATACTGGATTTGAGGCACTTGCAGAATTGTGCAGGTATGGGCATGGGTATGTTTACGAAGAGATACAACAATTTAGGGAGAATTATCATTTTAGTAATAGCGATGCGACCTGAGAGGGACAGGGGCAGATTCTTCCATCTTTGGATCCTTTCTTCTATCCATGCCGTTACCCTGCCATAATTGGCCGTCCAGATCTCCTGTATGTCCCTGCTTATCCAGATGCCCAGATATCGCGTTGGACCATCTGCCCAGGCTATCGGGAACTCAGATTCGAAGGCAGCAGTGCCTTCCGTCAGTGGGAGAAGGGTATATTTGGCCCAGTTGATGTGAATCCCCGATATACATCCATATCGCACAAGCTCTCTGGTAACGGGTGCGAAGTTAACAGCAGGGGCTATGATATAGAGAGTGAGATCGTCTGCATACATAGACCTTATTATGCCTCTAGTAGTGAATCCTATACCCCTGTTCGCGTGGTGTTGCCTCAGTAGCGCCGCAAGCGGCTCTGTGGCGATGACGAACAGTAGGGGGGATAGTGGGCACCCTTGCCGGGTGCCCCGCGAAATTGTGATGGGATCGGATATTAGCCCGTTTAACTCTGGCGGTGGGTAAAGTATATAAGAGTTTAATTTGCTGTATAAAGGTAAGGCTCATTCCCAACCGGGTCAGAAGTATGAAGAGGATTTTCCACTCTCAATCAATTAATCAGGGGGCTTTTAAAGCGCGCTACTCACCCGTGAGGGTCTCAAGACGCTGTGGGGGGTGGGGGTGCAGCTCCGGATCAGCCGAAAAGCCAGGTCTTGAGGCTCTTCCTGAAGGTGTGCAGGGTAGGGGAGCGTCTGATGTTTACTGGGAGCTTGTTCCAGGCCTTTACCGTGACGTAAGAGAAGGCTCTTCCGCCTGCTCTGGTTCTGCGGATGCGCGGGGTCTCTGCTAGGGCGAGGTCGGCGGAGCTGAGGTTTCTATCTGAAAGAAACACGTTAGTTATAGATTCCTTACCTTAGAATTACCCCCAGGCATCAGACTGGATCCGGAAAGTTTTTTCGTCAGCAGTACCTCTGCGCGTCGGAAGGTGGCGTCGGTTGGCTCTGCGTCCGTCGTTGGCGTCGTGGTCGCCGGGATGACGTCGCGGTAGCTACTTAGACGCCGCCCTCGCGTGCTGACGTCAGTTCTTTCTTTTTCCACGCCAGCCAGCGCAGATCCGGGAAGAGCAGTACCTCCAGTCATTTTTTGGCTGACTTTTTCTCTACTTTTGTCGACTTCTTTTTCGAGTCTTCGACTCCTAAGGTGCACAAGGGATGCCCGGCTTCAAGCCATGCGGTTCCTGTCATCGGATGATGTCGGTGACGGATCCGCACCGCGTGTGTCTCTTTTGCCTGGAGCGCAACCACGACCCCAAGTCGTGCTCCAACTGCCGGTCGATGGCGCCGAAGGCTTTGCGGAAGCGGTCCCGAAAGCTGCTTGAGCACCGGCAGTCGGCTCCGCGCCGTTCGAGGTCCTGGTCGCGAGGGAGGTCGAGGGACTGGTCGCGGAGCCACCACCATTCGTCCAAGTCTTCAAAGTCTTCGCACTCGGGGTCGGGTAAGTCGAAGCATAAGAAGAAGTCGAAGAAGCATCGTCGCTCTTAGACTTCTCCTAGTCGGTCGGCCGATCCGACTAGGAATGCGGGTGGTGCCCCTCCCGCGGCTCCGCGCGCGGAGCCCTTAGACTCGACTCCGCGTTTCCCTCCCTTTCCGGGACCCGGAGCGACTCCCGCCCAGCTTCATACGTTCTACGAGGCGATGCATTTCATCTTTGGGCCGACTGAACCCGCCGGCGTGCCTTCGGGCCCCGCGGACTCGGTTGGGGGGGGGTCTAGGCCTTCTCCGCCGACGGCTCTGTCGCCGCAGGCCCCCCTTGGATCCAGGCCTGGATCCGGATCGGCGCCGGTTGACCTGATTTACGCCTCCACTGGCGCCGCCTCCTCCGGCACCACTACCGCGTTCGATGCCAATCGGCCCCGGCCTCCATCCCGACGTGGAGCCGGACCGGCGGCGTCCGACGCCGGATCCGGCGCAGAGAGGGGTTTTTATGCCCCTGTTCACTTCTAGGGTCCCTTTTCAACCAGAATGGCACCCAGAGGATGAGGATGAGGATGAGGAGGAGGACTGGGAGGGGTCAGGTGACCCTCTGACTGACCAGTTTGACAGTGAACTGGACTGGAGAGAGGAACTGGGGGATGCCAGTGGTTTGGGCACCTCCCCAGACCATGGCATGTTGTCTCCTCCTACCGTGGCTACGGAGGAGGGAGCGTTGTACGCAGTGATGTTGCGTAGGGCGGCCGAGGCCCTCAACCTCAAGCTTCCTACGGTGGGGGTCAGGACTAACCTCCTGACAGAGGTGCTTCAACCGGCTGCGAGCTCTTCGGAGCCCTTGCTACCGTTTAATGAGGCCCTCACCGACGTCATTTTGGGCACGTGGTCCAGGCCCAACAGGGGGCTCCCGTGGACAGGATAATTGCCCGACGCCACCGCCCAGCTCCAGGCGACCCCACTTTCCTCTCCCAACACCCCACCCCGGAGAGCTTGGTAGTCCAAGCCTCCACTTCCAAAAGCGCATTCCCTACCGCTCCACCGGAAAGGGAATCCAAGAAGCTGGACCATCTTGGAAAGAAAATGTTCTCTTCCGCCAGCTTAGGACTGCGGTCGGTAAACTCTGCATGTCTCTTGGGCCGTTATTCCCACTCGGTGTGGGATACGGTGGCGCAGGTGCTGCCTCAGTGTCCGGAGGAGGCCCGGGCAGTGCTCTCCCAGGCTGTTGCCGCCAGGAGGGATGTAGCGAAGTTTGCCATACATTGTGGGCTGGACACCGCCGACTCTCTGGGCAGGACCATTTCAACGTCAGTAGCACTTCGTCGCTACGCCTGGATGAGGTCGACTGGCTTTTCAGTGGGATGTCCAGAACACCTTGATGGACATGCCCTTTGATGGCCGTCGCCTTTTTGGCGACAAAGCAGACAACGCTCTAGAGCGATTCAAGGACTCACAGGCTACGGCCAAGTCCTTGGGCCTCTCCACTCGCCCTGCTCAGTCTGCTTTTCGCCCCTTTCGTGGCTACGGAAGGGGTGCCCCACTATGTCCCGCCCAGAGACACAGGCCACAGCAAGTTACCCAACCTTCGCGCGGCCGGGGACTTGGGAACAACCGTCGTGGTTTCGGGGGCCAGCGGGCGGGCCAGTCCACCAACCCCCCCCCCCCTCTGCAGCAGCCTCTAAACCCTCCTAGTCCAACCTTTCAGGCCCATCAAACGCCAGTGGGCGGCAGGATTCGCCATCACCTCCCCCACTGGCGCACCATCACGTCGAACAGGTGGGTTTTGCAAATAGTCCGAAGGGGGCTACTCCCTCCCCTTCGAGACTATCCCTCCAGCCATGCCACTGAGATACCACCGCATGTCGGAGGATCATCTGGCCCTTCTCCAACAGGAAGTTACAGCTCTCCTGGCCAAGGGAGCCATCGAGCACGTTCCTGTCCCAGAAGTAGGTCGTGGTTGCTACTCACACTACTTTCCAGGCCTGAGTCCTATCTTGGATCTCCGGGACATCGACCGCTTCCTCCAGAAGGAGAAGTTCAAGATGTTGACGCTTGCTCAGGTCTTGTCTGCCCTCGACCCTGAAGACTGGATGGTAGCGTTGGACTTTCAGGACGCTTATTTTCACATCCCCGTCCTGCCAACCCACCGGCGTTACCTACGGTTCACGGTAGGCCACGAGCATTTTCAATTTACCGTGCTCCCCTTTGGCCTTACCAGCGCCCCTCGGGTGTTCACGAAAGTGATGGCGGTGGTCGCAGCTCATCTGCGCAGATCAGGGGTTTCAGTCTTCCCCTATCTCGACGACTGGCTGTTGAAGGCAAGCTCGCCCCAGGCAGTCGTCTCCCACCTCCAAACTACGGCCGACCTCCTGCATTCGCTGGGGTTCTCCATCAATGTGCCGAAGTCACACCTGATTCCCTCTCAAGCTCCTCTTCATCGGAGCGGTTCTGGACACGACGCGGTTTCGGGTCTATCCTCCCGAACAGCGAGTCCGGGATATTCAGGCTATGATTCCGATCTTTCAGCCTCTATCCCTGGTTTCGGTCAGAATGACTCTGAGGCTGCTGCGCCTCATGGCCTCCTGCATCCTGCTGGTCGATCATGCCAGGTGGCATATGCGGGCTCTGCAGTGGGACCTGAAGTTCCAGTGGGCACAGCATCAGGGGAATCTGTCCGATTGCGTCCAGATCTCCGAGGGCACTGCATGACAACTGCAGTGGTGGCTCACGAACCAGGATTGGGTCAATGGCAGATCCCTCTCCCTTCCCCAACCAGACCACACTGTTGCGACGGACGCATCCCTTCTGGGATGGGGCGGCCACATGGGAGAGGCGGAGATCAGAGGCCTCTGGTCTCCGGCGGAGTCCGGGCTCCACATCAACCTCTGGAGCTCCGGGCGATTCGTCTTGCACTGAAAGCATTTCTTCCCTCTGTCTGGGGAAGAGTAGTGCAGGTGTTCACGGACAACACCACCGCCATGTGGTACTGCAACAAACAGGGCTGGGTGGGGTCATGGACCCATGTCAGGAGGCCCTCCGCCTCTGGACATGGCTGGAACATCAGGGCATATCCCTGGTGGTTCAACACCTGGCAGGTTCCCTGAACGCCAGGGCGGACGAACTCAGCTGCAGGTGCATGATGGATGACGAATGGCGTCTTCACTCTGAGATAGTGCAAGGTCTCTTTCAACAGTGGGGAGAGCCTTGGTTAGATCTATTCGCCACCGAAGAGAACGCGCAATGTCAGCAATTCTGCGCGTTGGAATTTCCAAGGCGGCACTCGCTAGGGGACGCTTTTCGTCGCGAGTGGAGTTGCGGTCTGTTGTATGCCTTTCCGCCTATACCACTTCTACCCAGAGTGCTGAAGAAGATCAGGCGCGACCTGGCCCAAGTCATTCTTGTGGCTCTGGATTGGGCACGAAGAGTCTGGTATCCCGAGCTGCTCAACATGGCCATCGATCCTCCAATCAGACTGCCTCTTCAGGAGGATCTTCTGTCGCAGCAGCAGGGGACGGTCCTCCACCCGAACCTGTCCAGTCTCCACCTCCTTGCGTGGAGATTGAGCGGCGGCAGTTGACGTCTTTCGACCTTCCTCCTGAAGTATGTGATGTAATCTTGGCAGCCAGGCATCCCTCCACTAGGACGGTATACGCCTGCCGGTGGAACAAGTTTGTGGCATGGTGCACAGCAAAGGCTGTGGATCCCCTTTCTGCCCCTCTTTCTGAGATTCTCTTGTTTCTTCTTTCTCTAGTCCAGCAGGGCTCTGCTCTGGGCACTATCAAGGGCTATCTTTCGGCCATCTCTGCCTTCCTTCGGCTTCCAGATCAGCCTTCCCTTTTCAAGTCCCCGGTTGTAAGCCGCTTCTTGAAAGGCATAACTCATCTTTTTCCTCCTATTCCCTTTGTTATGCCTCAGTGGGACTTGAACCTGGTTTTAACTTATTTAATGTGTGCTCCCTTTGAGCCGCTTCACAACTGTCCTTTACGGCTTATGACTCTCAAAACTGCGTTCCTGGTGGCCATCACATCTGCCAGACGAGTGAGTGAGCTCCAGGCGCTTTCTTCTAAGCCTCCTTTTCTCTCTGTACATCCGCACAAATTGTCCTTAGGACTCGTCCATCCTTCCTGCCCAAGGTTGTCACTGCCTTCCACATCGGGCAGCCTATCACTTTGCCCACCTTCTTTCCGTCTCCAAGAGGAAGAGAGTCTCCACCGTCTGGACCCAAAACGTGCGCTTTCTTTCTATCTGGATCGCACAAAACAGTTCCGGGTGGAGGACCAACTCTTTGTTGGCTACGTGGGTGCCAAGAAAGGTCGGGCCGTACACAAGCGAACCATTTCTCGATGGGTCGTGTTGTGTATAAAAACATGCTATTCTCTGGCTAAAAAGGAGCCTCCAGTGGGGCTACGCGCCCATTCCACCAGGGCAACGGCAGCCACTACTGCCTTGGGAAGAGGAGTTCCTCTGAACGACATCTGTCAGGCAGCTACGTGGGCATCGCTGCACACGTTTACGAAACACTACTGCCTGGACAGCCAAGTCCGGAGAGACGGCTTCTTTGGCCGTTCTGTTCTCCAGGACTTTCTGGTGTGATCTTGGTTCGCAGACCCACCACCGGGGTTGGTATTGCTGGGGTTTCTATTCTAAGGTAAGGAATCTATAACTAACGTGTTTCTTTCAGATGAACAAGTTACTTACCTTCGGTAATGATATATCTGTAAGAAACATTAGTTAGTTATAGATTCCCTACCGCCCCACCCATCCTCCCCGTTCTGCGAACTGATTTCTAGGGTTAAGGACATCCTTTCAGGGCCCTAGTTTTGTGCACCAGTGGTCAGTGTCTTACACGGCTCTGCGTTTCTGGCGCGGAAAGTCGTGTACAGAACTGACGTCAGCGCGCGAGGGCGGCGTCTAAGTAGCTACCGCGACGTCATCCCGGCGACCACGACGCCAACGACAGACGTGGAACCGACCGACGCCACATTCCAAAGTGCAGAGGTACTGCTGATGAAAAAACTTTCCGGATCCACTCTGACGCCGGGGGGTAATTCTAAGGTAAGGAATCTATAACTAACTAATGTTTCTTACAGATATATCGTTACCCAAGGTAAGTAACTTGTTCTTTGGGTACGTGGAAAGAGACTCTTTCGTTGAGGTATTTGGGTCCGATGTTGTGGAGGGATTTGTAGGCGTGGGTCAGTAGCTTGAAGGTTACTCTCTTCTCGACAGGAAGCCAGTGGAGGTATCGCAGGTGCTGGGTCACGTGCTCATGTCGTGGGGTGCCAAGGACGAGTCTGGCTGCGGTGTTCTGGATGGTCTGGAGTTTGGGTAGCAGGGATTTGTTGATTCCAGCATAGAGGGCGTTACCATAGTCCAGTCTGCTGGTTATGAGTGCGTGGGTGACGGTCTTTCTGGCTTGGGGGGGGGGGGGGTCCACTTGAAAGTCTTGCGGAGGGAGTTGAAGCAGGTGGAGGCAACAGCGTTGATCTGGCGAGTCATGGTGAGGGAGGAGTCTAGAATGATGCCGAGGTTCCGGGCGTGGTCCTTCGAGGTGGGTGGGGTCCCGAGGGCGGTGGGCCACCAGGTGTTGTCCCAAGCGGTGGGGGAGGGTCCAAGGACGAGGACCTCTGTCCTCTAAGGAATCAAATGCCTTAGTGGCATCTAGTAATGCGGTAATCGCCGAGACGTGGGGCGAGATAGTGCATCAGTGTAAAGATTGTCCTTAAGTTGTGAGAAGTGGAGCGGCCCGGCACAAATCTGGATTGATCCGGCTTGAGAATTAGAGGGAGTAGGGGCTGCAGTTTGTTCGCCAATAATTTAGCAAATATTTTGTTATCTATATTTATTAGGGATAGTGGGCGGTAGGAGTTGCATGACGTCGGGTCTTTGCCCTGCTTGAGCAGTGTAATAATGACTGTTTCGCACATTGATGGTGGAAGTGACCCTTTTTGTAGCGCCTCCTGATAGACCTCCAGCAGGCGAGGGGCCAAAGTGACGCATACTCTTTGTAGAATGCGGAGGTAAGCCCGTCAGGCGCGGGGGTCTTATCCCCAGGAAGGCTTTGGATGGCTTGCTGAATGTCTTCAGCAGTGAACGGCTCATCCAGATATTCACCATTCGCCCCGCTCAGCCACAATAGCTCTAACTAGTCCATATTTCTGAGTCTAAAGGGGCTGATTTTGAGGTGTATAGTTAGGTGTAGAAGTTTTTCATTGTGGCCAGAACTTCCGTTGGTGAGTGGTCCGGTGGCGCGTCAGGGAAATGGAGCTCAGTGACGTAAGAGGAGCCCTGGGTGGTTTTAGTAAATTTGCCAGCGTCTTTCCAGGTCGGTCCCCCTCCCCATAACTGCGGGCCTGTGCATATTTGTGTAGGTATTTGGTTTCTCTTTCGGCTTCAACTTGGAATGCCGTTAGTTTCTCTCGTATTTTAGTCAGTATTTCGGGTGCTTGGGATTGGAAGTATTGGCACTCCAGGTTCCGGATCTCTCCCTCTAGTTTCGTGAGGCAGTTAAGAATGTCTTTCAGAACCCCAGACTGTAGGGCTATGCAAGCCCCACGAATCACGACTTTAAAGGCCTCCCATATTGTGCCCACAGAATACACGGAACCTGTGTTGTGTTCAAAGTATTCTGTTATGTTCTTCTGGATCCCTTCCTTAAACACAGTATCGAGTAGCGCATTTGGGGGCAGACGCCTTGTGAAGGGCTGTATGTATGGTTTCGGGATTTCAAGCTTAATCATCACCGGTGCGTGGTCCGACAGTGTGCGTGGATGGCCTCATTGGCCCAAGAGTGTACATCTCTAGACGTGAGCCAAAAATCCAATCTGGACCATGCTCTATGTTGCTGTGACACACAGGTGCCCTCTCTAGCATCCGGGTGTAGTGCGCGCCAAGTGTCTACAAGGTAGTGATCTTCCATTATGGTGTGGAGTGTGGCGGCTGACTATGGATGATGAGTGCGAGATGCGCCCACCCTGTCTGGTTGTTCCGACAAAACCACTTTGACATCACCACCCCAGAGTAACGCAGAGCTTCCCAGTGTTTGGATTCCCAGCCACACCTGATTAAAAAGATTTGGGATTATCTGTATTGGGCCCATATGCATTTGCTATTGTTATTTGCTGCCCGTAAAGCCCACCCTTCAGTATAATGTAGCGGCCCTCCGGGTCTGTTATAACTCGCTCAGTTGTCCATGGGAGACCTCTACGCATTAGGATCGCTACCCCAGGTGAGTAATTGGAGTAGGCAGATGTGTGTATGACCCACCCATCTATTGGACTTTAACCTGGACTGGGATGAGTCTTTCAGGTGGGTCTCTTGTAGGAGACAAATGTCTACTTTGTGCCTGGTCAGATACGAGTGAACCAGTCGTGCTTTTCTCTGATCATTTAGACCACATATGTTCCAGGTGATGCAGTTTAATGAAGCATACTAGCCTATGCAGACTTGTCTCCGGTCTAAATCGGGGGCTAACGGCCTGGTGAGTGACCTCCTGTGTGATAGACTAGGCCTGTAAGATTGTATTCCGTGGCAGTATGCACCTATGGGTCGGCAACATGTGTCTTGGTGGAAGCATGCAACAACATAACTTTCAGCAGGACATTTTGCAGTATTAGAAAAGAACAGCTTAACCATGCCCACCCCCCTCCCACACCAGCCCCCAATTAGGTTGTGTAAGTATCCCCCCCATTAATCCCAAACAAAACAGTAATATCAAAATAGCCTAAAGGCTACAAGGAAATTATCCCGTGGGGAACAATGAATTGCCGGCGTACAATCCTGCCAGTTAGGGCTGGGTGGCCGAGCCATAGAGTGTCTCAGGTTGTGATTCTACATTGTCTATGTAAATAGGAATTAATGACACAGCCTTTTGGCACTGTGGTAAAAGGCTCAGCATGCACTGTGGTTAGGCCGACCTTGAGACATTATATGAAGAGAGCCCTTGTCCAAAGTTTCTTATATTATGATAAAAACAAACCGTGCCAGATTACGGAAACCTTACGCTCAGTCATTTTCACTCAGGTGGCCTTCCGGCGATGTGCCACCCACTGGCTTCTGGGCTTTCCGTGACTTTACTGCCTGCTTGGCGAATTTCAGCGCAGCTCTTGCATCCGTGAAGATGAGAGATTTGCCTACGGATTGCACCCTGAGCTTTGCCGGATACAAAAGAGCGTATTTAGTTCCGAATTGTTGGAGCAGTTTCTTGGCTGGAGCGAACTCCCTGCGTGCCGCCTGGACCAGCTGAGTAAAGTCCGGATACACGGATATTGTGTTGCCCTGTTACTGAATGGATCCACGTTCGCGGGCCATCCTCATAACTGTGTCCTGGTCACGATAATTTAGAAGGCGGGCCAGGATTGGACGCGGCCGCGCCCCGACCGGTGGCTTGGGGCCGAGTGAGCGATGCGCCTACTCGACGAGGAACATGCTGGAGAGTTCACTGCCAAAGAGGTCACTCAGCATGGTCTCCACATATTTCTCCATATTTGGTATGTTAGTCGTCTCCGGAATTCCAGTAATTCTGACATTATTGCGTCTGGATCTGGCTTCTAAGTCTTCGTTTTTGGCTTTTATTAGATTTAGTACCTCGTCCATCTGCAGCAGCTGTTCTTGTGTTTCGACTTGTCGGTCATCTGAGTCAGATACTCTGGTCTCCAGGGCATCTATTTGGGTTTCATGCTTTTCTACCAGCTGGGTCACCTGGTCCATGCGAGACGCAAAGGAGTCTAGCTTGGAGTCAATTGCCAGCAGACTTGCTTTCACGTCTTTTTGCGTGGATCGAAGGTCCTCTTCTTGTGCTGCATCCATCTCGACCTCTTCCGCTGCAGCGGCAGCCGTGGATCCACTCTCTAATTGACGTGTTCTCTTGTCAAATGTCAGTTTCGGCTGTTTTATATCAGCTTTGCCCATGGCTGTGTTGTCTGACGGCCAGGATGCCAGGTAGGCAGGTGTGCAGGGGCCCACAGTCGCAATATTCCCCCTGCAGCAGTACTTGTGGTCTCGGGGTATGCCCTGATAGTTCCAGCCAGTCCACTAGGCCTCAGGATGTCTCTCCAACCCAGTGCATCTACGAGGCGCCAACCGCGTGTTAACTGCATCTCAGCCCATGGATCTTCTAGCGTGTTGAAGCTTGCGGTAGTTGTGTTCGCCCTTATTCTGCAACGGGGGGCACCGTGAGACCACTCTCACCAGTCCCTGCACACATCAGTGTTCGAGCAGCAGTGTGATTGCTGTGGGCCTACTTCGGCAGCCACTCCCGCGGTAGTGCAGCAGTGCGGAGCTCCGCGACAGCGACCATGCAGATCTCAGTGCGGTTCTTCGGTATTGGGCCGTGCACTGCCCCACCTACGCTGCCCGCAAGGTTGCTGACACTCGCACCGGCCTCAGGATGGAGAGGAGGCAGCACCGTGAGCCCGCCTCCGCTCCAGTCGGCAGTCCAGACCGCCCCCAGCAGGGCCCTGGCGGCACGGGAGGGCACTCCCACGGGACCGCTACCACCGATTTCGGGTTCCAGCAGGCATGTGGGGCTCCGATTCAGCAGCAGCGCCCACCGCGTGAGACGCGGGCGTGCTCCGGGATCGCGCCCACAAGGCCGCAGCAGGCCCGGGACAGCTGACGCCTCTCCAGGTCACCGAGGGTCCAAAATTCAGCTTGCGCCTCCTCCAGGTGAGCACACCATGTACTGTGCTGTGTGGGCTCCGAGATTAGGCAGGATAATTTCAGATGTTGAAGCCTGGCCGGCAGAGCCCTGTTAGTGAGCGGCCATCTTGCTGCTTGGTTTGGCCACGCCCAACCCCAAAAAATAAAAACGATAATACTTGGAATCCTAGCTGGCCAAAGGCATACACCAATATCCACCATCATCCAAAGGGGAGCAGCAAGGTGCCAGATACGTGCAGCACTGTAGCGTGGGCAGGGAATTCTGGGTGTTACGTTTGTATAATTGCATGATAGCATGATATGTCCTGTGTGTCTTAGAGAGTACTCAGTGATTTTACCTAGCCTGTAGTTGCATCATTCTCGCTGTCTCCATATCTGACAGTTCAGATGATGTCTGTCACGTTTGTGTATAGATTAAGATCGTGGTGGGTGCTGATCTGGGAAAATAGTTCCTGCATAAGTTACATTCTAGTGTTGGAATGTTGTTAATCTGGTTTCTCAAGCCTGCCTCATGAGAACATGCATGCTTTACCTTAAAACATTGAACACATTGGATGTTTCTGACAATAAAAGAAACTAGTTCACCCTCTGCAAATATATTTGTCCTGTTCTTTTTTTTTTTCTGGCTCCCTTAATAATTCTGTGAGATCTTTATTGCAGTTTCCTATCCGAGCATTGAAAATCCTACGCTGGTCTTAGATAGATAGTATTCAATAATCACCTATTTACTTAAGATATATGATTGCCCTCGTGAATTTTCTATACGATATATATATATATATATATATATATATATATCTCTTGTGATCAATACCGCGCTCTGACGGTCGAAACGCATCATGGCAGGCACTAGCCTGGAATAGACTATGTGCCGAGAAAAAAAATAAAGCACTTTTGAACATCATTACCTTGACGTCTGGTGGTCCGTACCTGACTAGCCTCATCGGGAAAGTGGTGGGCCAGGATTGTTTCTGTATATATGTGTGTATATATATATGTGTGTATATATATACATGTGTATATATATATGTGTGTATATATATACATGTGTATATATATATGTGTGTATATATATACATGTGTATATATATATGTGTGTATATATATACATGTGTATATATATGTGTGTATATATATACGTGTGTGTATATATGTGTATATATATATTATCTACTGGCGGTCGCCAGTAGATAGTTATAGTTAGGACCTATTATCCATAGGAAATCCGCGACATTCTATTTGCAATAACGTTGGCGCCGGTTGACGAATCTTTGCGAAAGCTTCCAACTTGTTGGGGCGCTCCGGTCCGCTCCTACCCTGAAAGTCTCGGGGTGATACGTCAAGCGGGGCCGAGAAAAAGGGGGGTCCCAAAACGCGTTTTCCCCATTCATTTTTCCATAGGAACCTTTAGTCGCAGCTACAGCCCGAACTGCTGAACGGAATTACCCCAAATTTGGCAAAGAGGTAGCCCTTGGTTCAGACTGGTGCCTTTTGCTAAAATGGTGTAAATCCGTTCAGTAGTTCCTGAGAAATTCACAATTAAAATCACATATATATCTATGGGCGCGTCGGATCCGCGTACCCTCCCGATCACGAGCTGCATGCTAATTGGCTGTCAACACTCCAAATCAAGAAGTGTTGGCAGCCATTTTGTCCCTCGGTAGAACCGAGGGACAGAAACAAGTGCGCAAAGCGCAAAAGGGGGCAGGGTAGAAACACCCTGACCCCCTAGGTTTGCTCAGGGGTCCCACAAGGACCCCTGGGCAAAAAGATTTTTTTTAAAAATCGGCAGGATGCGCTCAGGGTGCGCGAATCCTGCCGAGAAAAAATCGAAGCGCGGTCTCCGCGCTCGGTTGTATTTGGCCCCGGGTGGCCCAAGTCCCGGGGGCATGGTGGGGGTTTAATTTTATGTGTGGGGGCCTCAAAGGGCCCCCAAGCCCGGGGACCGCCACCCCCCGGGCTTTTTTAAAATGGTGCGGGAGGGCTCTGAGCCTCCCGCAGCCCCGAGGACCACCACCTCCCGGGGCTTTTTTAAATTAATTTAACAACCTGTGTGGGGGGCTCCAGCCCCCACACGCCCGGGACCGCCACCTCCCCGGGGCACTAACAAATTAAAATGGGGGTCCGTTTTGGACCCCGAAGCCCCGGGGACCACCACCTCCCGGGGCTGTGCTCATGTAGGGAGGGGGCCGCGCGGCCCCCTCCTGGAGCCCTTGATGGCCCTGGGGACCGCCACCCCCAGGGCCGGCTCCTGCAGTGTCCCGGGGTGCCTACCCCGGGACACTGTAGTTTGCTATGGCAGGACGGGAGCCTCGCGGCTCCCGTCCTGCCATAGCAAACTGCTTTGGATATTGGAAGAGAGAGCAGGGAAACCTGCTCTCTCTTCCAATATCCAAAGCACATTGCTTTCCACATGGGGAGCAGCATGTCAGCTGCTCCCCATGTGGAACTAGCAATGCCGGCTCCCAAGGGACGTGGGGAGCCGGCGGGACTGTGGGGGGATTGGGGACCCCCACAGTCCCCAACGGAGAGGGCCAGCCCCGGGGATGGGGTCCCCGGGGCAAGTAGTGGCCCAGGAGGGGGCCACGCGGCCCCCCTCCCCAAAAAAGAAAAAGATTTTTTTTTTTTAAATGGAAAGGGCGGCCCCGGGGGATGGGGTCCCCGGGGCCTTAAATGGCCAGAGGAGGGGGCCACGCAGCCCCCTCCAAAGAATAAAAATAAAAGGCCATGCCCCGGGGGATGGGGTCCCGGGGCCAATACAGGCCCAGGGAAGGGGGGCCACGCGGCCCCTTCCCGTTTTTTTTTTATTAAAAATTAAAAAAAAGGGGTAAGGCCCTGGGGGATGGGGTCCCCAGGGCATAAAAACAGGAAAAAGGAAGGGGGGCCACACAGCCCCCCTTCAGGGGACAACATTATTTTTTATTTTTTTTTAAACGATCGGGCCCGCAGGCCCCGCCCCTTCCTTCACCACTCTGCAAACGCGCCCCTGGCGCGTTTGCAGAGGGGAACGAATTCCCCTTGAATACTGGGGGTCCCTGGGGGCCAACTAGCCCACCAGGAACCTCCAATATGCACCAGGGGGCTGCGTTGCAGAGACGTGTAGAGAGGCCACACCCCTTTTACACCTCTCTGCAACGCAGCTCTGTGGCGCTTTTGGAGGTATATGGTGGGCTAGTTGGACTCCGGGACCCTCAGGATTCAAGGGACTTAATCCCCCAACTTAAAACGCGCCACGGGGCGCGTTTGCACAGTGGTGAAGGGAGGGCGGGGCTTCAGGTGACATGTGTGCAAACAGGCCCCGTGGCGCGTTTTAAGATGGGAATTAAATCCCCTTCAATCCTGAGGGTCCCTGGGGGCCAACTAGCCCAACAGGTACATCCAGAAAGCGCCACAGAGCTGCGTTGCAGAGAGGTGTAAAAGGGGTGTGGCCTCTCTACACGTCTCTGCAACGCAGCCCCTGGCGCATATTGGAGGTTCCTGGTGGGCTAGTTGGCCCCTAGGGACCCTCAGGATTCAAGGGGACTTAATCCCCCAACTTAAAACGCGCCACGGGGCGCGTTTGCACAGATGTCACCTCAGGCCCCGCCCCTCCCTTCACCATTGTGCAAATATTCCTCTAAAATCAGCCGAAATACGAATTCCGATTTACTCACCTGTTATCAGGAGAGACCTCAGTGCTGTATCTTTCAGCCCAGTACTCGTCCTGAAAAGTAATTTTAACCATACTTACCAGTAACTTGAATTTCCTTCCATAGGATATCATTGCCTGCTTTTTGCTGAAAAAGTTTCTAAGTGTTGATTTTTGAAACATACAAATATTCCTCTAAAATCAGCCGAAATCCGAATTCTGATTTACTCACCTGTTA
This sequence comes from Calotriton arnoldi, assembly GCA_963921515.1. Taxonomy (NCBI): domain Eukaryota; kingdom Metazoa; phylum Chordata; class Amphibia; order Caudata; family Salamandridae; genus Calotriton; species Calotriton arnoldi. Next base: position 665,419 of record CAWUFW010006849.1, on the reverse strand, counting down.
TCAGGAGAGACCTCAGTGCTGCATCTTTCAGCCCAGTACTGGTCCTGAAAAGTAATTTTAACCGTACTTACCAGTAACTTGAATTTCCTTCCATAGGCTAACATTGACTGGTTTCACTTGGAAATTCTTCTAAGTGTGGAGTTTTGGAACTTTAAAATATTCCTCTAAAATCAGCCGAAATACGAATTCCGATTTACTCACCTGTTATCAGGAGAGACCTCAGTGCTGCATCTTTCAGCCCAGTACTGATCCTCAAAAGTAATTTTAACCGTACTTACCGGTAACTTGAATTTCCTTCATAGGCTAACATTGACTGGTTTTCAGCAAAAAGTTTCAAAGTGTTGATTTTCACAAACTACAAATATTCCTTAAAAATCGCCTGTATGACTTAAACGCATTCTTTCAACTGTTTACAGGAGATGCACCAGTGCTGGATCCAGGATCCAACACTGAGTAAGAAAAAGTAACGATAACAGTTTTTACCTGCTAAGTGAATTTCCTTCCATAGGATAACATTGGTGATTCTATGAGAAAAAGTTTCTAAGTGTCAACTTTTAAAATACAATAATATTCCTTAAAAATCACGACTGTAACCAAAACGCTTTTACTCAACTGTTTACAGGAGATGAACCAGGACTGAATCTAGGATCCAGTCCTGTGGTTAGAAAAAGTAATCCATAAAGTAACTAATTGCATTTAACTAGAAATTCACATTGAGCTGAATGTTGCATTGTGTTTGAAAATGTGTTGCCCATTGCAACAACTGTAACTACTGTACTTAAAAGTCTATTGCCTATCTGCAAAGTATTTAAACTAAAGTAATTCATTCTGAGAAAGTATTTTTTGTAATGTAATGTATAATGTAATTACAATGTAATTTAAAAAATAAAATATGTAAAAAGAAATTGTTTCTAAAAATGTAGTAAATCAGTATGAAAAAAATTAATATAACAATTAATACATTTAAAAATTTTCATTTACAAAACCTTTGAAATTCACTAAAAAAAACGTAGGTTTCAGGCACGTTATAGTTAGAAATTAGCATTTAAAAAACCTTTGAAATTCACTGAAAAAACCATAGGTTTCAGACACGTTATAGTTACAAATTAGCATTTAAAAAACCTTTGAAATTCACTGAAAAACCATAGGTTTCAGACACGTTATAGTTACTTGGACATTGCACTCGTACAAAACCCGTGAAATTCCCCCGTTATAGTTAGTTCAGCTAACTATAACTCGCGCCCGCAATGCACTGCTGATGACGTCACATATTACATCACTCATGACATGGTCAGTGACATCACTGATGACATCACTGATGACATCTCAAATGACATCACTGATGACATCATCCACGTGATAATCTGATGCACCTCCTCACACCCTAATATAACCTTTGATACACCCACTCTAAATTACAGACTGCCATTCGCAAAACCATAGACACTCCAACACCAATAACTACATACCCACTCACTGATTCTTAGGTCTACACACACACATCCACTCACTCACCCGTACAGTCACTCATACTTACGGTCACTCAGTACAGGACTATCATATGCACTCTTACTCCTATATAGACACTCAAACAACGCCACTCATCCATAGAGATACTCACACACCTAGTCAGTCATGCAAATAATTAAACACACTGCCATTTACTCACCTATACAGTTATACACACACCAGCTCACTTACTCATACAAATAGTAGCACATTGTTACGCTCTTATACAATCACTGATACAAGCACACACTCATCCATACAGCCACTATCACAATCACTCACTCTTGCTTATAGCTATTTATATACTCCAACACACATATATACTGCCTTTCACATATGTAGTTACTCACACATGTACCACTGGGACATACATTCACTCACTAACACACTCTTACACACACTTACCCACCCATACAGTCTTTCACAGATGCACTCTTGAAACCATCCACCCAGTGAATCACCCACTCACACATCTATGCACAGAGTTGCACACACCCCTCCCACACAAACACTCAGGCACCCATACAGATACTCAGACAAGCATTCAATAACTCATATAGACACTCATTTAGCTATTCACAAACACATGCAGCCACTTACACAGCAACAGACAGACGGATACAGACATTCACCCAGTTTAGTCACTAACCCATGCATTCAGTAAGATACGTTAAATCACTCACTTATAGAGTCAGTCACGCACCTACTAAATCATCCATACAGACACTTATACACCCACTCATTCTTCAATACGCCTTTCCTATATATATTAAAAATATTTAAACTTTACAGAAACACACAGTCACTGGATGATGTCATCAGTGATGTCATTTGAGATGTCATCAGTGATGTCATCAGTGATGTCACTGACCATGTCATGAGTGATGTAATATGTGACGTCATCAGCAGTGCATTGCGGGGCGCGAGTTATAGTTAGCTGAACTAACTATAACGGGGAATTTCACGGGTTTTGTACGAGTGCAATGTCCAAGTAACTATAACTGTACCTAAAACCTATGGTTTTTTCAGTATATATGTGTGTATATATATGTGTGTGTGTGTGTGTGTGTGTGTGTGTATGTATATATATATATATATATATATGTGTGTGTGTGTGTGTGTGTATATATATATATACCCATCGAAAAAAGGTAGCCCCAGTGGGAGAATCTGCTGGTAGGTATTGATTCATCTTTTATTGAAAGCGGCTGCATACAGTGTAAGAAACTGGCTCTATATATACTGCACCAAAGTGAGGTACAGTGTGTATAGAGTCCAAGGGTCTCCAGAGGTTTGGCAGAGGTTAAAGTTAGATAGAACCTTACTCTCTAAAGTGGTAGCTTGGTCGAGCAGTAAGGCAGTATCAGAGGACAGTGTAAAGCATTTGATATACACACTCAGTCAGCAAATGAATCCACACACTCAAGAACTGAACTCTAGGCCAATTGTTTTGTATAAAAAAAATATACTGTTGTATCTGAAAGAGACACGTTAGTGACAGATTCCTTACCTTAGAATATCCCCAGGCGTCAGGCTGGATCCGGAAAGTTTTTGCGTAGCAGTACCCTTGCGCGTTGGTAGGCGGCGTCGTGCGGCTCCGCGTCCGTCGTCGGCGTCGTGATCGTTGGGATGACGTCGCGGGCAGTACTTAGGCGCCGCCCCTGCGCGCTGACGTCAGTTCTTCTTTTTCCGCGCCAGCAAGCGCAGATCCGGGAAAAGCAGTGACCTAGTCATTTTTTGACTAAACTTTTTTGGTGAATTTTTCACTGTTTTTCTATCGAATCGACTTCAAGGTGTCGTAGGGATGCCCGGGTTTAAACGTTGCGGCGCCTGTGCTCGGATGATGTCCATCACAGACCCGCATCGGGAGTGTCTCTTCTGCCTCGGCCGAGGCCACGACACGGAGTCTTGTTCCGACTGCCGGGCCCTCAACCCGAAAGCTTTGCGAGAGCGGTCTCGAAAGCTCCTAGAGGCCCGGCATTCGGCTCCGCGCAAGCCCCGGTCGCGTGAGAGGTCCAGGGGTCGATCGCGGAGTCCACACCGGTCGTCGGCATCGAAGTCTATTTCGTCCGGTAAGTCCAAACACAAAAAGTCCAAAAAGCATCGTCGCTCTAGGACTTCGCCTCGCCGGTCTCGCGACTCGGCTGAGGCCCCTCCCGGCACCGTGCCTGCCCCCGCGGCCCCGGACATGCCTGTGGAGTCGCCCCCGCAATACCCGTCCTTCCCGGGTTCGGGGGCGGATCCGGCCCAAGTACAGGAATTCCTGTCGGCCATGGCCCGCCTCTTCGGGCCTCCAGGTCCCTCCGGTGCGCCTTCGGGCCCCGCGGGCCCTGATAGGGTTGCTCCGGCGTCGCCGACGGCTCCGGCCCCGGCGTCACCCGTGCCTCCAGCCTCGATCCCGGCTCCGGCCCCGGCCTCGATCCCGGCTCCACAACCCCCATCGACGCCGGTCGACCTAACGACGCCGGCGCCGATGTCGCCGGTGCCGTTCTCGACGCCGCCTGGGGCTCCGGGCGGCGTCGTCCGGACCGACGTCGCTCGACGCCGGTTCCGGCGCCGATGGGACCTTGGGTCCCAAATGTCCCTCCTCCTCCTTATTTTGAACCAGAGGAGGACCAGGAGGACTGGGAGGGGTCTGATGACCCTCTGACACAACAGTGTCAGTACGATGAGGACTGGACAGAGGGTCTAGGGGATGCCAGTGGTCTAGATACTTCCCCTGACACTGGCATGCTGTCTCCTCCCGTGGCTACGGAGGAGGGAGCCAATTTTGCAACGGTGTTGCGTAGGGCGGCTGGGGTCTTACGTCTCCAACTCCCTACTGTGGCGGTCAAGACTAATCTCTTGACAGAGGTGCTTCAGCCGGCAGCCTCCTCTTCGGAGACTGTGCTGCCGTTTAACGACGCCCTCACTGACGTTCTTTTGGGCGCCTGGTCCAAGCCCAACACAGGGGCTCCTGTGGATAGGAACGTGTCCCGACGCCATCGCCCAGCTCCGGGCGACCCCCTGTTTCTCTCTGTCCACCCCACTCCTGAGAGCTTGGTTGTCCAAGCCTCCGCTTCCCAAACCGCCTTCCCTACCGCCCCTCCGGGTAGGGAATCCAAACGCCTGGATCAATTTGGGAAGAAGGGTTTTCTTCCTCCAGTGCTGGCTTGCGGTCCATCAACACCGCTTGTCTTTTGGGCCGATATACCCACTCCTTGTGGGATTCGGTGGCGAATGTTTTGCCCCAGTGTTCTGAGGAGGTCCAGACACTGCTTTCCCGCGCCATTGCGGAAGGAAGGGATGCGGCCAAATACACGATACGATGTGGCCTTGATACCGCCGACTCGCTGGGCAGGTCTATTGCAACGACGGTGGCGCTGCGACGCCACGCCTGGCTGAGAACCACTGGTTTTTCAGGGGATGTCCAGAATACTCTCATGGACATGCCCTTTGATGGAGTCGGTCTTTTTGGGTCCAAAGCAGACCATGCGTTGGAGCGCTTTAAGGACTCACGGGCTACTGCCAAGTCCCTGGGCCTTTCTGCTACACGCCCTCCGCTGACTTCTGCTTTTCGCCCCTATCGTGGCCACGGTAGGGCGCCCCTTCACGTCAGCAGCCCAGCCACCGGCCCGCGCAGCAGGCGTCTTCGCGTGGCCGAGGACGTGGATTCCGCCGTGGCGGATCGGGCAACCAGCGTGCGGGTCAGGCCACCACCTCCAACCCGTCCGCGGCCTCCAAACCCTCCTAGTCCCTCCTTTCAGGTGCACAGCACGCCAGTAGGGGCGGGGTCCGCCATCACCTTCCCCACTGGCGTACCATCACCTCGGACAGGTGGGTCTTGGACATTGTCCGAAGGGGCTACTCCCTCCCCTTCGAGACCACCCCCCCAGCCATGCCACCTCAATTCCACCGCATGTCAGGTGATCACTTGGTACTTCTGCAGAAGGAAGTCACGGCCCTCTTGGCCAAGAGGGCCATCGAGCATGTTCCGACCCCAGAAGTAGGGCGTGGTTGCTACTCCCACTACTTCCTGGTGCCCAAAAAGGACAAGGAGGACATGCGTCCTATCTTGGACCTCCGGAACGTCAATCGCTTCCTCCGGAAGGAGAAGTTCAAGATGCTCACCCTAGCTCAGGTCTTGACTGCCCTCGACCCTGGAGACTGGTTGGTAGCGTTGGACTTGCAGGACGCATATTTCCACATCCCCGTCCTGCCGGCCCACCGGTGTTACCTTCGGTTCACGGTAGGCCCCGAGCATTTTCAGTTCACCGTGCTCCCCTTTGGCCTTACCAGTGCCCCTCGGGTGTTCACGAAAGTGATGGCGGTGGTCGCAGCTCATCTGCGCCGGGCAGGGGTTTCACTCTTCCCCTACCTCGACGACTGGCTGCTGAAGGCGGGCTCGTCCCAGGCAGTCGTCTCCCACCTCCAGACTACGGCCGAACTCCTGCACTCGCTGGGGTTCTCCATCAATGTGCCGAAGTCGCATCTGATTCCTTCTCCACAGCTCCTTTTCATCGGAGCAGTTCTGGACACGACGCAGTTTCGGGCCTATCCTCCCGAACGGCGAGTCCGGAATATTCAGGCTATGATTCCGATCTTTCAGCCTTTATCCTGGGTTTCGGTACGGATGACCCTGAGGCTGCTGGGCCTCATGGCCTCCTGCATCCTGTTGGTCAATCATGCCAGATGGCATATGCGGGCTCTGCAGTGGGACCTGAAGTTCCAGTGGGCGCAGCACCAGGGCAACCTGTCCGATCACGTCCAGATCTCGGAGGGGACTGCAAAACAGTTGCAGTGGTGGCTCTCGAACCGGCAATGGGTCATGGGCAGATCCCTCTCCCTTCCCCAGCCAGAGCATACAGTTGTGACGGACGCGTCCCTTCTGGGATGGGGCGGTCACATGGGAGAGGCGGAGATCAGAGGCCTCTGGTCTCCGGCGGAGTCCCGGCTCCATATCAACATTCTGGAGCTCCGGGCGATCCGACTTGCACTGAAGGCATTCCTTCCCTCTGTCAAAGGGAAGGTAGTGCAGGTGTTCACAGACAACACCACCGCCATGTGGTACTGCAACAAACAGGGCGGGGTGGGGTCTTGGACCCTTTGTCAGGAGGCTCTGCGCCTCTGGACATGGCTGGAACATCAGGGCATGTTCCTGATGGTTCAACACCTGGCAGGTTCCCTGAACGCCAGGGCGGACGAACTCAGCCGCAGGTGCATGATGGATCACGAATGGCGTCTTCACTCGGAAGTGGCGCAAGGACTCTTTCTACAATGGGGAGAGCCTTGGTTAGATCTATTCGCCACCGAAGAGAACGCGCAATGTCATCAGTTCTGCGCGTTGGAATTTCCAAGGCAGCACTCGCTCGGCAACGCTTTTCGTCGCGAGTGGAGTTGCGGTCTGTTGTACGCCTTTCCGCCTATACCACTTCTACCCAGAGTGTTGAAGAAGATTCGGCACGACCGGGCCCAAGTCATTCTTGTGGCTCCGGACTGGGCTCGAAGAGTTTGGTATCCCGAGCTACTCAATATGAGCGTAGATCCCCCGATCCGTCTGCCTCTTCGGGAGGATCTTCTGTCGCAGCGGCAGGGGACGGTCCTCCACCCGAACCTGTCCAGTCTACACCTGCTTGCGTGGAGATTGAGCGGCGGCAGTTGATTCCTTTCGACTTGCCTCCCGAAGTTTGTGATGTGATTCTGGCAGCCAGGCGTCCCTCCACTAAGGTGGTATACGCCTGCAGGTGGAACAAATTTGTGGCATGGTGCACAGCAAAGGCTGTGAATCCCCTTTCTGCCCCTCTTTCTGAGGTCCTTCTGTTCCTTCTCTCTCTGGCCCAACAGGGTTCTGCCCTGGGTACCATCAAGGGTTATCTTTGTGCTATCTCGGCCTTCCTCAGGCTCCCTGATCAGCCCTCCCTTTTCAAGTCCCCTGTTGTTAACAGGTTCTTAAAAGGCATTACACACCTCTTCCCTCCTGTTCCGTTTGTGATGCCTCAGTGGGACTTGAACTTGGTTCTTACCTTTTTAATGTGCGCTCCCTTTGAGCCTCTACATAACTGTCCTCTTCGTCTTCTGACTCTGAAGACAGCCTTTCTGGTGGCCATCACCTCCGCTCGGCGGGTGAGTGAGCTCCAGGCTCTATCTTGCAAACCTCCCTTTCTGTCTGTTCATCCAGACAAGGTTGTTCTTCGGACGCGTCCGTCCTTCTTGCCAAAGGTGGTTACTGCTTTCCACATTGGGCAGACCATCACTTTGCCCACCTTCTTTCCGCCTCCGCATCCTTCCAGAGAGGAAGAGAGGCTCCACCGTCTGGACCCAAAACGTGCGCTCTCCTTCTATATTGACCGCACAAAACACTTCCGGGTGGATGACCAGCTCTTTGTTGGCTACGTGGGCGCCAAAAGGTCGAGGCGGTGCACAAGCGGACCATCTCCCGCTGGGTTACCTTGTGCATCAAGACCTGCTATTCTTTGGCTAAGAAGGAGCCTCCTGTTGGGCTGCGTGCCCATTCCACCAGGGCAACGGCTGCTACCACGGCCTTGGGCCGCGGTGTTCCGCTGCCGGTTATCTGTCAGGCAGCTACGTGGGCCTCGCTGCACACGTTTACAAAGCATTACTGCCTTGACAGTCAGGTCCGGAGGGACGGCTTTTTGGCCGTTCTGTCCTCCAGGACTTCCTTGTCTGATCTTTGTTCGCAGACCCACCACCGGGGTTGGTATTGCTGGGGTATCTATTCTAAGGTAAGGAATCTGTCACTAACGTGTCTCTTTCAGATGCACAAGTTACTAACTTGTGTAACGATATATCTGTAAGAGACAGTAGTTAGTGACAGATTCCTTACCGCCCCACCCATCCTCCCCGTTCTGCGAACTGATTTCTAGGGTTAAGGACATCCCTTTCAGGGCCCTAGTATTTTTCAGACACCTATGTCAGCTTCTTGCATGGCTCTGCGTTCCTGGCGCGGAAAGTCGTGTACAGAACTGACGTCAGCGCGCAGGGGCGGCGCCTAAGTACTGCCCGCGACGTCATCCCGGCGATCACGACGCCGACGACGGACGCGGAGCCGCACGACGCCGCCTACCAACGCGCAAGGGTACTGCTACGCAAAAACTTTCCGGATCCAGCCTGACGCCTGGGGATATTCTAAGGTAAGGAATCTGTCACTAACTACTGTCTCTTACAGATATATCGTTACACAAGTTAGTAACTTGTGCTTTATTTCTAGAACCAAGCAAGCCTGGCACAGGTAAACATAAAAATACTTTTCAGTAGTAAATTACTTGTATGAACACAGTTCAAAATTGCAGTCTAACTTGTACTGGTTTTGGTTACAGTTTTAAGTAAGCAGTTTGCAACACATTGCAGGTATAGTACATTCAATAGAATGGACTTTTTAAGTAAAATGCAGTTAATTACTTTTCAGATTACTTTTGCTAACACAGGACTGGATCCTAGATTCAGCCCTGGGACATTTCCTGAAAACAGGTGAGTAAATGCGTTTTGGTTAAAGGTACGATTTTTAAAGAATATTATTGCATTTCAAAAGTTGACACTTAGAAACTTTTCCACCTAGAATCACCAATGTTATCCTATGGAAGGAAATTCAATTTGCATGTAAGTTACTTTAACGTTACTTTTGTAATCCAGTGCTGGACTCCTAGAGTCAGCACTGGGACATTTACTTAAGACAGGTAAGTAATTACGTTTTTGTAGTTTGTACGATTTTTAAAGAATATTATTGCATTTCAAAAGTTGACACTTAAAAACTTTTTCACATAGAATCACCAATGTTATCCTATGGGAGGAAATTCACTTAGCAGGTCAGTTAGGTTATCGTTACTTTTTCTTACTCGGTGCTGGATCCTAGATTCAGCACTGGGACATTTCCTGAAAACAGTTGAGAAAATGCGTTTTGGTTATTCGGCTGATTTTTAAGGAATATTTGTAGTTTTCAAAAGTCGACACTTGGAAACTTTTTGGAAAAAAAGTGTCAATGTTATCCTATGAGAAAAAATGAGTTATCGGTTTTGAGGTAAGTAATCGGTCTGTTGAGTTAGGGTTCTGGGGTTAGACTCAGGGGTCTCCCAGGGTCAGTGATGCACTGTTGGTGCACCCTCAGCGGCACTAGGGGGGCCGGGTGCAGAGTGTTGAGGCCCAATGTTATCCTATGGAGGATAGGGGGACTCCAGTTGGTGGCTGCTGGCAAGCAGGCCACGGGGTTTTGGGAGCAAAGCTCCTATGGTTAAGCTCAGGGCATGTTGGGGACCAAGTTAGCACCAAAGGGGCACCCTCAGCGGCACTAGGGCGGCCGGGTGCAGGGTGCTGTTTTGAGGTCGGGTCCCCTGTTGATTTCAATGGAGATTCTCCGGGACAAAGAAACACTGCAGGCTCGGGGACGAGGATCTTCCAGGAGCTACCACCACTTCGAGGGGTAAGTTGGGATGTAGAGGGTTGGTTAGGCACCGTTGGTTTGGGCACACAAGGCCGTGGGGCGTCGGGTGCAGGGGTGCCTTGGGACGTCGGAGTTTCTTACCTGCTCTGGTCGCGGTAGGCGGGGGGTCCTCTGGATTGAGGCTGCAGGCGTCGTCAGGAGGCTTGAGGCAGGTCAGGGGTCGCCGGATCTCGGGTCAGGATTGCCGGGGGGACCTCCTCTGGGTATTTGCCCACTCGAGCTCGGGCCGGATTTGGCGGGTGCAGAGTGTGCGGGATTCGCGGTTCCTGGCTGTCACCAGAAGCAGCAGTTCAAACACGTCCGGTGTTCACGGGAGAAACAGCTTGGAAAGTGAAGGCAGACAGGTCCTCCGGGTTTTTTGAGGTTGCTGGCCGCTGGACACGCCGGGGCCTGTAGGGCTGGGGCCAAGTCAGTGGGCGTCGTCCTCTTGTTAGCTCTGCACGGCTTCTCGTCCTTCTTCTTCTTCCTTTTCTTGTTGTTGCTGGATCCGAGGAAGGAAGGTTCAGGGTGCCCCTAAATACTGAATTTAGGGGCGTTACAGGTAGGTAAAGGGCAGGGACCAATGGGTCCCTTCCCTGGGGTGGGTACACCCCCTACTCTGCCACTCTCCAGTGGGAGGGGGGCAGGAGCCTGTCCTTGGTTGGCTGGGTCCCCGCATCCTCAAGATGGCGGGGACTCGAGGTTGTGCTTCACCTCGCCTCCCCCACCTTAGGGGTGGAGTTGGCAGAGGTGGGCACACCTCTCTTCCTCACTTTGTTTTTCCTGCTGGGTCTCCCGCCCAAAGTGGGGGGGTAGAACCAGTGGGGACCAGTTGCTGAGTACAGCAAGTGGTCTGGAGAGGCTCACAAAGGCGGTATGCCTTTGAAGCTTCTCCTTCGTGAACCCTGCCCATCCTGGGGGAGGAGGCTTGGCACCTCGTCCCAGGATGTGCATTGTTTCAGGCCCCCGAGAGCGGCAAGCTCCCGACCCAGGGGTCCAGAAACATGTCTGGTGGTGGCAGCCTCGGCAGCCACTCAGTCAGGTCACTGGGAGTTGGTCGAGTTTCAGGGGGCATCTCTAAGATTAAATCTGGCATCAGTGTGGGTTTAATGTGCTGAGAAGTTTGATACCAAACTTCCCAGTCTTCAGTGTAGCCATTATGGTGCTGTGGAGTTCGTAATGACAAACTCCCAGCACCATATACTCTTAATGGCAGCACTGCACTTACAGTGCCCAATAATGGACCTGGGTACTGTAGGGGTACAGGGCTCATGCACCTGTACCCTCACCACTGGCATAGGGCACCCAGCTAGAGGGGTGACTGATGTATGCCAGGGCAGTGGTTTGTGGGCATGGCACACAGGGATGTGTGCCATGTCGACTCTTCACTTTGTTCTGCACCAAGACACGCAGCCTGCAAAGGCAGTGTGTGTGTCTAAAGGTACAGGGCCTCTAAGGGTGGCACATAAGTGCTGCAGCCCTTGGAGGCCTTCTCTGGTCACAGTGCCCGGGGTACCTGTGGTACCATTTACCAGGAGCCTACCTGTGGCCAGAGATGCCAATTGGGTTTAGGCTTCAATGCAGTTAAGGGAAGGAACACAGGCCCTGGGTACCTGATTGATAGGAGCCCAGGGCACACTCAGTCAAAGCACATCAGCAATTCAGCAAAAAGTGGGGGCATACCATGCAAGAAAGAGGGCACTTTTTCACATACCGGCATTGGCAAAGATAAAAACACCTCTCAGTTCAACAGGCCAGACGCATTTCGGGAATCCGTTCCCTTAATCATTGGCATTTTCAACAGCAATCCAGACAGCTTCGCGCACACCTTTTTAACTTCCCAAAGCCTGCCCCAGTGGGCGGAGCCATTCCCATGGCATTATGGTTCCGGTAGTGCCGCTGTAATTAAAACACTCATGTGAGTCCATCTCGAGAGCTTAAATAATGTCACAAATATTATCCCCAGTGGGTTGGTGTATAACCATGCCAGTTGCCAGATGAGCTTACCAGCCATCTTCAGGAGCACTTCCTAGAGCCATTAGTGTAACGGGAGGTAGCGCTCATACCATATTAAGACATCATAAAATAAAGCCTGTCCATATATGTTAAGTTTGCCCCTCTGCCCTACGAATTAATGCAACTTTTCGAAACTCTTGCTTGCCTACATCTTAGGTCCGACAAACTAATTCTGGTTTGGAAAAGAGTGCCTTTTCAATTCAGTCAGTTGTATCCAGAGCTATTTCACTCCTTGGTGGATGATCAGCTTTACAATTAATTATTCAGTTTCTCAAGTGTGGTATATCGATGGTGTGAACATTATTGTAATAGTTGGGTGAAGTCCAATTGCCATAGACTTATTATAAAGTAAAGAGCATGTTCGAGGCATGTGAGCTGTAGATCACATGCTTTGCATACTCCTGCCATCTAGTGTTGGGTCCGGATGTTTGCAAGTTGTTTTTCTTCGAAGAAGTCTTTCCAGTCACAATGTAAGGTGACTCCTCCTTTCGGTGATAGTGCGCATGGGCATCGACTCCATTGTTAGATTGTTTTTTTCCGCCATTGGGTTCAGACGTGTATTGCTGCGCTCAGTTTCGGAATCGATCCTCGGGTTCCCTTCGGTGCGTAATCCACTCTACCCTCGGCGGTATTGTTTTCGAACGCGTTCCCTTTTCTCCGCGGTTCGACTCGACCATCAAGAAATCTCCAATTTCGATTGCGGTTTTCGCGGGCCGCCTTCTGGCCTATCTGCGTCGGTCCGGCACCTGAACGATGGAACGGACTACGTTCAAATTCTGCTCCCTGTGCCACACAAAGTATTCGCGTACGGACCTACATCAGGTGTGTAACTTGTGCTTGTCCCCCGAGCACAAAGAACAAGACTGTGACACGTACCGATCCTTCAGATCGAAGAAAACTCTCTGTGATCGTCGGGCTCGACGTCGAGAGATGCAGCTGCAGCAGTTAGACGACACACCGGATCTCTTGGGCGAAGACTCCGAACAAGAGGAAGTCTCAGCGGCCGAGGAAAAACACGCTTCAGCGGCATTGGACTCTGAGGCAAAGTTGCAGATTGTCCTAGAAGACGACGATGTGCCGCAGGGACAAGGGTACGTGAGTACAGAGACCCTTTCTCACCCCCACCACCATCCCTAGAAAATCTAAGGCTTCTGCACCACCTCTGCCTTCAGGCCAAGGTCAGCACCAAGAAGAGGTTTCTAATACTCCGCCTTCCGGCTCGGCACCGAAACACTCTGACAAGCCTTCCGGCTTTGGACCGAGTTGGCCAAAACCCACTTCCGAGCCGAAACCTTCAGGCTCTAAACATTAAATGGGCTCAGAGCCGAAACCTTCAACACCGAAACCAAGGAAGCATTCCTCCGAGCTGAAATCTTCAGCACCGAAAGGACGATCCAGCTCGGCACCAAAAGCTTCGGTCCCGAAAATTAAACAGCTGCCAGTACCGCAACCGGATCCAAGCATGCACATTGTACCACCTAAATCGGATCCAAAACAGAAAAAACTCTATATTAATCCAGATACTGGTCATTTTCACGCTAAACCGCCATCCAAACACAAGCTTCCGGATGACGACAGCTCTAATATTCCATTGAAGAAGAAACATGTGGGGACTAATCCTTTCCACACACTACCATCTCTCCTCCTCCTCCCTCTCCGCCACAATTTGATCCCTTACAAATTACACCTAGGCAGTCTCCTCTACCTTATCCGGATGCAGATGACACTGATGATGATGACACACAGTCACCAATAGATCCTTGGACGGATTATACCATTGATCCTCCACAGGATACAGACCCAGATCTTTACCCTGCCAGACCATCTCCACTGGATGACAATCTGTCATATCAGGAGCTCATTGCTAGAGCTGCATACTACCATGGGGTAGAGCTCCATAAGAGTCCTTAGAGGAGGATTTTCTTTTTGAAACTCTAGCAACACATAAATCCAGTTCACACTGCCTATGCTTAAAGATATGTTAAGGCACACACACAACATCTTTAGAGACCCTGTACATGCAAGGATCCTCACTCCTAGAGTGTATATAAATTACAAACCTTACCCCAACAGACCCTATTTTTATTAAGGGTCAGTTACCACTGGACTCTGTAGTGGTATCCAATGCTCGAAAGCGAGCTAATTCTCAAGCATCTGGGGATGCTCCTCCCCCAGATAAGGAGTCAAAACTGATTGATGCTTCTGGCAAACCGGTAGCTGCGCAAGCAGCTAATCATTGGCGTATTGCTTACACCCAAGGTCTCCTTGCAAGATATGATAGAGCCCACTGATACGAAATAGAACAGCTCCTACAGTTTCTCCCAGATGAGCATAAGGCTAAAGCACAAGACTTAGTTCAGGAAGGTAAACTGATTTCCAACGCCTCCATTAGATACGCTCTAGATGCGTCCGATGCTCCATCTAGAGGGGTAAATTCTAGCATCCTACTCCGGAGACATGCCTGGCTATGTGTTTCAGGGTTTAAACCTGATGTACAGCAATCCATTCTAAACATACCCTTCGACAAAAGCATCTTTTTGGCCCTGAAATTCATCAAGCGCTCAAAAAGATGAAAAAAGATACAGATGTAGCAAAATCCATGGGAGCGCCTCAGTCTCCCTCTAACAGGGGTTCCTTTTGGCGCTCTTTTTACAGGGGAGGGTCCAAATCCACAGGGACAGACCAAAATACTTCCTCTTACAAAAACACTTCTCAATCATCCTTTACAAAAGGATTTTTCAGAGGAGGCTACAGGGGAAATAGTCCAAGGGGCAGAGGTAAAAACACCCCACTCCTCAATTCCCCTTCCCCAAATAAGCAGTGACTTCCCCACACTTCCCTCTGACTATTCCACACCTGTCGGAGGAAGACTTCAAGACTTTCTCCCCATTTGGGAATCAATAACAACCGACAAATGGGTGATTGGAATTATCCAACATGATTATTGCCTGGAGCTTACCAACAACCCTCCAAACATTCCACCTTGATATCACAAATTGTCAGCAGACCACCAGCACTTGCTTCAACAAGAAGTGCAATCTCTATTACTCAAAGGGACTATAGAACCAGTCCCACTTCAGTACCAAGGGTCAGGGGTTTATTCCCTTTACTTTCTAATTCCAAAAAAGGACGGCTCATTAAGACCTATTATAGATTAACCCCGGGCGGAGCAGGCGGAGTTGCTCTACGCGGAGCTCCACGGAGTTTGGCAAAAACTCCGTGGAGCTCCGCTCCGCGCCTCCCACCCCCGCAATTTTTATTTAAAAATATTTATTGTCGGAGGCGGGAGGGTCTGGGGCTGAACTCCGCTCCGCTGCGGAGTTGGACGTTTTTGCAGACTTCGCGTTCTCCGCGGAACGCGGAGTATGCAAAAATCCGCAAACTCCGCCAGCGGAGCGGAGTTCGTGGCCCAGGGTTATTCTAGATCTCAGAGAGTTAAACAAATACATACTGTCGGAGCACTTTCACATGGTGACTCTTCAACAGGTACTCCCTCTTTTACAACAGGGCGACTTTATGTCTACTCTAGATCTAAAAAACGCCTACTTTCACATTCCAATTCATCCAGCTCATCGCAAATACCTCAGATTTATGATAGCAGCCAAACATTACCAGTTCAAGGTGCTTCCATTTGGCGTCACCACAGCCCCCAGAGTGTTCACCAAATGTCTTGCAGTAGTAGCTGCTCATCTTGGAAGACAATATTTCCATGTCTTCCCTTACCTAGACAATTGGCTTATCAAAGCGGGCACTTACCAAAGCTGTATACTACACACTCAGACAACCGTACACCTACTTCATCAGTTAGGTTTCACAATCAATGCACAAAAATATCACCTGTGCCCTGCACAAGTACAATCTTATCTATGAGCTTCCATCAACACTCTCAAAGCTCTAGCCTCTCCCAATGTAGCCAGGAATCGCAATATTCAGACTACAATAATACAATTTCAACCCAATCAAACCTTACCAGCCAGATTGTTTATGCAACTGCTGGGAATGATGGCATCCTGCATTGCAATCGTACCTCACGCAAAACTTCACATGCGTCCTCTGCAGAAATGTCTAGTGTGTCAGTGGAATCAGTCACAGGGTCAATTAGCCGATCTAGTGTTGGTAGACGGCCGCACCCATCGCTCTCTGCAGTGGTGGAACCCTCAAAACTTATCAAAAGGGCGGCCCTTCATAGACCCGATTCCACAGACTGTACTAACAGCAGACTCATCTTTGACAGGTTGGGATTCTCATCTCCAACATCACACAGTTCAAGGGCTGTGGTCAGACAATCACAAACATCTCCACATCAACTACCTTGAACTTCTGGCAGTGTTCCTAGCACTCAAAGCTTTCCACACTCACCTTCTAGGCAAAACTGTCTTAGTCCGCACAGACAACATGACAGCTATGTATTATCTGCAGAAACAGGGAGGAACACACTCTCTCCAGCTGTCGCGCCTTGCGCAATGCATTTGAATTGGGCAATTCATCCCAAAATCTATCTCCTAGTGGAACACCTTCCAGGGGTAGACGATCAAATCGCCGACCTGCTCACCAGATACAGGCAACAAGTTCATGAGTAGGAACTTCATCCCCAAGTTCTTCTTCCCTACTTTCAACAATGGGGATGTCTGCAGATAGATCTCTTTGCTACACAACGCAAAATCCCCAAACATCACATCCAGGTTCCCACAACGTCTATCCAAAGGCAATGCTCTATGGATGAATTGGTCAGAGATATTTGCCTATGCTTTTCAGCTTCTCCCACTAATTCCATTACTGGTTTGGAAGCTCAAACAAACATCTCTTACATTGATCTTAGTAGCCCCCACATGGGCTCGTCAACCCTGGTACACCACCCTGCTAGAACTGTCAGTGGTGCCACATCAAAAGCTACATCTCACACCCAGTCTCCTCACTCAGAGCCATGGAGAAATCGGACATCCAAATCCCACGAACTCAACCTAGCGATTTGGCTCCTGAAGTCATAGTCATTGGATTTGTATTTACAACTACCACCAGACTGTATGAATATCCTCAAGGAGGGTAGAAAGCCTACCACTACAGCATGTTATGCAGCAAAATGGAAACGGTTTGTTACCTATTGTAACAACAACATCAATCCACTTGATGCCTCTGTACAAAACATTATTTGTTACCTGTTGCATTTACAGCAATCTGGATTAGCTTACACATCCATTCGATTACACCTAGCAGCAGTAGCTTCATACTTGCAAAATAGGCAACACGTATCTTTATTCAGAGTACCAGTGATCAAAGCCTTCATGGAAGGGTTAAAAAGGGTGATACCGCCAAGAGTTCCCCCTGCGCCATAGTTTAACCTAAACATAGTACTTACAAGGCTAATGGGTCCACATTTTGAACCAATGCACAAATGCCAGTTACAATTCCTCTCATGGAAGGTTGCTTTCCTTATAGCAATAACCTTACTAAGGAGATTTGGTGAACTTCAGGCATTAACTATACAAGAGCCTTTCTTTCAACTTCACAAAGAAAGGGTGGTTCTTCGAGCCAATCCTAAAGTAGTTTCGGCCTTTCATATCAATCAGTCAGTTGAGTTACCCGTGTTCTTTCCTCAACCTGATTCTGTAGCAGAGCGAGCTTTACACACGCTTGATGTTTGACGAGCTATACTATATTATGTTGAAAGAACTAAAGAATTTCGGAAAACAAAGCAACTCTTTGTTTCTTTTACTCCACCACACAAAGGCAATCTAAGTCCGGTATTGCAAGATGGATTGTAAAATGTATTCAAAAGTGTTCTGCTAAAGCAAAACGAACTCTAAAAATACCCCCTAGAGCACATTCCACTCATGAAATAGGGGCTACTATGGCTTTCTTAGGAAATATTCCCTTAGCTGACATCTGTAAGGCAGCAACATGGTCTACACTGCACACTTTCACCAAACACTATTGTGTAGATGTGTTTGCGAGACAACAAGCAAATGTAGGCCAAGCAGTACTTAAAAAGCTATTTCAAACAACTACAACCACTACAGGTTAGCCACTGCTTTGGGAGTATACTGCTATATAGTCTATGCAAAGCATGTGATCTACAGCTCACATGCCTCGAACGGAAAATGTTACTTACTCAGTAAGCATCTGTTCTTGGCATGTAGACCTGTAGATTCATATGCGCCCACCCGCCTCCCCGGTCTCCTGTAGTTGTTGTAGTTCTCAATTTACATTCATACGCATGGACATCTCTACTCTACACTCACTAACTCCATTCTCACCCTCTGCGGGAAAACAATGTAACAATGGAGTCGATGGCCATGCGCACTATCACCGAAAGGAGGAGTCACCTTACCTCGTGACTGGAAAGACTTCTTCGAAGAAAAACAACTTGCTAACATCCGGACCCAACACTAGATGGCAGGAGTATATAAAGCATGTGAATCTACAGCTCTGCATGCCAAGAACAGATGCTTACTGGGTAAGTAACATTTTCCATCAGCCAGGGTGAGATTCATAACGATTTTGAAACGTTTTAATGTAACCAATATTTTTTTAGCATGTTCTGGGTTTTTGTTTGCAGGCCATAGAGCACACGTTTCATAGAAGAAGCATGATTGTGGCAGATTCTGTCTCACATATAACTCAGCATCTTCAACATCAAGCGCTTCATGCTATTGCTGTGGCCAAGGTATGATCACATATTTGTTAAATATTCTGCCTGTGTTATATGTATGTTAGATAAGACTATTAAAAGAAATATTGTTTTTTGATTTAAAGTACAAATTCTCCTGTGTGTTGTATACTTTAAGGCATCAGAAAGGTTTTCCTATGGATGTTCTATTCACTGCTTTCACGACAATTATTTACTGGTGCTTCATGCTCCTCATAAGGATGTTCTGTGACCTAGAGACCATGTGTTGCATTCTGTCTCCCCGTCTCACCTCAGATAGCTGTGAGTCAGTTTACAGAGGAAGGATCAGAATCAAACAGTATCTAAAAACAGAAGATAGTTTTGTGGCTTACCTTGTGCTCCTTAGACTTCCTGAGTATTTTATTTTGATGTTTGAACCCTTCCCATTTCCACAAATTGAATAGTGTCACTACAAATGTTAAATGGTTAGTGAATAGGGTACTCTGCTAACTGGTTACATTAACGCTAGTTTACAATGCAGAATGTTCAGACAACCATTAACAGTGCTTATTATTCAACAACCTAACACAATTCAGTATTAAAATAGGTGGCTTTGTCCACCTTATTGGAATGGACAGAAACCTTTTGTTTTGTTTTGGTCCCCTATAAAAGCCTGCTTATCTGCCAATAAATTATATTCATGTTTAAGGTAAGCCATTTTAGCCAAGTTTATTGGTGGAGGAGATAATGCATTTTGTTTCCTGCACCATCATTTAGTATTCCAGATTAAGCATTTCTTGTTGATGATACTTTTGACTGAATTTTTAAAAAGAATCCATTTGTACAGTTCATTCCCAAATAGTAGCATTTGACGTATAAGTGGAATTACCTCACACAATTATTTTTCCAATGTCTTCTTGACAAATTGTGGCTTTTGTTGTACATTAAGTGTATGGTGAATACATGCATGACTGGAAATGGAAAGCAGCACCATAGTTTGGTCTATTGATTTTTGTTGGAGGATGTTAGTTTCAACGATAAAGGCAGTCCTGTGAGCATGGAAAAGAATAAAATACAAAGCTTTATGCCAGAAGTAAGGAATTCTCAACACATCCTTGACCACATGCCTTAAATGAGTTGAAATCTTAACTTGGTCAGATAGTCATGTACTAGATCCGTAACGTACTTACAGTTTGAATGACAAGAATTGTAATCCTCTCCCTCTGGAGCAGAAGCGATGACCTCTACGGATGCTGCCTTCCCAGAGTCTGCCCTTTCCTGCAACCTACCTTGTCCTGGTCCTGCAAATCAGAGATGTTCCTAGCCTCACTCTGAGACTGACACAGCTGACGTTGTCCAAGTCATAAAGGCTTATGGTCCTGACACCAAGCCAGGGCCAATCAAATCATTGCCCAAGAGATAATCAGCTACTTGCTTAGCCCTTATCTCCACATCAATCATTGCTCCCTTGCCATTGAGCTCAGTCTCAACACTGGCAAGAGTCTACTCCATCCCCTCGCCACTGGCTACCAATCCTGTATCCTTGGTTCCAGGGAGTATCTCCTCAGGCTTAAGGCACTTGCTCTCAAACATAGTGAGGAAGGCTCCAGTATCCCTCAGGACAGGTACTTTCCTCCCTTTGATTCTAACCTCCTGAACAAATCCCATTCTATTATAATGGATGTTCTTCAGAGCATTGGGGTCCCTCTCCCAAATGGCCATAGCTACTAGATTGAGCACAATCACAGGTGTTGCTGTGTCAAGTTCCTTCTCCTGACAGTCTTTCTTGTAATGTCACATATTTTGTCACTAAAAACAAGTCACCACTGTAGGAAAGTAGGATCTGCTTTTATGGTTACCCTCACTTTTTGCCTGGTGCTAAGCTGGTATTGACTAGGCTGACTGGGATTCTGCTAATCAGGACCCCTGTCTCTCTGCCTTCTCCCTTAAATTGTTATGTTCAGTACTTGGGTACATCCCAGATTGGATACTGGGGTACCCTTGTCAGTCCCTAGTATATGGTACTAAGGTACCCAGGACATAGGTACCCCAGAGATCCCCTATGGGCTGAAGCATGTATTATGCCACCCATGGGAGACCATTCAAACTGTAACTACAGGCCTGCCATTGCAGCCTGTGTAAGCTGGTGCTAGCACCACTTACGAAAGATATAGGTTTCCTCTATCTAGGGTCACTGCTCTTAAAACCTATAAGTCACCTGTATAGCAGTCCTTTGCAATCCTGAAGGCAGGGTGCTTGGTTCTAAGTGTGAGGGTGCCCCTGCATGAGCAGGTCACCCCTACAGCCTATGGAGTCAATTCTCCCGGGTTGTAAGTGAAGCCAGCCATATACCATATAGAGGGGCACCGCGTAATTACGCGATGACCATCTCGAAATTGGCTGCAACTAATCCTATCATGTTTGGTATCAAACATGTTAGAATCATACCCTCACACCGTAAATGGTGTGGGAGGTATGATTCCAAGCACTGGAAGAGCCCTCCGTTAAGCTCTCAGTGCTCCCGGTACCAGTCTTCTAGACCCGGACAGCACAACATGGATGCTGCAGACCAGAGACACGATTCTGCCCTCCTGCTGCTGAGCCAAGCTCGAGCAGGGGAAGGCAGAACAATAAGTATCCTGTTACAGGGAGGTGTGACCACCTCCCAGACAGGATTTAGTGTATTGGGGCCGGGTGGGTGCGTTTGCCAGCGCCACTCAGTCTGCATGAGGGGCACATTTGGTGCCTCCTTGCATAGTCCAGTTCAAACCAGCTCTGGGTGCTGTTGGCTCCTGCTCTGGTAACGAAACTGGACAAAGGACATGGGAGTAACCTCCCCCCTGTCCAAAACCTCCCGTGGGAGGGTCCCCTGAATCGTCCCAACTCTTTCCTTAGCACTTGACGCAAGAAAAAAAAATCACCCCCGAGTAATCATCACCTACGAATTTGCTCCTGGAACATAAACGGCTTGGTAAATAAAACATCGGATAAAGACCTCCTGGACTATTTTCAAGGCTTCGATCTCATCCTACTACAAGAAACTTGGGAAGAGGAACCCTTCCATCTCCTAGGCTTCAGGACTCACCAAACTCCAGCAGTGAGAGGCTCCAAATTTGGACACCTAAAGGGTGGTCTAACAATCTACTCATCAATAAAAACAGTAATAGCGACTGAAGACGTCGACACCTCCACAACTTCCACCAATGTAATTAAAGCACTTAGAATAAGCATACGGGATGGGAACACCACACAACAAATATTACTCTTAAATGCCTACATACATCCTCGCGACAAAACCAAAGGTGCTAGATTGGTGGAGGCAGAAATCACGAGGCTGCTTTCGGTAGAATCAACTTCCAAACTACTGCTGACAGGAGACTTTAACATGTACCTAATGGGGCCACAGTCAAGGGACGACCTACTTGAGGAACAACACTCAGCCTGGAATATCCCTAGGCAGGCGCTGAGCACTAAGAGGGAACAATCAGCCCTAGCCAAGAACTTTGTAAAAAATCTGGAACATCTAGGCTTTGTGGCCCTAAATGGGCGCTTTCCAGGAGATCAGCCTCCGGTGGCAACATTTCACAACTCAACTTCAAACTCCCTAATAGACTATACTTTTGTATCCCTATCACTCTTCAGCTGGATCACGGGCTTCCAGGTAGGGACCGAAGATCAAAGTGACCACCTCCCGCAAGAAATTTCCACAAGAATAACTGGAACACCACTGGACCAACCAGCTGAGGACCCCAAGGCCTCCTACATGGTTAATTTCAGGAGAATCAAATTTAAAACTAATAAACTGGACGACCTACTGGCTGCAGCGAAGGTATTATGGGAACAAAGTGAGGAGGGCAGAAATGAGATAATGCATTGGGAAGAATTTACTAAAACGCTAGGAACAATGCACGCAGCTCGTGCTCTTCCGGCTTCAACGACAAACAGGACCCCAGTCCACCAAGATAAAGACCTTCTCACGACTAAAATTCCACATCTTCGAATTCTTAAGAAAGCAATAAATAAAACATTACGGGATATTCAGCATATAGGTCACGACTCAAGTCTACAAAGGGAGTTAACAAAACTCAAAGCGGAAAAGAAAAAAATAATCTGGCAGGCAAAAAGGGACTCCGAAGAAACTCTTTGGGCTAGACTGCAGCATGATTCGAATTCAAATAATAGCGCGAGATTCTGGCGCACAATAAATAGTCTAGCGAACCCGAACGCCCCAAGAATCAATTCACATCTAACAGAGGAAGCCTGGGCTTCCCATTTGCTTCAACATTTCAATTCTGATCAGCACCAGAGCACTTGCCGAATTTCAGAGGGAAATTCTATCAACCTCAAAGCTATCCCAGGAAACAAGCATTTTTCGTTTTCAACTGACCAGATAAAGGTCAGAATAGCCAAAGGAAAACGGGAAGGCGCTCCAGGTCCAAATGGGATTCCTCCAAGCTTATTTAAAAAAGACCCGGAATATTGGGCTTCCAAACTGCTACCGTTGTTTGCAGAAATCACAGGAGGAAACGTCATCCCGGACTCCTGGAGGGGTCAATCATATCCCCAATATATAAGAAAGGGGATAAGAACTCAGCCAACAGCTACAGGCTGGTGGCTCTAATTGATATTGAAGCGAAATACTATGCTGGACTAATCCTGGAAGAACTCATTGCTTGGACAGAGGATAAATCAATCATCCCCATTAATCAAACTGGCTTTTGCAAGGGCATGGGAACTACCACAAACATACTTGCCCTGTCATTATTGATGGATAGAATGAAATCAGTAAAACAATCTCTTTTCATATGTTTTATTGACTATTCGTCAGCTTTTGACAAAATCGATAGGAACATACTTTGGCAGAAGCTAATGGGAAAAAAATACCAACTGCTCTCCTCAACCAGCTAATACTCCTCCATACAAATACATGGGTTCAAGTCAAACTAGGAGATGGCAGGTTCGTGTCCCGGAAAATTCCAACAACCATGGGGCTTAAACAGGGGTGCGTACTGGCACCAACACTTTTCAATCTATATATGTCAGATTTGCCGTCGGAACTAGACACATGTAATTCGCATGCACCAAATTTAGGAGGGCTGCCACTTTCCAATCTCCTGTACGCAGACGACCTAGTGCTGCTGAGTCGAACCCCCATTGGCCTTCAACATTTACTAGATACAACTAGCAGTTATTCAGCAAATAATGGTCTATCCATCAATTATGACAAAACAAAAGTAATGAGGATTCACCCGAGAAAGGGAACCTCCAAGTTCCGCTGGCATTTGGCCAAATCAACAATCGCAGAGGTAGACCAATACAAATACTTAGGGAGTGATTTTAGACAACAGAGGCACATTTAACGCACAAAAAGAAGTCATCAAAAGAAGAGGCAACTCTATTGCCGCCGCAATAAAATCCATTAAGCACACAATTTCCGGTCCAAATCTCACTCCGCTATTACAAGTCTGGCGAGCAAAGCTCATCCCGGCAATCACTTATGGGAGAGAGTGCATGAGGGGAAGAGATGCAGCCACATTAGACAGCACCGTCTCAAGAGCAGCTAGAATGATTTTCGGTCTACCTAAGTACGTTTCACCGGCACAAATGAGGCTGAATTCGGCCTACAAAGCCAGGAACTAGCTTGTAAAGGAGCCTACGCCAAGAGTTGGTACAGAATCAAAAGAGCTGAAGCAGGAACACTGAATTCTTACCTATGGACCGAAATACAACAAAAGAGGGACTGTGCAGCCATGAGCTATCTGACCGCATCAAAAGACCGCCTAGGACTGGAGGATCTTTGGGCAGCATCAGGGTCTTACCAGAGTTTCAAACAAATTGTAAATAAGACAGTGAAAAAATTATCACTACTAGAAGACAAGGCGGCCCTCACGGAAAGAGCCCATAGATGGTTCGTCGTGCAAAGTTATGAGAAGCCCTCCGCGCAATTCTACCTAGGCATAGGTTTCAACCGGAGGAAGAAAGAAAAATATCTCCATTTCCGTATGGGCATTTTACCATCAGCGCAGCACCTTCCCCTTGGAAACGGTCGCCGGGCCAGACAACATGCCGCTTATGCAAGGAAGCAAACGAAAGTATAATACACCTTTTGTGCATCTGCAGAGAATTACAAGCTGAGCGACGCCAATTACTGAAGCCACACTTTAAAAGTGAGGGATAAGAACATGCAGGCAAGCAGTAATGGTATGCCTCGGAGGAAGGAACATCCAGCTGGCATGTCGCTTTGTACAATTTATGGAAGCGGCAGGGGCGAAACTCGGTCAATAAATTGTTAGAATCATTCATTATTGCATTGCTCCTTAGTATTTGCCTTTACAGGAAATAAGATTACCTCTTTTAAGGACAATTGTTGTTACAATGTGACTTTTAAATGCAACCTATTTCTACTGCAGTCAGAAAGTAACTGGTTTATCGTGTAATTATTGTGTGTTTTATCAAATTTTAATCTTATAGAATTTTATATTTTTTGAAATGATTAAGATCAGAAAAACTGTCAAGATACAGAACACAAACTTTGTTATTGTAATTTTTGACACTTTCTTTTAAAGCGAAATTGTAAAGGTTTTAATTGACCGGACAATAAACTATTATTATTATTATAAAAAAAAACAAAAAAAAAAACTCTTTCCTTAGGGTACTTAAGGGCTTACCTGGGTGTAGGTCCCTAGATTCGTCGTGGGACACGATTCAATTCAGACACCACTTCAACTTCTACCATCTGCGCACTCTGGACTTCGCTGGACTTCGTTTGGGTTCAACTTCGTCCCCCTTTCAGTCTGCAGCATCGTCTGTGCCTGTGCACGGTACAGGAACCTTCCGAGGCCTGTGGGCATCCAAGACACCTGAAGGAATCTCCCTTGAAGTGAAGGAGTCACTTCCCTACAATCGCTGGCACTGCAACTAAGCTGACCGGTCTGCTGAAACTCCGCTCCTACGGACTCTGAAAGGTTCTGCAACACAGGTGGTAGTTCTCCACAGCTACTCGAGGCCTGCCCTGCCCTCTCACCAAGTTTGAGGCCAGTATCCCTCGTGGGAGCCAAGTTTGAGGCCAGTATCCCTCGTGGGAGCCGCAGGAACCGAACCCCTATGCACCGCGTCGACTTGCAGTTGCAAAGGCTCGTTGTCTTCCTTCCACCAAGATCTTCGGGCTCCAAGTAGCCCCAACCTCTAGCATCTCCAGTGACCAAAGTCTTGGTCCACATCGCATCGTTTACACCATGGCCTGCATCTTTTGATGAGCTGCTCGAGGTCTTCTTGCGACTCCAGTGACTCCGGCATGTGGGTCCTGTTGAGGGTCCCCTCTTCTTTTGGGCTCCCCTGATTGCTCAGGGCCTGCCCTGACTCCCCTGCTTCTGGTGAGTCCCCTGGACCTTGCTGGTCCCGACATTGCACCTTCTTCGACTTCTACGTTGTTTGCAGTTGCTAGGGCTTGTTGGTGCTCCCGCTGGACACCGACCCTTCAACTCTCGACATCCGATGTGGGACTGGTCGTGCACGGCTCCTGGTCTTCCTCAGCGTCGCCTGCTCCTCGCAGCTGCAGAGTCAAGGTCACCGTCAACTCTCCTGCAACACCTGACATCGGTGGGCATTCATCTTCCAGATCTCCTGGTCACTCCTGAGTGACATAGACTATGTCCCCTCTGCTTGCAGGTACTTCTCATCCTGATTCCACCTTCGGATTTCACCGGACACTTTCTCCTTCTCCAGCAGCAGCACTTTCCTGAAGTCCTCCATTGGGTTCGACACCAGTTTCCGACATCACTTCACACCTATGCACCCAGCTTCCCTGGTGTAGGTAACGTGGGTACTAGGGTATCCACGTGTGGGGTGGCTCTCCAATCCAACCTTGTGTCTTCTACGGGGTTACTTCAAGGTCCACTGGGAAGGGTCCTTAATCTTTAAAACTCCAACCGCGACCTACACATTGATTTGTACGGAGAACGCGGTCGTGTTCCCACACTGCACACGATCTCCGTGGGGAGACCCGAGTCGTGGTTCTTATACCACTTTCTTAGTATATGGTTTGCCCCGCCCCCCCCTCCTGGAGTCCACTGTGTATTTTGTGCTATTTACGTGATTTCTATGCAAAGTATTGTATGCATTGTGCATATCTCCGGGTAGGAGATATTTGTATGTGTTAGAGAGTATTATATAATAAATACATATTTTTATAAATACCTTGTGTGGCTCTTTTTCACTTAATCTATACCTATAAGATTGCAATCTGGTAAAGCAAGCTGCTTTACACTCCTTCTGGACTAAGCCTGAAGGCTACTCTCCACAGCTACCACTTAGAGAGCTTTCTAAGGTTGTCTAAGACCTCGTAAATCACCATAAGGGTTGTCTGAACTGGTGCAGGGTGCCCACTTACATAAGTGGACATCATATACCAGGCCAGCCTCTCACAACCACCTTGGACTTAGAAGGGCTTCCTTGCCTTCCCTTTTCATGATGCTCCTTCCTGGACACACCATTACCATTCCCATGTTTCCTGAGCCCTCCTCGAATCTCATGAGAATTACCCTGGCCCTTACCTTCCGGTTTGGAACCAGTGTGTGGAGACTTCTTTTACCCGTTTGGCTTAGAAACATGCTGTTCCAGCCCTTTGTGAACCCTGTTAGCCAACCGCTTATCAGTTAACACTGCGAGTTTTGTTGGATCCCTCTCTGTGAGATCAGACAGGTATTACCTGACTGGGATATCGCACTGCTCCTTCAGTTGCTCTCTCCCCATCAGGTGGTTAAGGGTCTGAAAATCCTTTGCCTCCATCCCTCTTACCCACTCATTGGAATCACGCTATACACCATAAATCCAAGTCTCAAACAGAACACCATCTGCTCTCTTGCAGTCACGGAATCTCTGCAGGTATTGAGCTGGCTTCAGCCCAGACCTCTTAATGAGAGCTTCCTTCATCCGCTCATAGACCATTTGGTCTGCCACTGGCATCCTCCCAATGTTGGCTGTCCCTTCCAATGGCATGCACCCCATTAAGGCACCTGCCTTAGATACCTCATTTAAGGCATACGCTTTACAAGCAACCTTAAGGCTCACAGACCATTCCAAAATATGGTGGAATGTAGATACAGGTTAGTGAACATGGCTTGTAACTCAAAGTTTAAACAGTACGAACAATAAATCAATGTCTAACCAAATACTTGCTTTTATATACGAAAAGCAATTGGGGAATACAAACTATTAGTCCATACTCAAGAGTACCATTTGACTCTTCAGGATTTTAGTCAAAAGTGTCTATGGTGCTGCAGCATCTTTAGCAGTGAATCCCCAGGGCCCCACAGGCCCTAGTTTGAGTCATATCCACTCCTGCAGCACGGAAGAGTTTGGCATTACAGCGGGTGTCCTCAACGCAGGCACTCCAAAGATCAGATCCTGCTCGGAGAAGTTGGGCTGCTCGCTT
Organism: Calotriton arnoldi; assembly: GCA_963921515.1. Taxonomy (NCBI): domain Eukaryota; kingdom Metazoa; phylum Chordata; class Amphibia; order Caudata; family Salamandridae; genus Calotriton; species Calotriton arnoldi. The sequence continues at coordinate 637,441 of CAWUFW010006849.1, read as the reverse complement.
TACACGTGGTAGCATCAGGTGGACGCAGGCTCACTCTCAGAAGTGACGCAGCAACTCTCCCCAGTGATCTGTGCAGCTTCCAGATCTCAGAGATGCAATAAGTCAAGCTCTCACAGGCAAGGGTAAACTCAGTTCTTCCGTTCCCGACTAGGCGTGTTGTCCTCCTCCTGGTCCATGGGCATCAGTCAGGGGAGATCCCTCGGTGTGGTTAGACCCGCCGGTCATAGCCTCACTCCAGTCCCGGGCACAGGCCCAAAGTTTTTGATAATTTAGTCCCGGCAGTGCCTCCTGGCACAGAGGGTTGCAGTGGTACCATCTCATAGACTTCTAGCCGCAGATTCCTTACCTTAGAATTTCCCCAGGAGTCCGACTGGATCCAGAAATATTTTGTTAGCAGTACCCCTGCGCACTAGTAGGTGGCGTCGTTCGGCTCTGTGTGGCGTCTGCGGTGGCAGTGACGTGTGCGGTGCCTATATAGACGCCACCCCAGCATGCTGACGTCTGTTCTTTTCCTTTTGCGCCAGTCAGCACAGATCTGGTGAGAGCTTCTCCGAGTAATTTTTGGACTGACCCTTTTTGAGTTTTTGTCAAAGTTTTTTTGAGACCTTTCTCCTCGTGTGGCAGGGATGTCTACTAGGAAAGCTGACTTCAAGCCCTGCAACGCCTACCACCGACAGATGTCTGTGACGGACCTGCATCATGTTTCCTTCTTGTGCCTTGAGCGCAAACACGGCGCAAAGACCTGCGTCGACTGCTGCGCCATGCACCCCAAGGCCTTGAGTGAGTGGTCCCTCAAGCTCCTTGCCGCTCGACCTGCGATGCCACGATGGTCTTGATTCAGGTCGAGAGGAAGGTCTCGGGATTGGTCTCGGAGCCATTGATCTTTGTCGAAGTTGACCGGGCGTTTGGGTAAGTCCCACAAGAAAAAAGAGTAAGAAGTTGAATAGGTCTTCAACTTCCCCCCCGTCCGTCAAAGTCATCTGACGAGACAATGGAGTATTGTCATTCAAGGCCTGGCTTTGCGGTTGATCCTGGGTTGGCTCTGGACCTCCCTGAGTTTCCGGGATCCGGAGCGACCCCAGCTCAACTCTTCACCTCATATTTGGGAGGCACGTCCCCACTGGCGTGCCTTCTGGCCCCGCGGGTTCAAGAGGGTCCTCTACTGGTTTTCCACCAGCGGGTCTATCCCCAACACCACTCAGGCCCCTTGGATCCACAAATGGATCGGGACCGGTCGTACCACTTCGACCTTCCTTAGAGGTCCTTGAACACAGTGTGCCTTTTGGGCTGTTACTCCCATGCCCTGTGGGATTTGATTGTGGAGATGCTGAAGAGGCCCGGGCCATACTCTCCCAAGCTATGGCAGACGGCAGAGATGCAGCCAAGTACACGATGTGGGCTGGACATGACCGACTCGCTAGGAAGAACGGTTTCTTTGTTGCGCATGGGTACTGCTCACGAAAAATATCTGGATCCAGTCGCACACCTGGGGATAATTCTAAGATAAGGAATCTGCGGCTAGGTAGGCTCTTCCAGATAAGGAATTACTGAAGGTAAGCAACTTGTTCTTCAGGGTGCAACGTAGACACCTCTTGTACAATTGCCCACATCACGGTAGCCCTTCTGGCATACGGATTCTCTGCTCAGGCATTCACGAGTAATGGCACTCCGGTCACACAACTACTTTACCGGTGGACCCCTCTGGCATACGAGGTCACCGCAATGAGACATTGTGGGCTCAGCTTCCTCTGCACAGCACTCTATATTTGGCTCAGTCAACGGCAGCCTTCTCCTGACATACGGGGGTTGCCGAAACAGTCTTGCACAGTGCTACGCACGATCAGTGCACAGCCTAATCCTCACTCCTTGCACAGGGAGTCCTCACGGTAGGGCTCAGCACTGGATCTTGCTCCCTCCAATACTCTCCTCTCCCTCACGTGGCACCCTGGTCCTGGCAACTAGGCAGGCGCTCGTGCTCCAGGATCCTAGGCAGGTGGTCTTTGCTTTCCTGCGCAATGTCCCCCTCACCCAGCAGGGAGTCTAGCAGCCCTAGGGGCCTAGTCCTGGTCACATGCAAAAAGAACAATTGATGGACAGAATGCAGAACAATGTCATACATTCACCCCAGTACAGAGATCTGGGCCTAAATCCATCGTTTTTTTTTGCTCCCCATGCTATTCCAGTTTCAACCCAGCCATATGCAAATCAGTCTTGACCCTGCACCCAATGGGAGCCGTCCAGCCCGAACTGCCAGGCCAGGTCCTCCCTGGACTGGAAACGAGCATCCTAGGACCGGTTTCGGGGTTTCACCCCTCTTCAGCCAGGATAGCTTGACTCCAGTGGCATGGAGAGCACGGGCAGAAGTCTTGCAGCGCTTCCACTTCTCACACAGCCCATCTCGCTGCTTGGCAGGTGACAAATTTTTGGATAATCAAAGTCCCCTTATAGTGCTTTTTCAGTTACCAAATCAGATTTAGGGTCGGGATCTTTCAAGTTTATTTTTGGGCTTCTGCTTCTTTTGAAGTGGGCACTTCTCCTTTTCATCTTTTTTCATGAAAGATGCCCGTCACAGCAGGCATGACTCTGAAGCTAATAACCCACACCTCAATTCATGGGAGTGACCTGAATTGACACCCGGATGCGAGCCACAGTGAAATGTGCATTAGAGGGTTAATCCCAGTCCTCCTGCCCCAGTGTTTGATTCCCTTCTCAGCCCCTGCTCCTTTCCGGAGATGTGTCCAGGCCCCTTCTTTGTGATCTATCACTTCATCAAAGAGCAGTCTCTTTAGATGTAAAGGGAGTCTCTTCTTTTTCTCACCAGTTTGTCCCCACCCAGCTCGCAGGAATGCAGCAATACACATCTGTCAACTCTTCCTAATGTATTCACCAGGCAGGCCTGGTCTTCCAAAATTGGAACCCAGAGTCCTCCTTACAGTGTGCCATTGCAGGCATGCTCACTCGGTGTACATTCACAGCACATTTTGGGTCCAGCACTGTTGGCTCTACACACACTCACCTGCTCGCACTGTTCAGCATTGAAGCTTTTCTATCTTCAACCAGGTTGTGTTGTTTACAAACACACACTGCCAGCACACACACTCAGTATGTGTGTGCGATCTGCGCAACACTTCACCCTTCATGTATTGTACTTCACGCAAGCACACTGTAGGAGGCTGGCTTAGTATACGGTGCACACTTATTTAAGTGAAGCACCTTGCACTAACCCAGGCAACCCTTATGGTGGTTTTAGTTGTCTTAGACAACCATAGAAAGCTCTCTAAGTGGTAGCTGTTGAGAACAGCCTTCAGGCTTAGTCCAGAAGGAGTGTTATGCAGCTTGTTTTACCAGAACTAATCATATAGTGTAGGTTAAACGAATAAGAACCACACAGTGTAGTTATAAAAATAGTTATATTTGTTATACACTCTCACTAACACATTGGTATATGTACTACCCGGAGATATCAACACATTACACACAATACTTTAAATGTAAACAGGTACGTAAGCACAAATACACAGTGGTTTCCAGGGAGGGACCAAACCATATACTAAAGAAGTGGAATACGAACTGTGACCGAAGTTGGGACTGGGACCAGAAGACTCAGAAGAGTTGGGGAACACAAGGAACCACCCGAGGTAAGTACCCAGGAACCCCACGGAGGCTGTGTGCAGAGTGGAAACACTGCTGTGTACTCCATGCAAGTCAGTGGGACAGTCGTGGTTGCAGTTTTTAAGAAGGACCTTTCTCAGTGGACCCTGAAGAAACCCACTGGAAAACAGAAGGTTGGAGAGTCACCCCACTCCATGAACCAGGATACCTACACCAGGGAAGCCGGGTGCATTGGTGCGAAGTGACGTCGGAAACCGCCATAGACCACAATGGAGGACTTCAGAAAAGATGCCGCTGGCGCAGAAGGTGAAAGAGTCCGGTGGAATCCAAGGATGGATTCTTGAAGAGGAGAACCTGCAAGCAGAGGGGACAGAGTCTATGCCACTCGGGAGTGACCAGGAGGCACAGAAGATCAATGACCACCGATGACAGAAGGTGCAGGAGGGATAACTGTGACCTTGTTGCTGCAGCTGTGAGGACCAGGTGATGTTGTTGAAGAACAGGAGCCATTCACGAGCTGTCCCACGTCGGAAGTTAAGCACCAGGGGGTCAGTGTCCGGCGGGAGCACCAACAAGCCTTGGCAGCAGCAACAGACGTGGTAAACGAAAAAGGTGCAGCGTTGTGACCAGCAAGGTCCAAGGGACTCACCAAGTGCAGGAGAGTCAGAGCAGGCAGACCCTCAAGAGGACCCACAGGCCGAAGGCACAGGAGTCGCAGAGGACCTCCAGCAGCTCACCAAAGATGCAATCCCACGGTGCAGAGGATGCGGTGAGGAAGAAGATCTTTGCAGTAAGAGATGCTGGAGGCTGGAGCTTCTTGTACCCTGAAGATTTCTGGAGGACAGAGCCAACAAGCCTTGACAACGGTAAGTCGCGTGGTGCACAGGGATTCTGTTCCAGCGGTTCCGACGAGGGATACTGGTCTCAAACTCGCTGAGAGGACAGGTCAGGCCTCAAGGGAATTGCAGAACCACAAACTGTGTTGCTGAGCCTTTTGGAGTCCATGGGACGTCAGGAGCAGCAGACCGGTTAGCTTTGTTGCTCTGCCTGCAGATACAGGGGAGTGACTCTGTTACTCCAAGGAAGATTCCTTCAGGTGTCTTTGATGCCCACAGGCCTGGAGAGGAACCTGGAAGAAGCACAGACGAAGAAGACTTTCAGAACAGCGAGACCAGGAGCAGCAGGAGTTTTCGTTGGTGCAGTCTCGGTTCCAGGCAAAGTCCAGCAAAGTCCAAGGTGCACAGATGGTTGAAGTGGTTTTGAGTTTGAATCTTGTCCCACGACGAATCCGAAGAGCCACCCACAGGTAAGCTCTTAAGTACCCTTAGGGAAAGGGTTGGGACGATTAAAGGGTCCCTGCCAGAAGGGGGACAGAGGGGAGGATACTCCCATGTCCTTTGTCCAGTTTCGCGCCAGAGCAGGAGCCAATGGCTCCCTGAACTGGCTCAAACTGGAGTATGTAAGGAGGGCACCAAATGTGCCCTTCAAAGCAGTCTGGTGGCGCTGGCAAGCGCCCTAAGCCCAATACTCTAAGTCCTGTCTGGAAGGTGGTCACACCTCGCTGTGGCAGGAAACCTATTGTTTTGCCTTCCCCTGCTCGAGCTCAGCTCAGCAGCAGGAGGGCAGAAACGTGTCTGTGGTCGGCACTAGCTTGCTGTTAGACTCCATAAGGCTGGTACCAGGAATACAAGGGGGGCACCCTAGGGGAGCCCCCAGTACATGGGATCCTAGATCCAACACTGGAATCTGTGTTGAGGTGGGACTCCAATATGTTTGATACCAAACATGACCGGTTTCGATGCAGACAATATATTGTTAGACATCTCGTATTTTACTTGACGTCCACTATATGTATTAAATGGCTGACCGCACTTACAAAGTCTGGAGAATCGACTCCCGGGTTTGTAGAGGGACCCTGCTCATGCAGGGGCACCCTCGCACTTGTAACCAAGCACCCTGCCCTCAGGACTGAAGAGCCTGCCATAGGGGTGACTTATAGGTTTTAAGTGCAGTGACCTCAGATATAAGGAAACTTATATCTGTTTTAAGTGGTGCTAGCACCAACTTACACAGGCTGCAATGGCAGGCCTGTAGTCACAGTTTGAGTGGTCTCTCGTGGGTGGCATAATATATGCTGCAGCCCATGGGAGACCCCTGTTGTACCAATGCCCTAGGTACCTTAGTACCATGTACTAGGGACTTAGAGGGGTACACCAGTAGCCAATTGGGAAGGTACCAAAGTACTTACCATTGTCAAAATTAGGGAGGAAGCACAGTGACTGGGGTCCTGATTAGCAGGATTCCAGTCAGACCAGTCAGAAAAAAGAATAACACCAGCAAAAAGTGGGGATAACCATGAAAGCAGATCCTACTTTCCTACACACATACACCCAGCACATGCTTTCCCTATTCACGCACTGCACAGCACTACATCTCTCGTGTAATGTATTTCTTTCATGCATACATACACCCAACACATGTACTAACCACACATGCACTGCAAAGTGTTGCTCTATCCTTATACTGTACCCATTCCCAGGCACACATACAACCAACGCAGTCACTAATCCTGTGCTGCGTAGTACTCCACATCTTACCTGATGTAGGCCAAGGGTAAGTTAAGCACACAACAGCCGAATTTGTAAAAATGTGAGTGAGCCTTTAGGCCTCACTACAGTGACACTGTAAAAAGGTCCTGTTCACTACTAGTGTTCACTACACGATATGCTGCCACCACCGTGCTCGTGCTGCTTAACGCCTGGTGAAGGCGGTCTCCTTCCGCCACTATGAAAGTAACGCTTTGGCTGTCCCTTCCGGTCCAGCAAGACTGCAAACCGTGAGAAAGGCCTATGTCATGGTGCACATGCATGATCAGTGTACACCTATGACAAAAAATCAACATTAAGTATCCAGACAACAGTAGAGTTGGGCACTTAGGGCAAGGGCATGCATCTTTACCTTGCAGAGGACTTTTCCGTCCCAACAGCATATGTGACAAAAATGTTACATTTTGAAGGCTTAAGACAGGCTATATTGCCAATTTGTTTAATTTACTTTAAAAGATGGAAGAAGAACACGCAGCCTTTAAAAAGTCACTAATAAGAAGTAATGGTGACCTTTTAAAAATGTTCTTCACAAACTCTTTTTACTTTCTTTTAAAGTGAAAGATAAGGAAGGAAGGATAGATAGAAGCGCGCTGGTGACAAGTCTTTAGCCTTGTGTTTTTAAACGTGTGCATTTCGTTTTTAAGGGAAATTTTGTTTTAATAACTTACGTTTGTAGACAACAGGATGTGGGAGCACACCGCTGACCTCTCAGGCAAGGTTCGCCCCTGGCATTCTGGTAAATGCAGTTTCTTGTAGTTCGCTCCGATATTTTCGAGTGTTTCGCCAATGTTGGCGCAGATAGTGCTGATCTCTAGACACGTGTTTCTGGTTTATTAACCGTCATCAGTAGAGAATACAGTCTTGTATTTTGGGGTTTGCCGAGTAGGCTGCCAAACATTATATCAGGTCCGGTACCTCTCACTGGCGCGCAGGTGCTTCATCCACGAGCTCGTCAGCTCAATGACTCACGGGAGTACTTTAAATAGACAACAGGATGTGGGAGCACACCGCTGACCTCTCAGGCAAGGTTCGCCCCTGGCATTCTGGTAAATGCAGTTTCTTGTAGTTCGCTCCGATATTTTCAAGTGTTTCGCCAATGTTGGCGCAGATAGTGCTGATCTCTAGACACGTGTTTCTGGTTTATTAACCGTCATCAGTAGAGAATACAGTCTTGTATTTTGGGGTTTGCTGAGTAGGCTGCCAAATATTATATCAAGTCCGGTACCTCTCACTGGCGCGCAGGTGCTTCATCCACGAGCTCGTCAGCTCAATGACTCACGGGAGTACTTTAAATAGACAACAGGATGTGGGAGCACACCGCTGACCTCTCAGGCAAGGTTTGCCCCTGGCATTCTGGTAAATGCAGTTTCTTGTAGTTCGCTCCGATATTTTCGAGAGTTTCGCCAATGTTGGCGCAGATAGTGCTGATCTCTAGACACGTGTTTCTGGTTTATTAACCGTCATCAGTAGAGAATACAGTCTTGTATTTTGGGGCTTGCTGAGTAGGCTGCCAAACATTATATCAGGTCCGGTACCTCTCACTGGCGCGCAGGTGCTTCATCCACGAGCTCGTCAGCTCAATGACTCACGGGAGTACTTTAAATAGACTACAGGATGTGGGAGCACACCGCTGACTTACGTTTGTACTGCATTTAATTCTGTTCGCACTGCACTTTAGTTCCGCTATCTGCTATCCCCGGTCCACCACGGCTTTGTGTGCCGTTTGTGTGGAGGGACGCAGCTCCACCCCCAGCCCTCAATACTTCCGGGTGGATACACTATTTAAACCATATGTTTACTCGGCCGCGCAGCGGGCGCGCCAAAGGCAAGCCCGTCTGCGCCCGTCCGCGCGGGACCAGGGGCCATGACCCCTGGTCCGGCCAGGTTGCATAGATTGGTCTATTCACCAAGCCATCTAGCGACTTATCGGCCCTCCCCTTCACAGGCATGCACGCTTTTACAATTATGCAACAGGGATGAAACATGCTTACATTGCGGTTTTTCACTTGGTACTACCCAGAGACCGGCAACTATTACTAAGGGAAGAATAACAAATAAATGGGCTGTACAAACTAATAAGGAATTCTCTTTCCTGAGTACTAATTGCCGCTCTCTTTCTAAGCATAAAATGGACATCTTTGATCTTCTGGTTAATGATCAACCAGATGCTCTATTCCTTACGGATACATGGCTGCATGAGAGCTCTGGTCCAGATGTCGCTGCTGCCCTGCCTTCCAACTATGCCATAGTTGGGAAGGACCGGGGCTTAAAAATAGGTGGGGGTATAGCTATTATTTTTAAGAAGGTCATCCAGTGTAATTTTGAGCCTTTAACACTCACGAACTGTGAAGCAGCATTATTCAAACTGACACTAACTCCTAACTTTACCTTTTCTGGAATACATGTATACCGTCCTCCTGGGTCGTCTGCTCTTTGGGCCTCTTCTTTTCCCAGTCTAATTATTCCCCTACTTATGAGCTCTGCCAATTTCTCTATTTTGGGCGATCTAAATATTAATTTGGACGATCCTATGTGTAAAATTAGTACAACCTTTGTCTCCGATTTGGCAGGTCTAAATATATTTTTACAGAATACAGGCCCCACACATGAGGCAGGCCATTTGTTAGATCCTATCTTCTCTAACATACCCAGTATTCAGTGTTTTCATGCGCTTCCCCTTAGTTGGTCGTATCACTTTATCACCCAGTTTAGTCTTACGCCTTCTGCAAATTCTATGCCTATCACTCCTATCCTAAGGACTCTAACCAGAAACTGGAAAAACTAGACATCAATGTTCTAAATAAAATACTGTGCTCAAATGTGCCCATTTCTAAACAGAGGGTGAACCAGCTTTCTGATACTGTGCAAAAATGGCTCCTCACTGCCATAGATGCTTGTCTCCCTCTTTCAAAAAATAGGGTTAATAACCATCGCCCTCCAGCACCTTGGTTTACTGACACCTTAAAAGTCGAGAAAGCCAAATGTAAAGTGCTGGAACGCAGATGGAGAAACAAGTATGCTTTCGAATCTAAAATTATATATAAAAAGGCTAAAAAAACATACCATAATCTCTGCAAATCAGCCCGTGCTGAGTATGTTTCCACTACCATTTCGGATGCTCTAAACTGTTCCAAACCCCTTTTTAATATGGTAAAAGAGCTCGCTGGCGCTACCACCTTGGCCAGGCCCCTCCCCCCCCTCTTAATAAACAGAAATGTGATGATCTAGCTCTTTTTTTTTTTATCCAGAAAGTCGAAAAAATCTACTTGGATATTGCTAGTATACAGGGCAATAACCCTCCTTTGCCGCAATTTACTAATTCCCTATTAACTGCTCACGTACTACCTCCAGCGGACTTTATTCATCCTGACCAGGATACGCCGCTCTGTACCCATTTAAATAACTTGGACACCTGGCCCCTACTTAATGTGGCCTCTCTTAAAAGACTTTTAGAAAGTATCAAATCTGGATCTCCTAAAGATCCCCTGCCAGTCTCTGTGCTAAAGCAACTTGAACCATCATCCCTGCTTGCCATCATGGACCTACTAAATATGTCCTTGCAGGAAGCCATAGTTCCATCAGACTGGAAGCACGCTATGGTGATCCCTCTTCTAAAAAAGGCAAATGCCAATCCGGAGATACTCTCAAACTACCGGCCCATTTCTTTATTACCGGCTTTTTCTAAGATCTTGGAGAAACATATTCACACTCAACTTTCTGCCTTTGTTGAATCCAATAAGCTCCTTCACTCGTCACAATCTGGCTTTCGAGCTGGTTTCTCCACAGAGACCACGTTATTAGGGGTAACGGAACGACTACGGCGACACCTGGATGCTGGAGATACGGTCGCGCTCATCTTACTCGATTTGAGCGCGGCTTTTGACACAGTGTCTCATACCATACTGGCAAAAACGTTAAGCTCTTTGGGCATTGGCGGCTCAGCCCTGAACTGGCTAATTTCTTTCTTAACCAATCACAGTTTTCAAATTTTTTCTTCAACATCTTGCTCTGATTATCACTTCTTACCACACGGGGTGCCACAGGGCTCTATACTTAGCCCCCTGCTTTTTAACCTGTATGTGCGACCTTTGGCTGACGTCGCGGAGGAGGCTGGACTGTCCTTGTTTTCTTATGCTGACGACTCCCAAATCATTTTCTCTCTCTCCATGGAAAGCGAGGCCGGGCCCTCCCTCCTTCAGCTTGGCCTAGGTAAAATTGCATCATGGATGCAAAACAACTACCTAAAACTCAATGGAGAGAAGACGGAGGTCTTGATTCTGGGTAATAACAAAGATCTCTGGGGCCCACAACATTGGCCCAGTGAAATGGGAGTACTTCCTCAGCCCTCCAGGCAAGTCCGCAATTTAGGCGTTATTATTGACGATTCGCTTACGATGCACCATCAAGCAACCAAAGTGTCTTCCACATGTTTTGCCATCTTGAAGTGGCTAAGAAAGATTTTATGGATGTTTCCCCAGCAAACTCGGAGAACAGTAGTCCAGGCTCTGATTACTTCGAGACTGGACTACGGAAACATTCTCTACCTTGGTTCTAACAAGGTAGTGACTCGTAGACTGCAGACGGTGCAGAACGCTGCGGCAAGATTACTGTGCAGGGTCCCCAGATTTGCTTCTGTTTCCAGTCATCGGCGGGATCTCCATTGGCTGAGGGTTAAGAACAGAATTAAGTTCAAAGCCCTGAGCCACATGTTTAAAATCAAGGTGGGAACTGCTCCTTTATATCTGCAGTCTTTGGTCAGCCCATATGTGCCCTCACGGTGTCTTCGTTCATCGACCCAAAAGAAATTTGTTGTTCCAAGAACTAAACTGTCTCGAATGGGCGGCAGATCATTCGCATATCTTGGTCCCTTATTATGGAACGCACTTCCCTTAACTATCCGGAATGAAACGATCTATACACAATTCGTAAATCTCTCAAGACCTGGCGTTTTAACCAGTAGCTAATTTAAGCTGACACCTCTTCCTCTAGTCTTTGTTGGCGCCGGGAAACCCTTTTTGGGTAGCTGTTGCGCCTTATAAATTTAATAATAAGGGTAGGGCAATGTAACTGTATAGGCTGCAGCATTGAAACAGTGAGAATAGAACACTGCATCTTTGAGGGCACCCCGACTTTCATTTTCCCATCACGCCCTGAATGTGGTAGTTTACCCAGTTCTTTTTTTTCCGGCTCCGGTTGACCAGATCCTGGAGCAGAGCTCTGCCTTTTTAAGGCTTTTTCACTTCATTTTTTCTTCAGAAACCTTTTTAGGAGTGGTTCTCTCTGTCCTTTAGTATTAGTATTGTTCGGGCATGTGTAGCTGTAGATACAGCTACTCTACATACTCCTGCCATCTAGTGTTTGGCTCAAACGTCTACAACTTGCTTTTCTTCAAAGAAGTCTTTCAAGTTATGAGGTATAGTGAATAGTAATGTGCATGTAGATAGACTTCATTTTTAGATTGTTTTCTTCCGCCATAGAGGTCGGACTTGCATTGCCAGAGCTCTGAGTCAACGCTGTGTGGTGTTTGTCGTCGGGGTCTCTTAAGTCTTCCGCTCCTGTTAGCTTGAGGCAAATGGTTTGCATTACGATTTCTATCATCTCCATTGTGATGCCTCCATTGCATCCATGTCTCGGAGTTCGGCGACACCCCGTTCAGGACCTCGCGGGACATCGAAGGCCAGGCAACCAAAAAGATAGAGATCTGAGGTAAGAGATCCATCATCCTCAAAGAAAATGTCTAAGTCATATAAAACTGACTCCAGGACATCGACGGGAGCCTTGGTGTCGAAGCATTCACCAACCGCAGGCACTCCCGGAGACAATGATCCCCATGGATCCCTGAAAAGGGACACCAGAGGAGGAAAAACTCCTGAAAGATCCAAGTTGTCAAAGGACGGACTTGGAAAAGTTGTTTCGCTGTTGAAATCAGACAGGTCACGAGTAGAACATCGAAGCTCAACGACCAACACGTCTTCAAAAGACTCTTCGTTGCCGAAGAGAAAAACAGTGAGCCTCAACCCCAAAGAACGGGCAGCCGAGATCAAAAAGGATAGTCTCCTCGAAGCTGAGATGGCCACCCTTGTACAGAAAAAGAAGGTCTTTGACGAAAGTATAAAAGGCTTCAGGACAAAGAGGAAGACTTCAACGCCGAAGAAGCAGAGAGTGTGAGAGGTCTAGGAAATAGAGCCTCCATTGACACCTGAGCCTCAAGAAGAGAAGAAGAACTCTGAATATACAGAACCCCAATGGCAAGACCTGGAAACAGACTCCTCTGAGGAAGGAGTGGACAATTATCCGTCATGGCCTTCGCCTCCGGATGACATTGGCATGTACAACCAGGCCATAAAACAGGCAGCTGACAGATATGGAGTACAACTGAAGGAAGAAAGACCCCAGTCTTGTTTCCTGCTGGAAACACTTCTTCCAACACAGGCCAGGAATCAATTCCTTCCCATTTCCTAGTGTCCTAGACCAGGGAAGAGAATCCTTCAAAGAACCAGCCGCTTGTCGAGCTGTGACTCCAAGGGCAGAAAACAAGTATAAATACTCTACGAAGGATCCTTCTTACATAAAGGGCATGGTACTGGCTGACTCTATAATAACATCGACAGCACAGAAAAGGGCCAACATTCCATTGACATCAGGCCCGCCCCAGACAAGGAGAGCAATAGGATGGACCTTATGGGATGAAAATTTGAACGCAGTGCAGCCAACCAGTGAGGATTGCTAATTCTAATGCACTTTTTAACAGACACACCCATCAACAATGGGAGGAGATAGGAAAACTCATGAAGCACCTCCCGGAGCAATACAAGAAGAGGGCTGCACACTTTGCAGAAAGTGGCAAGAACATCGCCAACACCTGCCTGAAATCGGCATTGGACGCTGCTGATTCATCAAGTCGGCGGATGATGGGCATCACCCTCAGACGTCATTCTTGGCTGAGAATATCTGATTTCAAGCCGGAAATGCAGGCTAACATTCTCAACACTGAAATATAGAAAAGAGTGGGACCAGATGTTGTCAGAGGATCTCTTTGAAAAATTATTTGGGACCCTCAACAGCTATTTTTGTTCAATTGTATATTTTCGCCACTGATGTACTAATAACTGATAGCATCATTATCGGGTCTTAACCTCCACCAGGTGGCAGTGCCTCAGAAAAAAGAGATTGTGTGGGATCCATGTCAACAAAAGTGATCTAAAATTGCTTCCTAACCAAAACCACAGAGATTTATTAAAACATGGGTAGGGGTAAGCTTACAAACTGAGAAAAGATGTGTTCAGGGATATATAAGGTGTCTCTCACATCATAAATATAAAACAGGTCTCCCTTTTTCAGCCTGCTTGCTCCCCAGTGGATCGATGTCTTTCGTCAGGACCAACAAGAATGGATGGATCAGATTTCTACGCCAATTGGGACACTATCCCCTGGCTTGGACTCTGTCAAGTGTGTTCATCCTATGTGAGTGAAGGAGAAAACACTGTTCTCCTTTAATCACAAGTGCCCCATGGGTTGTGGGGGGAGGCGGGTTGACTGCCCTCCTTCAGGTGCAGCGTCTCCGTGTTCTTAACGTCCTGGATGGACTTGAGATTAAACTCAAGCCAGGGCATAGTGTCCTGACTGGCACAGAAAAGGGATCCAATCAATCAATCAATCTCCTTTATTCGGATATACAAAATATCCATAAAAGTACAGAGCAAAGTACCAGCAAAAAATACATTGATATATTCTAATTTAAAACATACAATAAATACCTAATTTTAATACAATAGATGCGATAATATCATATACATATACATACAACAACACAGCAAGAATAGGATATTTCATAAAAATATAGCAGCATAATGAGTAAAGTGCATGTATTATGACAGGTATCAGTCATTAAAGTACGTTCTACGACAACCAGAGTCCAAATTTAAATGCTAATCCGAAGGGGAGAACAGTTATAAAAGTACACTCAAGTTTTGCTTAAATAATGTCCATAGAGGCACGTGAGCGGACAGCCATTTTCAAGAATGTGCAAGCACGAAGAATTAAATTTTCCCCATCAAGTTTAAGAATGACACTATACGCTACCCTAAAATCATCAATACCCAGGGCTTTAAAATAAGGGATCAATAATTGCATGCTGTATTTTCGGTAATAGTTACAAAAGAATATAAAGTGTAACATAGATTGGTTTCCACGGTTGCCACAATAACATGGCATTTGCTCAAGGTTGATGTTGAAGCCTAAGGGGAAGCACAATAAGTATTTTAGAGTGCCTGATCTAAGGCGAAAGAGCAAACTACGATCCCAGCGGTAAATAGCTTCTAGAAGATAACCAGCTGGCAGGTATGGGCGGGGAACGTCACCCTCTACCGTGGATATATAGCGAAATACTGTGGATTTCGGGAATTCTCGTTCATACCTAGTACCTTCATAATGTTTATACAGGGCCTTCTGAATGATCTTTTTATTGATGCCTTCCAAGTGGTTTGGGTTTGTAAAAATATGTGCAAGATTTATACTAGTCAAACTAGCCCTGACAGCAGCCAACCATGGTATGTCAATGCCCTTATCACATTTAAGGCAGTCAGTTATAATTTCTCTGGTCAGTGCTGCCGCTGGATTTTGCCATACTTTCAACCAAAATACGGCCGGGCGGGACCTGATATAATCTTCCACATATGGCAAATTCAACTCTCTGTGACAAATATAGGATGATGAAGAGATCGGTGCCCCCAATACTCTCCGGCAGAATCTATTTTCCTCGATCTGGGTGCTGTTGCTGTTTGTGTGTCCCCATAGCTCTGCCCCATATGTTACTATGGGTAGACACTGAGTTTTATATATTTTCAGTAAAGATAGCACTACCTCAGATCTTCTAGGTTGGGGAAGACTCAAAACTGAGTTAACCGATTTTGAGAATTTACTCCGGCCATGTGCAGAATGGACCGCCCAAGAACCGTTATCAGAGAATACTAAGCCCAAATAGGGGAAAGTGCAAGTGCTTTATCAGTTTTTCTGAACCTAAATTAATAACTTTGATAGGATATTTTTTGGGGCCACAACACATTAAAAAAGATTTTTTAAAATTAGTACAAAGATCTAATCCATTCATAAAATCAACAAAACCCCTAACTAAAATGCGGAGAGAGTTCGGGGTGCGACCCATTATAACCGCGTCATCCGCGTACAACAGGGCAGGGAGTTTATTACCATTGATCATTGGGACATCTGTATTCAGAGTTGATAATGTATTATGCAGCTCATTGATATATAAAATAAATAAGAGAGGGGCCAGTACACACCCCTGCCTGACCCCTCTACCAATGGGTATGTCCCCTGATACTTCCCCAGCCATACTAATCCTAACCCTTGCCCTTAAATCCCTGTGCAAATACGATAAAAAATGAACTAAATCCTCGTCCAGCCCGTATCTTAAGAGACATGCCCACAGACGCGATCTATTAACAAAATCGAAGGCGGAGGTCAGGTCCATAAGAGCCAGGTAGATTGGGGATTGCCGGGCTATTGTATATTTACCTATAATTAGATTAAGATTAAGGCATTGTTCCACGGTTCCCAGGTTGCTTCTGAAACCTAACTGGCATTTATTTAAAATGCTTCCCTCCTCCGCCCAAGACCTGATTTTATTAAATAATACCCTACCAAGTATCTTAAGAGTATTATCGATCAGGGAGATCGCTCTGTAGCAGCTCGGGTTGGATCTGTCCCCCTTTTTAAATATTGGGACGATTATACTAGAGGCCCATGTTTCAGGAATATAAGAGTTTAAGTTATTAAAAACGTTCAGAAAAAGGGGTGCCCAAAACTCTGTGTTATACTTTATAAGGTCAATCGGAAGACCATCCGGGCCGGGGGCCTTGTTCCCTAAACTCTGATCGATGGCATCCTCGACTTCAGTTAGCGTTATATGTATTCTTGACACAGGGTGGATGTCACTATAGTCCCCATTGTCAGGCAGAGCTGTGTATATTTTAGAAAAATGCGCTTCCCATGCTTCAGCAGATATGTTACAGCTTATCGGGGTGATTGAAAGGGCCCTGGTTCTCATGTTTTTAACCGCAGCCCAAAAGCCATTTGTGTTATTGAGTGTTGCAGCGCATGCCAAGGTGTCCCACTGTTCTTTCAAGATTTCCTCTTTTCTCTCCTTGACCACCTTTTTATATTGGCTCCTCAATGATCTAATAAGGTTAACATCCCTTGGTGCCGCTTTCATAGCTGCCCGAAGCTCTCTATTTGCCTGTGAGCATGTGGTGTTAAACCATTTTTTGTTATTGTTTGACACTGGTCTTGAGATTATTTGTTTGACACCTGCGCATAAATCGGTAAAAGCAGTGACTACCTCAGAGTTAGGGTCAGTTAACGACAGGCAGCTGTTAACAAATAGTTGATATGTTGACAGCATTTTTGAAAATACTTTATGGTTATCTATACCTTTCCATATAATTCTTAAATTGTCTGTCGAGGGTGCTAAGTTACAGGCCCCTGGTTCCTTGGGGGGCCGGGTTTGGGGGCTACCCTGAGTGTAACAAAGTTAGGGTTATGGGCCCCATACATGGTAGGTATAACCTCGGCTTTGACCAAGAGATCTTCCAATACGTCTGATATAAAGACGTAGTCTATTACTGAGGCACAGCCACGTCCTCTATAAGTTGGTAATGGGTGACTGTTGCGGTGGTTTATATCAGCAATATCCATCACATTGAGTAGATTATATTTTGATAAATAGCCCAGTAACTCAGTCCCCCTTCTGCATGGGGGTGCTTGCAATGTATAAGCAGCACCTCCCCAGTTTACCCCTGAAATTTTAGCATTAAAATCACCACCCAAACAGATTCCAACTAACTTATGTAACCTCATCGAGTCTTGAATCTCTGAGACAAAGTTAAAAAGATTCACAAAATTCAAATTAGGTTCGGATAAAAAATCATTATTTAAAAATTAATAAAACCGATTGAGACCCCACGTGTATATATCAGGGCCTGAAAACTAGTTCTATGTGTAGGAATAATTTTAACAGTGCCTCCCGAAGAAATGTTAACCCAGATAGAGAGGCAGGCCGCCTGACGGTCTCCCATATGTCGAGGTGTCTGCCATAACATTAAAACATTCGAACCCTTCAAGATACAGTTCTTTTGTTGCCCAGGTCTCTTGGAATAGCAGTACGTCAAATGTGTTTACCATCTTTACCCAATCCTCAATGGCTATTTTAGATGCCAGCCCGGCAATATTCCAACTTAGCACCCACAGATCGTGTGTCTCCGGGCTGTCAATTATAGTGGGGACCAATGTGGCTATAGAAAGAGATGGCTCAGTAGATGTTATTGTGGGCTGCAGTCAGTCTAAACTGTCCAGGCCAGAGAGGGCCGTGAATCTATTTTGCGTCAGGGGCAAATTGGTATCCGGTATGTTATGTCTAGGATTTGGCTTGTAAAAATAACCAAGAGGTAATGACCAAATATCAGTGGATATGCCATAGGTGCACTCTTTTGATGATAATATGAATCTTACAGAAGCCGGTCGCCGAAAATTGATGACGACACAGTCGCCCTCTATAGTTTTATCTGATGATCCAACCCAGCCCACCCTGCGCACCATTATGATGTCATTGATGTTACCGGCACTAAACCCTTTATGTTTGATCAACCAGTCAGTGCATTTATTTCGTAATTGGTCCCAAGATTCAGGCTGGTTTTTCCCTATTGGTGGGACTCCTGCAAGGATCAAAACATAAGGGCAGGATGCCAGAGGTAGATTTAACACATCATTTCTACCCTCAGTGTACTCGCTTGCTTTGGGCTTAGTGGCAGCGGTCTTGATGTCATGTGCAGGATGAGCATTATGTGCAAAAATTAAAGAAGAAGCGTTGTTGACTTGTTGGTTCGATACGTGTGATCTAAAAGGGTCGCTAGGTTTTAAAAGTGTGACATGGTGGTTTGGGTACTTAGGAACAGAACATCCTTTTGCTTGATGGCAGGTCCTACACGAATCTACCATAGGACGCTGATCATGTGTTACAATTTCCTGTGTCAACCCAAGTTCTAGTCTACTTGCTGGTTGCTGATTAGGGGCCCCTCCCTGTTGGGATACTGGCCTAAAGGTACTACCAGGCACACTTAGTTTATTGAACAAGGATTCTAAGCGATCCAGGCGTTTCCAGAGTGTGGTAAAATTCCTGTCAACAAGCTCCCTGACATTCTCTTTGACAGTGTCTATAATAATGTCAATTGCTGTGTCCCCAAGTGTAAAATTATAAAAAATTGCTGGTAAAGACTCAGTCTGAGTGGAGATTGAGCGATTTGACGACTCAAGAGGGGTTAAGTCAATAGGGGCGCTGACAGCGGCTGTGTCGACTATATCAACTATAGCTACCGGGCCCTGGATCCATGTGCTTAAAGCGGTGCGCTGCATCTTCGAACGTGGGGGTTGTTTCCTCTTAGGACAGACTGGTTTGGTTAGTTTCCTTTTTCTCTTAGCCCCGGATATTTCTGGGTTCGGAGAAATGTTATCAAAACCTGCAAAATCCCTGCTGTGTGTTGGGACAACAGGATCCTTGACTCCCCTTGTGTCCCCAATGCTATTGCTTCCCTCAGCAGCCAGCCAATTTCCTTGAGCTGACAAGTGCATATTGAGCTCAGATGGTGGGTACGGCGGCTGGGTAGGGCTAGGGAGATCCCTGTTTGCAACTAGAGGGGAAATTTGCGAACTTGATAAGCCCAGGGACAAACGTCTCTCTGTCAGCTCTATTTCGGTGCTGACGATATTGACAGCTCTCTCCAGCATGCTATCAATAGTGGTAGTAGTGCGCAAACTAGGCGGGGCAGTGCGTTTGGACATCATCGATATTAACCATGGTGATGTTTATCTAACTTTATATTGCTTACCACGTAGGAGTCACAGATGGTAGGAAATAACAGGTCTCAGAGAGGTTGCCCAGCCCGGCCTCCTTCGGTCTCTGACGGGCTGCGGGAGGCAGGTCAGGAATTTAAAGCACCGGCTGGCGTGAGCTATTGACGCGGCTCCTGCCGCGATGCTGGATGGTCCTAGCAGTCCTCCCCCTGCGTGGTCAGCAACACGGGATGGCGGCGGTGATTTTTGGCAGCCACAAGAGATCCCCCTTTCACTGCAGGGGAGGTAAAAGTTCTCAAGACAAGTATAATGGAGGAACTCCCTCCACTCCAGCCGGTCCAGCAACACTAACTCCCCTCCCAGCCCTCCAACAGTGCACCAGCTCTGCTTGGCTTATCCCTTGGGCACCTTGTATGCAGATCCCAGTCCTCATGCGACTGTAGCGATGTGCCACGCTCCAATTCAGTCCATTCGCCAGTTTCACTAAAAGGGGGGGGGGAAGTAGGAGGCAGAGAAAGCAGCAGCAGCCTCGCTAATTCCTCCAGGCAAAGGTCCAATGCTCAGTGAAGCAGCGTGTCTCACTTCGTAGGGGATTCCCCCTGCTCTCCCCCCAGCTAAAACTCCTTACTCGCGTCTCCGGGGTCTCAAGCCTGACGAGTGCGATCCACAGTGTCTCCAGGGGGGCCCCCGCCGCGTCTCCAGCCTCAACTGGGCCAAGCTCACTTCCTCAGCGGCCTCCTCCTCCTGCCGTCTTCGGCTTCTCTGGACCAGCGGGGAGCGTCTAGCGCGTAGGTCTCAGGCCGCAGCCTCTCGTCCTCTGCACCCGCGTCCGCACCATTGCGGCATGCAGAGGGGGAGCCCACACCGATCAGCAGGCAACCCGGAGGGTTCCCCTCCGGCGCAGTTTCAGTGCCCCGGGAGCCCCGCAAACAAGGGCCGCGCTGCTCCGTAGCTCCGGGGATCAGCAGGAGCCTCCTCCAGTTACGGCCGTTCTTCTTCTTTTTTTTTTTTTTAAACATCTTTTTACTAGGCACATGATACGACAATAGTTGACATGAACTCCACAATAATTACACATGAGGACCACAAGTATATTCAGCGCTAGCTCATCTCAAACAATATCTCAAACTGTATTATATCCCAGTTACATGTTGATGTAGTGCTGGTGTAGCACAATCATCGACGTCAGCAGTTGAGGACAATGCAATGGGGCTGGTACATGAGCTTCCCCTACACATATTCCATTTACCCAAGATCTTCCCCACTTGTTAGGGCAGCCTCTGCTTGTATATACAACTGTTTCTGCCACCATGCACCATTCTAAGTCTCTGGATCCATCCATTCTTGTTGGCCGTGACAAAAGCCATTGACCCTCTGGGGCGCTAGTAGGCTCAAACATGTAGACCTGTTTTATATTTATGATGTGAGGGACACCTTCTATATCCCTGTATACATCTTTTCTTTGTTTTCAATCTTCGCCCTACCCGTGTTTTAATAAATCTCAGTGGTTTTGGTTAGGAGGTAATTTTAGATCACTTTTGTTCACACAGATCCCACACAATCTTTGTTCTGAGAGACTGCCTCCTGGTGGAGGTTAAGACCCGATGATGACGCTATCGGTTATTAGTACGTCAGTGGCGAAAATATACCATTGACCGAAAATAGCTGTTGAGGGTCCCAAAATGAGCTCCTCTGACAACATCTGGTCCCACTCTTTTTGATATTTTGGTACATACTTTTTGGAAGCGGAGGGGGAAACGAACATTCCTTGCTTCTCCTTTTTAAAAAAATAAATAAATAATTCTAGTAACATCCTCAACACCCCATTGAACAGGGAGCAGTTGTTTGGAATCACAGGGGGTGAAACACTCAACCAATTATAGAAGGATAATGAGACTGCAAAATCGATGGAAGCCGTTTTGGGGCGGTATGCGAAGGGGGATGTTTACTTTGTGCAGATCTACAGGAAGAGTCAGCTTCAAGGCTGGAACATCCCATCAAAGCTTTCAAGGAGGCAACCAATCTGCCACAACACAACAGAGGTGGCAGTACCAACAGCAGGGACATCAGTCCTTTTGGGGAAGAACCCGAGGAAGGGGGTAGCAACACAGAGGAGGCTCAACCCCCACCAATGAGTGACTTAACAAAGCCATACGACCTCTCACGTCCACAACCAGTGAGAGGCAAAAACGAGGATACATGCCTTCTACACACAACACCAGTGGGAGGGAGAATAAAAAACTTCCTTCAGTAGTGGAGGAAGATAACTTCAGTCAAATAAACACTGAACATAATACAGTTCGGATATTGCATAAAATTAGACTAAATTCCACCAGCAAGTGGACCAAAAAGTAAGGTCCATTCCAAGGAGGAAACAGCTCTTCTCCTCAAGGAGGTAGAGAAATTGCTGGACTAAAAAGCAATTCAAAGAGTACCAACACAAGAAATCAACAAAGGAAATTTCTCAACATATTTCCTAATTCCCAAGGTAGATGGATCTCTGCGATCAGTTCTAGACCTTAGGTTCATAAACAAGTTTATAAGAACACAAAAGTTCAAAATGACAGTATTGCAAGAAGTCATACCACAATGCAAAAAGGGGATTACAGGGCAATGATAGACTTAAAGGACGTCTACTTGCACATTCCAATGAATGCAAAGCAAAACAAGCATTGGAAATTCAATAGGTCTCGCATTTTTTCGAGTTAGAGCTATTGACGTTGGAAATGGCAATGTCTTTTATCATTGTGTGATCATTCCATTGCAAACAAAAACACATAAGTAAATGTGCACTAGCCACCAATGTCAACTGAAACAGGAGTGGGAAACATGTGGGCAGAAAAACAAAAGCGGACGCCTTGGAAGGATGGGATGCTGAGTTGGCGTGAAAAGATTTGATCATCTGACCTGCAGGCCCACACAAGTCATAACTAAACTTACTCACACAAGATAATAAGAAATGTTTTAGGGTGCCTTCCCCATCAGAAAAATATAGTGCAGTGAGTTAATGCATTTGTCATAGAATATGCACTAGTGCGTAGATTTCATGGGGGCGGAGGAGAAGAAAGTATAAACGGACAACTCATTCAATATATAACAAAAAGTTGGACAATAAGAACACTCTTTATTATATCATTTTATACATCTAATATTATTGGGTTTCACACTAATAAAAACAAAGCTTTGTTTTCAAACTCATGGTAACTTGCGACAACCTTTGGACGTGGTTTATCCAATCTAAAATAAATTCACTTAAGCACCTGGTGTTATTCAAGTGATCTCTCCTGGAAAATAGTACGAAATGCATCCATGAGTAGAACTGCATATTGAAATAAACATATTTATTAGACCAATTGTAATGATATGCCAGGCAACTTTATGCACAAAAACATTATAAAAAGAATTGGCAAAGCTGCTACTGAAAGTTAGGTAAACAAGCATTGGCATAGCCAATAGGTCTCGCCGTTGGGACCTTATCAGTTTTAGCAATGCAGGATAATATCCTGGGTGCATGTTTTGCCAGGGATTGAAGAGCTATACAACAAATAAACACACCGATGAACACATGCATGCACTATTTAGAGCAAACAACAGATGGCCATTAGCACACGTAGGTAGACCGACATGCTTGCAAAGTTTCACACCCACAGGCAGAAAGAACACACAAACATACCCCATACAGCTCCTCCCATATAAACACACACCTTTGGGACCTTCTAAGTCAGCAAAATTAAAATTGAAGTATAAGAGGTTTACATTTACCACTAGTATGATGGTGTTAGGATGCAATTGGTAGAAAAAAGGGAGGCAAACTGGTCAGTGTGGAAAGGAACCTCTAAAGAGGTTAAGAAAAAAGACAGTGTACAGTGCAATGGAAGGGATTTCTAACAGATTTGATTAAAGCCTGCATGTGAGATGGTATATTGTTACTTTTAGTCCCGAATGTTTCTTTTTGTTAACTGCTTGTTAAATGTTTCTTTTTGTTAACTGAGAGTGCTCTGTACTTGCTGCACTCAGCAGCAGATAATTAGTTTTCAAGTTCCGGGCTCTGCCGGAGGCACCGTGATCAGAGCTGCCTTAAAAACCTTCCAGAGGCAGACCGGCTGGCTGAGACACTCTTGGTTACACAGCGAGTCCGTTTCATTTTGCAACATTTGTTTTGTCAGCCTGATAATTCTTAAATGCATTTATGAATTAACAGGCTGACAGAAGTAATGTTGCAAAATTAAACGGACACCCTGAGTAACCAAGTGTCTCAGCCAGCCGGTCTGCCTCTGAAGCCTCTGGAAAGTTAATGAAGGGTTTAGTAGAAGGGACAAGGGAGCTGCAAAGGAGATACAGCGACCCCGGCTCCACCTCTGCCCCCTCCTCCAATGGCCGCGCCGCAGAGCCCGAGAGGCAGCAACAGAGGAGCAGAATATGTCTGCAGACTAGTCTGGCCGTTAAACCTTTCACACAAACCACAAGTAATTGGCAGGGGAAACACACGAAGGAGAGTGCAAGAAAACACAGCCCTGCTAACTGCACTTGATCTAAAAGAAAATAATCGGATGTTGCAGTGTTGAAAAAGAAAAACATTTCTCTGCAAAATGACTAATAGACGCCCATACACCATACACATTAAAAATAAATTAAAGGAAATTCGTACTTAAAACAATATGAATTATTCAAGGTCATCAGGGCAAGACTGCAGAAGGGAGCTGGCTCTAGCAGCGCCCCCTCCCCGGGAGACTGGGGCCCACTTTGCCCATGGCTTAAAACGTCTCTGCCAGAGACAGACATCTAAAGCCAGGCAGTGGCCTGTATAAGGCCAGTCCACACCCTCAGTGAGATGAAAGCAACTAGTGGCTCTCTCCCTGAAGTACATACCTCAGTAACAACCGTTCGTATAGCGCCCCAATGATTGAATGAAAGGATTTGTAGAGTGCCTGGATACTACGAGTGTGTCCCGGTACTAGGCAGAGCCAGGAGAGAGGGTAGGAGGCATCTAATCCCTTAAACAGGCGGCTTTTCAATTGTTTGTGGAATAATTTGTGATCCGGAATGTATCCGAGGGCGAAGGGAAGCTCCTTCCAGAGTTTAGCTGCCATCGCCGAGCAGCAGAACCGCCCATTTCTTTCTATTGGTAAATGGAATGGATAGGAAATGGGCCGACTCACTGGGAGCGTAGGGCTCTTTTGGGGAGGTAGGTGCGTGGGGGGGGGGAGGGGTCGTCCTGTATAGAAGGTAACTTGGGCCGGTCTTATAAAAGGCTGAGAAGGCAACTGTCAGTGCTTTAAAGGAGACTCGTGCGTTCACTGGCAGCCAGTGTAGCGGAAGGAGTGTCACTGGCACCCCGGTGGCATGCTGGGACTGTGATGCCAGACAGACTGCTCAGCATCACAGCACTCACTGCTGCTGTGTGTATTCAGTCTCTAGGGTCTGTGGCAGGGGCGTGAGCCACACACAGGCAGCGGGTACTGCAATGACGTGTCAGAGGGAGGATGGCACCAAACGAAGAAGGATGAAAGGCAGAGATGGGAACCTTTGATCTACAGAGAAAGACACACACGCCCACACACACACATGTACACACGCACATACACATACGCACGCACACATACACACGCACACATTCACCCACGCACAGATACGCACGCACGCAAACACATACATACACTTCCTTTTGTTGCTTAACTCACTGAGATGCATCCTTGCCTTAGATATTAGAGCAATATTACGAAGAACAAACGTTTCTCGGTCACTCCCACCACGGCCCAGTGCCAGGCGTGTTCACTGGCAACTCATACAGTTTCCCCCCGCCCCCACACTTCCCCATGCCCTCGAACATGGCGTGGGGGTGCACGAGCCTGCCAACCCGGGGATGATGCAAAACGCGCAATATGTCAGGTCTCGAAACAGAATTCAGGCTGTGGAGTTAGCAACGTGAATGAGGAATGGCATATGTCACCCTGACCCCCACTGAGATACGAAAATATTACACAGATGTTCTGGGTCGTGCAAGAAACCCCTTTTTATTTGGGGTCAAAGTTCAGCCTGATTAGCTCCCAGTGTTCTTTGGCGGGACTGTCCGTCCCCACACGCTGCGGTGAGAAGTGAGGAGCCTCCTATGATGAAGTCTTAAAGGACCAGCCGGGAATCCATTTCGCCACAACTGCGTTGCCGGACTATAAAAAACAAAAAATCACAGGAAACATGCCGAATGTAAATTAAAGTACAGCGTCCCGTGAGTGGTGGGCACGCGCTTTAAGGGTGAACAAAAAAAACTTCGATCTGGGAGGGTATGTTGGGGGCGGGCAAACAAGGCACAGGAAACACGCCTAACTTAAATTAAAGAACAGCGAGAACAGCGTCCCGCAAGCATTGGTAAATGCATTAGGTTTCGCCTATGTGATTAATAATAAGCTATTTTTTGTTGTAAGTTGTAGCTTGGTGAGTAGTTGTGTAATATAATTTACTGAAACTCCATTAAAGTGTTCTGACTTGTTTATTGACAAAAAGGCAATATATTGTGCTGTTACTCGTACTGTTGAGTGGGAGAAGAAGTTGCGGGAGGTAAACATCAAGCGATCTGCAAGGGCGGGATGTAAAGAAAGAAAGATCTGCAAATGCGGGCACCTTTTAACTGATCTAGAATTTTGAGATGCGTTTTTGGCTTTTGTTTTATTGTCTTTTAGGCCTTATTGTTTTAGTGTGGTTTTTTTTTAATTTGAAAGGTAATTTTTACAAATGCCGAAATAAAGAATGTTAATTAATAAAAGGCAGCAAATAGCTACAAAGTGTCCTAAAAAGTAACTGTGGCATGAAGAGTACTTGGCGCCTAGGTATAAAGTCTTAAGCATTTGTTGTGCACTGCAAAGTCTTAAACAATGATCAAACGACCAGTGTTGGAAGCTGGAAGGCTTTTCCGTGAATACAGATCTTATCGCATAGTTAATCAGTCCCTGAAGCCTAGTGCGGCATTTAAGCTTTTGCAGCTTTAAATCATCATATGGGACATCCATGAGGTAGATGCCCAAAACAAAGAAATGATACGTCAAACAAGCACAGTATAAATGTGTACTGAGAAGATAAGATTCGACAGAATAAAATGTTGGTCAAACGACAGCACACAATTTTAAATGCGTGCGGCCCGGCACACATAAGTTAAACGAAGTCGGCTTTAAGAAAAAAAAAACAGGCGACTGCGTCCATAAAATGGGATTTAGAGATAAAGCATACATTAAAGCCAAAGAAAGTCATGCAACAACCCCACTTTAAAACTGTGCTGTAATAAGACACTGATTTGAAAAATGTCGGAGATCGAACTAGGCAATGTTCTGAAAGGCGCAAATATGTCAATTTAATGTGAGATTTCACAAAGTTCAGAGGATAAACTTTAAAATGCATCCAACAAACATTTTTACGGGAGGGGAGGCAGGCAAGAATAAGCCCGCGAGTGGTGCGCGCGAGAGCGAGCACCAGGCAATCTGTTTTCAATTATCTCGCCCGCGTCTGGGCATGATAATTTAAAACAGATGGTGCCCGTGCGCGTAACCGCAAGCCTTAGGCCGTGGGCGGTTACATTGGCTGGGAAAGGCGGGACATGCGCCCGCCTTTACCCAATTGCGTGCTGTCTTTTTTCTAAGACGCACGCAAACGCCAATTAAAATAATGCTGAAAAATCCGCACGAGCTTGTGAAAAGTGGAGTTCAGCTGCAAGAGGCCGTATCCTTAGAGCAGCGCATGCGCGCTGCGCTAAGGCTCGACCTAACAAGCGCACGCGCCTCGCGCTGCAAGTTTAAAAAAAAAAGGAGGCACGTCTGGCGAGTGGTGTGCGCGCACCATGACGAGAGAGGAAAGCCAGATGGCGCCTCTGCTCGTAATTGTGCGCGTAACCGCACGCTCTAGGCCACACAAAAAGCTGTGATCGGCTTTTTAAAGCCCACTCACTAAATGTCTCGCCAGAGCAACGCATGCGCAGGCTCAGGCGAGACCTAAAAAAGCACTATGATGCAGCCAACACTAGCGCTTACTTCTGATGGGGAGTGATGAGATAGGGGTAAGAAACAATTGAGGGGGGGCAAGTCACAACATGAGAGAGAGGGGGCATGAGGCAAGCACCAAGAACGGGCAAGGAAGGAGATGCGAGGAGGAGGGACAACAGGCAAGCAAGGACGCAGGAGGGGGCACAGGGAAATAAATTATACTGGAGCAAGCAACATCGGAGCAAGCTGCATCAACGACGGCAGAGAAGACATTTGATGCTGGTGCTCTCTTTTTCCCTTTTTATTTTCTGATAAGCAGTGCTTTAAATGGGCCGGTACTGAGTAGCGGCACTTTTTTATTTTGAGAGGGAGAGTACAGGCACTTTTCAAGAGTGACGTAATACTTTTAATTGGAGAGTACCGGCACGTTTCAAGAGTGACATAATACTTTTAATTGGAGAGTACCGGAACTTCTCAGAAACAAGCAGGTAGTCTGGTACAGAGTACCTGCACTTATATTTTTCCATTTCAAGCACTACTGATAAGAGTTCAAAATGATTCACTATATTGAAGTCTACTGCTCAAGATGAGGCCACTGGAATTATGAGATTCTGCGGCCATGGTGATTTTTGCATAATTTTGGATTCGCTATGATATCGATCATCTACTTAATAATCTGCAGAATTAAAATAAACTAGTTCTAGCTCAGACGTATCAAAAGTTAAAAAAACAATATAGCGACTCGGGCTCCTGCACACCGGCGCACTTTTTGCAAAGGTTGACTGGTCATCTTTAAGTTGCTTTTTGCTGAATTTGGGTGTTAAATTGTGGAGGGAAAAGTGGGCCCTGCTGGGACGCAGTTGGCATAAGCAAGTCACACAGGAAGGGTATGTGAATTGAACTTTCTTCTTGGCTGAGAAGTGCCTCATGTGCAGGGGTACAATTTATAGCACAAAATCAAAGACGGAGCTGATGCCCACGTGAGCAGTGTTGTTGCATCAGGCAGAGATATGAGCGGGGGGACTAGGCTGGCATCCCTCTACATATGTGAATATGTAAGCCTCAAAGCCCAGCTCATTAGAGTAACGCAGCACCAGCACGTTAGGCTTTAAGGTGCTTCTCTGTGTGGAGCAATTTTTGATAGATATTCAACATCTTGAAGAGAAGAGAGTGCACAAAGCTGCATCTTTTAGTGAAAGAGACCTCTCTACAAAAAGAAGTCCGAGACTGGAGGAGCAGTGTGAGGTGATGGGAAATATTTATTCACCCAAAAGAGAGTGAGTGCATAGGTCTATCTCCCAACAGACATGGTGGAGGCACGCTCTGTAAATGAGTTTACACAAGAGCACAAGGGCCGCAGGGGTGAAGCTGTTAACCTTGTGCTTTGGAGTGCAGCCGAATATGAGCAGAGGGGTCTAGGGGCCCCTGTCTGGTGCCAAAGCCCGGCTTGTCTTGCCCAATGCAACCTCTCATAAAAGAGGGAAAAGACAATCAAGGCATATACTTAGCTGCATGTTTCACGTGCCAAAGGATGGCGTCATTCTGAGTGCAGATGATCTGTAGCATCTGAGTCACATGCAGACACAAAAACACACATACATGCACACAAAGATACAGGGTTGTGTACAAACAGACAAAACATGCACACATGCAGACACCTACATATTCACTGACACTAGTGCGCACACAGACGGGTGCCCAAGCACACACCGAAACATACACACAGGCACGTGCACAAACACATTCATAATCACACACCAGATCGCTCAAACATATACAGACAAACATGCACACAAGCAAACCAGTCCCCTATGGAATATCTACCTAGACCAGTTATGACTAACTGAGCAGCTAATGCCTTTCAGGAAGACACTCAAGACGCACCTGTGGATTATGAATTCCACCCTCCTTTCCCACTGCACAAAGTGCTTGTTGCCCCTATAATTGAAGCACTATGTGAGTTTTATATTGATTCCACATGCATAACATCCAGGAAATTCCATGTGCTCCTTTCACATTACGTAATGTCCTGGAAATTTCTTATACAAACCATTCTAATGGCACTTCAGTTTGATAGGTTAAATTGGAGGGGGTGAAACCGCAAAATGAAGAATGCCACAGATTCTTAAATAAAAGCCAGGTATTGCAGGTAGTATCCACTGAGAAACAAATTATCAGAAAAAACGTGTTCTATATGGTTTAGCTTTAATGTACGCACTAAAACACTGCACATACTCGGCTTATACATGGAGCATGTACCAAGTGGAAATAAATGGAGAAAAGTAAAGAAACATCAAAGGCAGTCTATTTCATGGAATCGTTTGCCCTGGCTAAACTGGGTGCTGCGTCTCAAGCTCCTTCTCTATATTGAGCAGATGATATTGTCCTTTGTGACCACATTCCTATTGGATTTCACTGTTTTACAGTACTACGCAGAGAAAAACAATTGCCTTATAAACCTAATTAAAGCTCATGTAATGAGCTGCATAATAAAACATTAGAAAAACGAGTGGTACTGTGGTGATATCAAAATTCCAAAGGTAAACAAGTATTATTACTTGTGATAACTGATGGTACTTTTGCCCTTGGTGCGGAAGCTCACGTTCAGGAAAAGATCGGTTGATACTTTGCTTTAAATCAACATAACAGGGAGTACAAAGTGCATCCGTTCAATCCACCCCAGATAACCTACAAACCTTAACATTTGCCAACATTGGAATATGGCCCCCCCCACTCTGCTTTTTTGTGTTTTGAATAAAATACTGTCTTGAAACCGCCCACTTATTGAAGTGAGCCCTGCGGATACAATGAACAATATCTCTGGAGCTAATGAGACTCAAGTTGAACCTTCACTCTCGCTGCATTGGGTCCCACATGTCCTTGAGGTGGTTTTTAATTTTGTTTGTGCCCCAGCTAACTTAGCATTTAGAAAGATGACTTGACCAAAATTAGCTGAAAGAAACAAGATATATGCACATTCGACCAAAGTCGGAGTTTATTCAACTAACGAAATGAACGGGTTAAATGTGATTAGGGTCACAAGTGTTTGTGAAGTGTTGCTGACGCCATTGCGGCATACAATGTAAAACATTGCTATTAAAAGGAATTCCTTGCTGAATACTTAATCAGAAAATCATGTTGCCTTCAATACAGTGGAAAAATCTAGACACACCTTTTCCGAAACAAACCAGGCTAATTTGCAACATTGCTGAAATAAATTAGTGAAAGAGAGAGGTGGCTCATGTAGCAGCGGTTTGATTCAACTAATGAAATGAACGGGTTAAATGTGATTAGAGTCACGAGTGTTTGTGAAGCGCCGCCTAAACCGTTGCTGCATACAATGTAAAACATTGCTATTGAAAGGAATGTCTTGCTGAATACTTATTCAGAAAATCGTGTTGCCTTCAATGCTGTGGAAAAATCGAGAGACACCTTTTCCGAAACAAACAATGATAATTTGCCACATTGCTGAAATAAATTAGTGAGAGGGATGTTTTCTTTTGAGCTCCCTTAAGCTTGCATAGCCTCTTATAGTGGTGGAACCTGATTGAAACTGACTTTATTATACCCAGACAGCCGCGCAGGCTGCAAAATTAAAAGTGAAAGTACTTGCAAAACGGTGCTCAGCTCTGCTGCTCCAAGGCGCTGTAAACTAAAAGTAAAAGCGGGAGAGGATGTAGCGTAACGGCCAGAACTGCTGACTTTTGAGCTGTCGGACTAGGTTCAAGCGTTGGCTCAACATCCTGTGATTCTGTGCAAATCACTTACTGTCCCTGTGCCTACCAAAAATTAATGTGCCCTTGTGTAACATAGCTGGTGCTCATGTAAAGCGCTCCAATACCTTCGGGTTGAGTTCGCGCAATATAAAAACTGCAAAAGAGAAATAAATAAAACGCTTGCAAAACAGAAACAATTCATCCTCTCGCGCTCTAAAAGCTGTAATTGCTCACTTCTAAACAAGGGGAGGGGAATCAGCAGCGTCACGCAGGCTGCAGGACAGAAAAGAGCCCGACAAGCAGGAGGGAGGAGGAGGCAGCTGCAACCCGAGAGGGAGCGAAGAGCATCAGTTCAGGATAAAAACAAGCTGTTAGGGGCAGGAGGTGGTGTTGTGGGAACGGCCCAGGAGATTAAGTGAACTGGGAGCAGCAGCAAGGAGAGAGGGGAAAAACATAGCAGTGCACTGAAGCAAAACATATGGCCCAAAGTGAAAGGATTCATGTAGCAGGGGCAGTCTCCAGGGTGGAACAAAATAGCCCAAAGGCGGGACAAATGTATGCTATTGACCAACGAAAACAAATGAATTTGTAAAGGCAGAGGAAAGAACCAATGAAAAGGGCTGGGCGTGTTTAAAAGCCCATAGACTGAATACCACATGTCTCGAAAAGACAGCCCAAGTGCTGCCTAGGCGAGACCTAAAAAATACCTAAGATTTGTGGTGAAGAAGACGCACTCTAATTTCACAGTCCAGGTGTTTAGAATAAAATCGTCACCAAGAGTGTTTACAAAGTGTCTAGCAGCAGTAGCAGCACACTTAAGAAGAAGGGGCATACATGTCTATCCTTATCTGGACGATTGGTTAGTAATAGCAAACTCCTACAACAAGTGCAGAGAACGTATACAACAGGTAATGAGGACTTTTCACACCCTCGAGTTTTCAGTAAACATGGAGAAGTCCTCTCCAAAACAGGGGAAGATTTTCTCGGGAGCAAGGATCAACTTTATATAGGGAAAGGTATTTCCCAACGAAAAGAGAACAAAATCTCTATTGACAGAAACTCACCTTTACTGGAAGGGGCAAGCTCTAACAGTGCGGACTGTGGGAAAATTATTAGGGAAGATGACATCATGCATTCCTTTAATCCCATATGCGAGACTTCACATGAGACCAATGCAGGAATGGTCACAGAACCAATGGTCACATACAACAGGGAGTTGGAAAGATCTAGTGGTTGTCACGCAAAAGGTACAGGAGGATATAGCATGGTGGAAGAAGTCACATATAACTCGGGGAAGGACATTTGCACAACCAATTCCAACTGTGACATTTACAACAGACTCCTCACATATGGGTTGGGGAGCACACGTGGGCTCACTCAAAGTACATGGAGTCTGGAAAGAACAGGATACAGTACAACATGCCAACATCCTGGAATTAAAGACAGTTTCCCTTAGCCTTAAGAGCCTTTCACAAGGAGCTGTAGTGTGGGTTGCAAGGTGAGTCAGGGCCTGGGGCGGGCTAGGTCACCCGGCCCCACCGGCACCACGGTGGTTGTTGCTGCAGACGCCAGGGAGCGGCGCCAGTGAGGATACCTGCGCTGCACCCTTCCCAGCTCGCCCTCCATCTCCGGGTGGCCGCACGCGATCTCAAACCTCCCCTGCCCCCTGTGCAGCCGTCCCAGCAAGGGGGCAGGGGGTGACTCTGCAGGTCCAATGTGCTGGCGTGGTCGGCAGAGCTCTCACCCTTTGATCCACTGGCCCTCTAGGAACCAGTCGGGGGCTGAAAAGGCAATCCGCGACCGGGCGCGCCGCTGTAGTCCGCACTGTACTCTGGAGGTCTTCTGCCCTGTCCGATATTCAGACCTTGGTGCCGCTGCATGCGCGCAGTCTCCCCTCTCTGCAGCCAACCCAGCAATGGGTGTGGGGGGGACTCTGCAGGTCTGAGGCGCTGGCGTGCTCGGTGGGGCTCTCACCTGTGAGCTGCTTTCCTTCCAGGAATCCGACGGGAGCCACGGAGGCAGGCCGCGCTCCGTGACCATGCTGTAGGCCGCACCAGGGTCAAGTGGTCTCCCGCACCGTGCGCCCGATGAGCAGATCTCGGTGCTGCCTTGCGTGCGGCCCACGCTGGTTTACTCCGGCGGTTGCTTTCTGCTGCCCGTGGCACCCTTTGGATGGGGTGCCGGTGGGCTATAACGGGTGCTAATATTGGCGGCGGCTCTGAGAGATCAGGATAGATGTCCTAGCCGCCCGCCATTTTGGCCATGCCCCGAGGAATACTGTTAGAACAGGTACATGACGTTTACAATCCAAGACTGCAGCAGTTGTCTGGCGCTGTAATGTTCTACAGAAACTGGCCCTACGGATAAAGGAGGTTAAAAACATCCCTTCAGAGCACCACGGAGCGTGCTCATGTGAAGCATTGCAATGACTTCGTTCAGGTTTACGCTACATAATGCACCACCAACAAACACATGACACAGAAAACATTTTTTATTAGCGACATACACAACAGAAAAAAATGCAATTTTATTAGTGGAACAATATCATAAAGAATGGGAAAATAAGTTAAAAGTTCCACCCACTAAAGCAGAGTCAAAAAGCACGTTTTAAATATGTGCAACCAGGGGAAGATATGTATTGGTAAACAGTAAACGCTGTGCAGCCTTTTAACGTAAGAAAAAAGTTCCACAACTTTTGGCCCAGTGCCACTGCACCTGCTGCACCGTTCAAATCATGACCCTAATGTCTGCAAGATCACTGCATTTTTTACTGCCTGTTAAGTAGTAAAATATAGCAGTATTTGGTGTTTAGAGGAGCTATGACAAATTGC
The DNA here is from genome assembly GCA_963921515.1 of Calotriton arnoldi. Taxonomy (NCBI): domain Eukaryota; kingdom Metazoa; phylum Chordata; class Amphibia; order Caudata; family Salamandridae; genus Calotriton; species Calotriton arnoldi. The sequence continues at coordinate 603,845 of CAWUFW010006849.1, read as the reverse complement.
CACTGCACCTGCTGCACATTTCAATCATGACCCTATTGCCTGGAAGGCAACTGCACTTGTGAATGCCTGTTTAATAGTAAAATATAGCAATATTAGGTGTTTATTGGTGTGCATAGAGCTTTTGGTCCTGGTGTCATTGCCCCTGCTGCACCATTTTAATCATGACCCTAGTGCCTGCTAGATAACTGCACTTGTGACTGTCGGTTTCAGTAGTAACATTTAGAAAATAATCTGTGTTTAGTGGGGTCCCTAGAGCTTTTGGCCCCGGTGCGACTGCATCTGTTGCACCATTCAAATCATGACCCTAGTGCCTGCAAGATAACTGCATTTGTGACTGCCTGTTTAGTAGTAAAATATAGCAATATTAGGTGTTTAGTGGTGTGCCTAGAGGTTTTGGCCCCGTTGCCACTAAACCTGCTGCACCATTTAAATCAAGCCCCTTTTAACTTCAAGGTAACTGCAGTTGTGACTACCTGTTTAGTAGTAAAATATAGCAATATTAGGTGTTTAGTGGTGTTCCTAGAGCTTTTGGTCCCGGTGTCACTGCACTATTGTAATCGTGACCCTAGTGCCTGCTAGATAACTGCACTTGTGACTGTCTGTGTAGTGGTAACATTTAGCAATAATCTGTGTTTAGTGGTGTGCCTAGAGGTTTTGGCCCCGTTGCCACTAAACCTGCTGCACCATTTAAATCAAGCCCCTTTTAACTTCAAGGTAACTGCAGTTGTGACTACCTGTTTAGTAGTAAAATATAGCAATATTAGGTGTTTAGTGGTGTTCCTAGAGCTTTTGGTCCCGGTGTCACTGCACTATTGTAATCGTGACCCTAGTGCCTGCTAGATAACTGCACTTGTGACTGTCTGTGTAGTGGTAACATTTAGCAATAATCTGTGTTTAGTGGGGTCCCTAGAGCTTTTGGCCCCAGTTCCACTGCACTTGCTGCACTATTGTAATCGTGACCCTAGTGCCTGCTAAATAACTTCACTTGTGACTGTCTGTGTAGTGGTAACATTTAGCAATAATCTGTGTTTAGTGGGGTCCCTAGAGCTTTTGGCCCCGGTGCCACTGCACCTGCTGCACCATTTAAATCAAGCCCCTTTTAACTGCAAGGTAACTGTAATTGTGAGTGACTGTTTAGTAATAAAATATAGCAATATTAGGTGTTTAGAGGGAACGATAACAAAATGTAAACAGTAAACCGTATGCAGCGTTAACCAAAAGAAAAAAGTGCAGACCACCAACGCGGATGGGAATGAGTAGGTTGGCTTTGGGAAAATTGATAAGACGGACACAGAAGGGAGAAAAGGATACAACCAATAGAAACGGAGGAAAGTAAACTGGCTAGCATACAGACCAATAAAAAGTGAAGGTGGGATGGAAGTCCCTTTTAAGATATATTAAATACAATAGATTTCACAAGCACAGTTGAAGCAGGCGAAACCTAAAAGGGGCCTACAGCAGTAGCAAGCTTACTTCTGCTCAGCGCTAGAGTAGTTCCAGCACCACACATGGCCAACTACTAGTACTGAAATATCCTCCAATAGAAAATACTGAAAGCAGAAACTAATATTGAATGAAATTAAATTATTTTAACTTAAAAAAATATAAAGAAATTGAGTTTAATGTTATAAAATATATAAACCAAATTCTTTGTTTATTATACAATGTTAATAACCTTTTTCAATTTAACAATTATTTAAAAAGTAAGAATTAAATCAATGAAAATCAGTTCTGTGCATAACTTAATATTTTAGTGCATAATAAATATAAATGTTATTCTTTAGGTGGGATTTGTTTTTTATTTATATCTTCAGAAAAATAGTTTTAATTGAATATAATCTAACTAATTAAATATTCAATTCAAAATTAAGCTAAAGCAGTAGCTTTTTTTTAAATTTGGCTCTACATTTAAAAAAATTGTAAATTATTTACGGTAATATTTAAAATAAAAATATTTTTAGTAATTTTGTGTAAGGTTAATAACTTTTAAACTTTTTGTCTACTTTATTATAAGGAGATCTCTGCCCCAGTGACACAGACCTCCACCTACGTGTGAAAAGTTATAAGTAGCATGTTTACACTCATAAATTAGGCTCCACTCCCTGAGTTCAGGGGATAGGTACATGTAAGTCTACACTTTTGGGAAATTTTACACTCTTAAATGATGAATAGCCAAAAGTAGTAAAGTTTCTCAGAAGTGTAGGAGTAAATTTACTTGTAGTAAATTTACACGTGTAAACTTACCTTTGTGAATAGGGCACGTTATGGTCGAAATAATTCTACCTTGCTTGATATGTATCTCTTTTTGCCACATACAGTGCCTCGTTGCCCCGGACATTAAATCCACTTAGTCAAAATACCCATAGCTCATTTTCTTAAACTAGCAAAATCTTGCCAGATAAATATATTATCACTCACATGTAAGACTAGATCTTCTGCTTGGTGTTTTTGTTATCCTCATTTTTTAGGTCTGGGTACAGACACCTTTAGTTGTCTATCGAAGTTCGTCATTAATCAAAACAGACCACAAAGTAAATACACAGACTGGTCTTTAGGTCAGGTCCTCTTGACATTTGGCTTGTTTGGGTTGGCCCCACTCCACCATTCTTTCATCAAGTGTTGATCATGTTTGAGATCAGCCCACAGCATTTAGTTGATGTTTTATATTACTGGTTTATAACTACATAGGTGATCGGAAACCAAAGTACTTTGTCTTCTTCATTGCAGCTGCACTTCACAGCCACGTTTTCCTTCGTCGCACCGGCATTATTAGGATGCCCCCCCCCCCTTCCACTTTATACATGCATGTCTGCAAATAAAATGCACACTTCCTGGAAAAGAGTAATTGTACCTTGAAACTCCCACTACAGAGATAATGCACCAGTAGGGGCTATGCAGTAAAACACAACCACCAATCACGCTTTTGTTAAAAAATGAGGTCGCTGGGGCGTGGCTTGGCGCCGACCGAGATGGCGGCGTAGTTCTCGAGCTCCGTCAGGGCCAGTGGCATAGCCCGTGAAATCCGACCTGAATCCGGCAGCCTGAGGGGAAACACGGACACCGAACAGCCTCTGATATCCTGGAGCGGCGAAGGGAGACTCCTTCAACGCTGGTGCGGAGAAGACAGACGCAGCACCAACTTGAGACCCGGCCTGGCTGCGGTGCGACGGCCTGGGTGAAAAGGGGGCGGAGTCGCGTAATGGCTCGATCGGCAGCGCGAGCGTGAGGCCGAGGCTCTGGACTGCGCGAGCCCCGTGGTTTTCGGCCTGAAACCTGCACAGCACTGCCTACGACAGGCGAACTCGGTTCGGCCACGGCGCTACATGGAGTGATGACCGGTGAGAGCGCGGCACCCCCCCTCCCCCTCCCCGCGGCCCGCTAGAATCGCTGGTCGCCCTGTGTGCGGTGCCAGCCTCGGACTGGGGGCGCCCACGGCCTTATAACCAGGGGCTCTGGCGGACCCTGGACGTCTCGTAGCACGCTGCCGCCTGAATAAGACTGCCACAAAACCATCGGAAGGAGCGTCGCAGGCAGCGGGCCATCGCCGCCGGTGAATGACTGCCCCCTGACCACCGGGGAGGGCACCAGTATGCCGCATGGCTCCGTAGAAACGGCAAAAAAGAACCTGTGAAAACCCCTGCAGGGGAATATCGCCCTCCCCCCCCCCCAGCCCCCCCCGGTGAGGGAAAACGCCTGGGAATATATCCAGAACTAGGAGTACTCATTGTTGCACTCCAGGACGCACTACCAGTGGCACGACTACTACCTGGGACTCCAGCCAGCACGCGATAAACTGGGTGAATTGATCCCGGTAAATATCGACACGCACACCCTAAAGACACTGG